>JANAVB010003599.1:1962583-2385083 GCA_029216955.1 Iris pallida | reverse complement strand
TTGAAAATCGAACCGAATCAAAATTTTGTAAAACTGAACAACAATGGTTTGTTGTTTTCAGTTAATTCAGTTTTTGCATGCTAGACTGGGCTAAAAGTTAAATTTGGTTTTCATGGGCCCTTTGCATAATGGATCACTCTAGGATTTATAGTAAGTCTAGGATTTATAGTAAAATTTTCACAATAAAAATATTTAATCAATTTTTCAACAAAATTTGACGGTCAGTGTAGATAAAGTAACAAAATATACAAATGTAATAAAGCTAAAAAAGTACAATATTACACATAGGTCACAAATTCAAATTCCATTTTCAGAATATATTGATAAATATTGCGCAGAAGGTAGACAAGTATTTGTAATTTGGTTTTTGGTTCGGGTCGGTTTTCAAAGCCCGAACCGAATAATCGAAATTTTTCATAGCCAAAACAGAAAATGGAACATAACTGAAAAACCGAACCAAATTGCGTATATCGGGTCAGTTTTTGGTTTTGGACCAAAATATGCCCTACCCTAGTCCGAGCTTTCCTAAGATAAGGGTTGATGCTGTTTAGAGAACTATTGCTATCATGAAATACATTACATAACAATGCTTTTTACATATATAGACTTCCAACTTCTGCACTTAGATGCCTTTTTTTCTGCCAGTTTTGTTTGGAAAACTTTATTTTTGTACATAAACAAAGACTATTAATATCTATATGTTGATTGAACGGACGATTGTTGCATTTACCCAAGTTAATGTGTCTATACTCGAACACAACCTTAACAAATAAAATTGCATTTTTGTTAATTTCTTGTGTTCCAGTTATGTTGCAAACTGGGTTTTCTGTTTTATCCAATCTAACCTTCATTTGACTTGTAAATGTTGCTTGAAGGGACTTACATCGACAAGAAATGTCCATTTACTGGTGATGTTTCCATCAGAGGACGTGTTCTAGCAGGCACATGCCACAGTGCCAAGATGAACAGAACCGTCATCATCCGTAGGAACTACCTGCACTATGTTAAGAAGTATCAAAGGCAAGTTGATAATGGAAAGTTTTTGCTTTCGCACTCCATAAACACGTCTTGAAAGTTGTACTCTATTTCAGGTACGAAAAAAGGCACTCAAATATTGCTGCCCACGTGTCCCCTTGCTTTCGTGTGAAGGAAGGAGACCATGTTATAATTGGCCAGTGCAGGTAAACATCATATATTATTCTGCAAGATACTTGTAAAGTGGTTCCTGGAATATTCTCTTGCTGCACATTAAGATCCTGTTCACATTTACCTCGAGAGTGCGCGCACACATTAAAACCATGCCAGCCATCTCTCTTGTAGAAGTATGGGGTAGCTTCACCATTGTCCATGGTGGTGTACTCAGTTTTGGATATATGTTACTTTTTTAGTATTGAAGATTCAGCATCAAATCCATATTTCTATGGTATAAAGTTTTTATTGGTGAAGATAATGTAACAATGTTTATCTATAAGTCAAATTTAATCAACTAGACTAGGTTTAGATGTCACGTGTGAATGAACTTGACCTGGTTGTTTCATGACTCCACATGACCCATCCACGACCTTTATACATATTTAAAACTAGAAACAGGGATGACTTAATTGGTTTTTACCGAACTTTACAACAACAACAAAATGATATATAGTTCTCCCTCTTCTTACTTCCGTCTGCTGTCAGTTCACTGCTTGGGATACAAAGCCTAGTTCTTCTGCACTGGACTAGACTAGTTGGGTATGGTCCTGATTAGGAGAATGTATATGTGAGTAGGGGTGAGCATTCTGTCGGTTCAACCGAACCAAAATTTATAAAAACCGAACTGAATCAAAATTTTGTAAAACTGAACAAAAATGTTTCAGTTTTTCAGTTAATTCGGTTTTGCATACTAGGCCGGGCTAAGGGTTAATATGGTTTTGATGGGCCCTTTGCATAATGGGCGGGATGGGCCCTTTGCATAATGGGCGGGTCTAATTTTTACAATAAGTTTTTTCGCCACAAAATTTCAGTCAAATTTTACAGCAAAATTCGATAGTCAAAGTGTACATAAAGTAACAAAATATACACGTAATAAAGTCAAATAAATACAAATTTACAGAATGTTAAAGACAGCTACAAGCCTACAGTACAGATCAAAAATTCACATTACATTTTCAGTATATATATATATATATATATATATATATATATATATATATATATGGTAGACAAGTAATTGTAGTTCGGTTTTCGGTTCGGGTCTGTTTTCAAAGCCTGAAACCAAAACCTGATCTGAATAACTGAAAATTTCCATAACCGAAAACCAAGCCTAAATTGGAAAACCGAACCGAAAATGCTTATATTTTGTCGGTTTTCGGTTTTGGACAGAGATATGGTCATGAGCAAGATCATTTTGTTTCTGGATCTTGTTGAACCTCACCTAACGTGTACCTAAGTAAGAGCCATGATCAACTGTGACCAGACCCAAAGGTAAGCTACAATCCTTGACCAAAATGGGCTGTGTTCCTAATGCAGGGACCTAAATCCGGACACATAACCCATGATCTAGATCCGGAAACAAGCTTTGGGTGTTCACAGCCCAGCTTTTTCTGGATCTATTTGATCAGATAGCTTTGACGGTGTAGGAGTTCAAAGCTTCAACATATATCGGCTTTTGACTATATATAAATGTTGCATATCCATGTCCATTCAGATTTTGGAATTGTTTTGCATCAATATGTGCAATATATTATGCTGTGATATTTATCAGTCCAAAATGTACTTCAACAAAATTTTATAACCATTCCATTATCAGTATTCATTTACTGAAGATAAGAAAATCATTACATCAAGGTTCACCGAGTCACATGAATAAAGTTTTTTTTTTTTAAACTCTCACTCAAGTCTTAATCTTCGTTTTCCAACGTTAGAATAGAGAGATTGTTGATAAAAAAATGAAAAAGGTAACCATATTATAATGAGTTCCGCTTATTAGGAGTTTTTTATAGTTAAAATGTAGAAAGAACATTGAGTCATTATCATAATGACTAATTGGCACTTTTAGGGGATTCCACTCTGATATAAGCTATAACAAGTTCTATAAAAAAAGCATCCTCAATAACATTGTCATTTACATAGTTCTCTGCTGCAACTTCATCTCATTATCATTCGCTTACGTTTATTGTTACAAGGCCACTGTCCAAGACTGTGAGGTTCAATGTGTTGAGAGTTATTCCGGCTGGCTCAACTGGTGGTGGAAAGAAGGCTTTCTCTGCAGTATAAGTTGCATCTTTGCCCTTTGGTGACCTACAGCTACTTCTGTCAGCCTTAGGGATTATGTGGGGTCTTTAGTGGAGTTCTTGTTCTGCCATCCTGATGAGTATTATGTCGTTTAAGCAGAGTTTGTGCCTGCTCCCTAATTAGTGTTATTTTTGTAAGCATACTGTTTTTTTTGTTGGCAGCAAACTTATTTTTTTTCATAATATTCAGTTTTGGTACTTTTATTGAATGTCTTGATTCAACATTCACTTTGAACTAGAAACCAACATCAATCCTTCTTTGAAGTTTGCTCGTCTCTCATTCATCGCTAATACTATTTTGTTTCTGTATTTTAGGAATCAATAATGTTAACGTTTACAACCAACCATTTACAGCCTTCTTACAACCTGCTAACTTGGTCCCACCGCACCTCTCCCCTCTCTCCTCCAATGGAAGCCGGCCATGTGGCAGTTGTAACCCCCTTAGTTGTAAGGGGGGTTGTAGGCATAGCGAAGCCCCTTGCTTGGATGGGATGGTGACGAGGGGTTCTCCTGCAAATGGAAGGAATGGTGGGTACTTTTTATGAAAAATGAAGAGGTGGAGTAGTAGTATGTAAATAGTTGGTTGCTACACAAAACTTTGTTTTGTTCCCGTTTTAAGTACTTTTTTTGCATGCAATATCATATGTTTTCATAAATATAAATTCACCTATTAGTCTCCTCCAATAACACAATCAGACATTATGAGTCACCAATTTCGTTGTAGAAAATTATCTGTAGAGTAACCAATTTCATGTAAATTATGTTAGGGTTATATACTAAAAGCATCACTTTTGTAGTAACATTATTTTCTTAAATTTTGAATGAGAATCATATGGGCAAATGTTTGCATATTGTATTTGTTGCAAGTGTTAATGCAAATGTCTGATATTCTATATTGTATATAATATGGTGTGTGGTGTCACACAGAAGATCATATTATCAGTTTCCTATGGAGCATATAAATAGTTCACAACCTAGATGGACTTGGACAATCTATTGGAAAGGTTGTAGTGTAATCTGGTATTAGTCTATCTTGACTATAGGTTTACACTAGTACACTTTGTGTGTATTGAACAGGACCACTTGAGGTTGTTCTCTTTGTACTGACTACATAAGAGAACAAACACCTCTGTTATTATGGATGCTTGTACTCTTAATCCGGATATAATAACGGACATGTATATGCAATGTGCATTACTTTGACTCATAAAAGAGTGAGATTCATTATGGATCAACAACCTCTATGAATTGGGTAATAACATTGTATGTATAATGGGTTGTTGATTATAAATGGAATCCATGTCCCGATACATCGGGTTGATGAGCTCCTCTTAAGGAGCTCATAAGGATTGTCATGTAAACCCTGCAGGTGGATTATATCCGACATGACAAATAAAGTTGAACGGTACTACTTAAGGATAAAAGATGTCGAATCAATATAGTTGTCAGTAACTTAATTTGATCGACGGACATACGATATCTTAACATGGGGAGCCAAACGAGCATATAATAAAAGGAGCCCACAAACATAATTTGGGATTAGGGAGGTAGTGCAACAATAGCTTATTAGTGGACCGAGCTATTGTTAATGGGCCTGGATTGTGTGTTCGGGCTGAACACGGGATATCCAGATCCGTTAGGAGGTCTAATCCTAATTTCTCCTCATGGTCCCTGCCGTAGCCTATATATATCCTCGATTCTCTGGCCGCCAGATTACTGATCAGAAATCTGAAATTTTCTCTAAATTCGTGATTCACGTAAGGAGAGAAAGAGAGTGCTGCCAAGGAGAAGAAAAGGTTGGGAGATCGTCGCCCACACGACGTCCAACTCGAGGAAGGAATACGTGCAGAAGATCTTGGGGTCGTCCGCTCGAGATTGCCAGGAATTACTTGTCTTCTTTCCGCCGCAGGTATAATTCGTGAACCCTAGTTTCCGCCTATGAAGGGTTAGAACACGTATTTGATCTGTTTAACTTTCTATCGATCAATACGCACACCAAAGGAAGGGTCCTGGGAATCCCCAGTTCCATCAATTGGTATCAGAGCCACTTTGGATCTACGTATTGATTGATACGTCCATGTTGTCCAATAAAACTTGCGCTATGTAATAGTCGGTAGATGTAGATATGTTCTAACTCGGTTTTGCAGGCATCTTAGATCCAACTATTATGGTCCAATGCATGTTTTTTGATTGTGTTGTTTAAACCACGGACATGTCGTGGATGTTGTTGTTGCTGTGGATGTAATTAAAATCACGAGGGTTGATCGTGCTTATTAATTTAATTTTTCAATCTAGATTATGTGTGAACTCCTTCGGGAGGCATAGGATTGATGTAATTTTAATTATTTTTGATCAATCGTGATGGCGGTGGTGGCTGTTTCTGACGTCGGACGAGATGCTGGTTTTGAGCAATCCAGAGGCCGACAGATGATTTTCGATGAAGGAATCGACAGCCAAAACCTAAAAAAAAAAAAAACGGGACGCTGCCCCGAACCCCGCGACCTGACCGGGCAGGTCGAACCCCGTATAGATCTGCGCAGCGCCAGATTTGGATTCGGATAGTTGAGGACGGAGCAGCAAAGATGACCATAATAGTTGGATATTTTCTCTTATTTTTGTCATTTTGCTTTTTCTAATTATGCATGTTTATTATTGTGTGGTTGTTTTTTTGAAAAACCAAGCCTACATTAATAATGGACAACATGGACATAATATCAACTAGTAGAAAAACCCTCATTGTTAAATAATTAAGTGGGAGAGGATTTTTATTTAGTATAAATCCTATGGTCTCCATTACTGGTTTGTAGGTGATGCCATTATACTTGCGTGTTGGCTTTAGTGCTTTCCTCCATATCGGATGAGTATAATTATGGATCACCAGTACAAACTTCCTTAGGGATAATTGTAGAAAGTTACCTAGTATGTGTTCACTTCTCCATCTGAAGGAACTCATTACAAGGTAATGGACTTAGTATTAAGTAATGGTATACACTTAGATACAAATAATGGTATCCTCCCCATCGGAGTCACTGCTATTATTTGTATGACCAGAGCAAGACCAGCATATTAATTTTATTTGTCATAAAGTTATATTGACATGATAGTAAAATTAATAAGAAAAATCTACTTGAACAAAGTTGAATTTATATACGTCCACACTATCGTGGCATGCTAAATTCATGGTGTTCAAGGTGTTGGTGAATTTCTTATTATTGTTTTGAGGGAATCAATATTTAGTTAATTCAAAAAGTTTTTTTGCCCTACATAATTTTATTTATGTGATTCTCAGGATTTCAAAAATGGGTTCTTTCAGTCCACTTATGGTGATTCTTAAAGAAAACAAACTTACTGGACCTAATTATATTGACTGGAAACGTAATTTGGACATTGTTCTGACTGCTGAGGAGTACAAATATGTACTTGTTGAGGAATGCCCACCTAAGCCTGATGCTAACTCTGATGAAGAGGTCAAAGAGGCATATAAGAAGTGGAAAAAGGCAGATGAGATGGCGCGGTGTTACATTCTGGCATCTATGTCAAATGTACTGCAACATCAGCATCAGGCCATGGCCACAGCTTATGACATGATGTATAACCTTAAGGAACTCTTCGGACATCAGAGTAGAGCAGCTAGGCAGTTTGCTATGAAATGTTTGATGAATACAAAAATGGCTGAGGGCACACCAGTAAGGGATCATGTTCTCAAGATGATGGGTCATCTGAATGAGATGGAGATCCTTGGAGCTGAAATCGATGGGGAAACCCAGGTCGATATCATTCTCGGGACTCTGCCTAAAAGTTTTGACAATTTCTGCCTTAATTACAACATGAACAAAAGGTTGTATAGTTTAGCAGAACTTGCAAAAGAGCTACAGGATGCTGAATCTCTCTTTAGGCAGAGTGGTCATGTTTTTGTTATGAAAAGGCTTCTACTTCTAAGCCAAAAGGCGGTAAGAAGAAGAATAACATTCAGAAACAGGCAAACTTAGCAAAGAAGGGCATGGGACCTCAAGGCGCGGTGAAAAAGCCGAAAGGCAAATGTTTCAAGTGCAAAGGGTCAGGACATTGGAAGATTGATTGTCCACTTCTCAAACAAGGGAACAAGAAGGTATATCTCATTTACTAGTAGTTGAAACATGTTTAGCGGTGTTATCTACCGGCACCTGGTGTGTAGATACAGGAGCCACTAATCATGTCTGCAATACATTGCAGGGGTTCCAGGAAACCAGACGGCTCAGTGATGGAGAGATATGCTTATTTATGGGTAATGCTACAAAAGTATCGGTCGTTGCATTAGGAGATATTACTTATCTTTTGGTAGAAATAAGTCTTTGACATTGAGAGATTGTCTTTATGCACCTTCACTTAGAAGGAATTTAGTTTCTGTTTCTATGTTAGTTAAGGATGGATATTCAGTTTATTTTAATGACATATTGTTATTAGAAAGAATAAACGTTTTTATCTGTTCTGGTGCATTGGTTGATAATTTGTATGTCATTAATCATATTTCGCCCACAATGCAACTTATGGAAATGAATAATATGTCATCTAACTTAAATAAGAGAAAAGAACCTTCTTGTATGAACCAAACATATCTTTGGCACTTACGATTGGGGCATATTAACCTAAGAAGGATTCAAAGACTGGTTGAAGATGGACCTTTGAGTTCATTGGAAGTGGAGGCACTACCAGTCTGTGAATCCTGCTTGGAAGGTAAAATGACTAAAAGGCCTTTTACGGCAAAGGGGTATAGGGCCAAAGATGTGTTGGAATTGGTTCATTCTGATTTGTGTGGACCCATGACTATCCAAGCTAGAGGTGGCTTTGAATATTTTGTCACATTTATTGACGATTATTCAAGGTATGGATACATTTATTTGATGCGCCGTAAGTCTGAGTGCTTTGAGAAATTCAAAGAGTACAAGGCTGAAACGGAGAAACGTCATGGAAAATGTATCAAGTCATTACGATCAGATAGTGGTGGAGAGTACCTCTTTGGAGAGTTTAGGGATTATTTATCAGAGGCTGGGATTGCATTCCAATTGACTGCACCTGGAACGCCCCAACAGAATGGTGTAGCCGAAAGAAGGAATAGAACTCTTATGGAGATGGTTAGATCAATGATGAGTTATTAGGATTTGCCAGATTCGTTTTGGGGATATGCCTTAGAGACTGCAGCTTATATTTTGAACTTGGTTCCTTCTAAGTCAGTACCTCTTACTCCCACAGAGCTGTGGATTGGGCGTAAGCCTAGTCTGAAACATGTTCGTATTTGGGGTAGTCCAGCACATGTGCTGAATGGGAAAGCAGATAAGTTGGAATCTCGTACAGAAGTACGCTTGTTTGTAGGCTATCGAAGAGGAACGAAAGGAGGTTTATTTTATAGTCCTAAGGATCAGAAGGTCATTGTTAGCACCAATGCCCGATTCTTAGAGGAAGACTATGTGATGAACCATAAACCCACAAGTAGAGTTGTTCTAGAAGAACTGAGACGTGAGACACCAAGTACTTCAGTACCAACAGTACAAGAGGATGAACCACAAATAACTGCACAACGTGTCACAAATGTTACACCACAACCGATAGTGCCTCGTCGTAGTGGGAGGGTTGTGATACAACCTGATAGATATCTGTTCTTGGGAGAGTCGTCAGACTTCGTCCCTGAGGAACAAGATTATGATCCCTGTACCTACAATGAAGCACTCCAAGATAAAGATGCAGAGTCTTGGCAAAAAGCAATGATATCTGAAATAGAATCTATGGATTCTAATCAGGTCTGGGAGCTTGTAGAACCACCCGTTGGTGTAAAAGCCATTGGATGCAAGTGGGTCTATAAGAGAAAAAGGGGATCAAACGGTAAGGTTGAAACCTTTAAAGCTCGGCTTGTAGCAAAAGGTTTTACTCAAAGAGAGGGTATCGATTATGAGGAAACCTTTTCTCCTGTAGCCATGCTTAAGTCTATTCGAATTCTTTTATCTATTGCAGCTCATCTCGATTATGAGATTTGGCAAATGGATGTCAAGACAGCTTTCCTTAATGGAAGTCTTGAGGAAGACATCTATATGAAGCAACCAGACGGGTTCATTGAAAAGGGCCAGGAGCATCTTGTTTGTAAGCTCAAAAAGTCAATTTATGGACTTAAGCAAGCTTCCAGATCTTGGAACATCTGTTTTGATCAGGTGATAAAATCCTATGGATTTGATCAATGTCAGGATGAATCATGTGTATACAGAAAGTGTGACGGAAACGTGGTGGTGTTCCTAGTACTTTATGTGGATGACATCTTGCTCATTGGAAACAATGTGAAGGTATTATCTGATGTAAGGGTATGGTTATCCAAACAGTTTGATATGAAGGACTTGGGAGAAGTAGGTCACATCCTTGGGATCAAAGTTCTACGAGATCGCAAGAAAAGGATGTTGGGCTTATCCCAAGCTTCCTATATCAATCCTGTACTAACTCGTTTTAGTATGCAAAATTCTAAGAAAGGTTTCTTACCTTTTAGACATGGAATTGCTCTATCAAAGGAGCAGTGTCCGAGGACACCTAAAGAGATAGAGAACATGAAGGCAGTTCCTTATGCTTCAGCAGTAGGAAGCTTAATGTATGCAATGCTATGTACGAGACCAGACATCTGCTTTGCCGTAGGCATGGTCAGCAGATATCAGTCTAACCCAGGACAAGAGCACTGGACTGCCGTAAAGCATATTTTGAAGTACCTGAAAAGGACTAAAGAGTATATGCTAGTTTACCAGGCAGATAGTTTAGTTCCCTTTGTAGAACCCTAGAGGGGGGGTGAATAGGGAAATTAAAAATTAACTACAATAATTGATGCAATAAAGACAATTGAAAGTAAAGAGTAGAAAGATCAAACGCAAACGCAAGGATGTATCCTGGTATCCTCTTTTGAGGCAATCCAGTCCCGGAACTCTCTCCGGCTTTAATCCACTATTTTACCAAATAGTACACACGAGTTTGGATCCGAAGAACTCGCCAACTTCAACACGAGTTTGGATCCGAAGACTCGCCAACTTCTACACACGAGTTTTCTTACGAAGGCTCGCCAACTTCAAACAAAAGAGAAATGAGAACTTGTTGATCTTCTAACACGTGAAGATCGAAATGTACAACTCTTTAATACTCTAGCACTTTGGGAGAGGATGACAATGAAAAGCTTGGAAGAGTATTAATGGTGGAGCTCTTGGTTGTTGGAAAATTTATGGAAGAGTTGGTAAAGAAGCTCAAGAGAGAGAGAGCTTTCTTTTATAAGAGAACCAAGAGTTGGTGGCATTTTAATGCTATGAAAACAGACAGACCGGCATGCCGTCGGTATCAGCGGCATACCGTCGGTATACCGGCCAAATAGTAACGGTCATATTAATGACCGTTAGAGAGCATTAATGCGGCCATTAATGCTAGTCAGAGCAATTCGAAAACCAAATATTTGAAACCCGGTATACCGCCGGTATGCCGGAGCATGCCGCCGATATGCCGACAATTGTCACAGCAAGTTTTGAGTTGCTAAAAGCGGTATACCGCCGGTATGCCGGAGCATGCCGTCGGTATGCCGACAATTTGTCACAGCAACTTTTGGGTTGCTAAAAACGGTATACCGTCGGTATGCCGGAGCATACCGTCGGTATGCCGACAATTTGTCACAGCAACTTTCTGGACAAGAAAAGCGGTATACCGCCGGTATGCCGAAGCATACCGCCGGTATGCCGACTATTTGTCACAGCAACTTTCTGTATACCAAAAACGGTATACCGTCGGTATGCCGAAGCATACCGCCGGTATGCCGCTCTGTAGCTATTTGATTTTTGACTTGTTCTTTTTACTGTCATCCGTCCTTAGGTATTTATAGATATACCTAGACCAGTACAGACTTGAAGACTCTAAGCAGGAAGACGCCGTCATATGCTGGGAACGCCAGTAACTGCTACAGTCTTCAAGGAAGAAGGAGAAGGCTCTTGAACGGAAGAACTCCATGTAGTAGATCTTCTGAGAATATATGAATCTGAAGAACAGAAGACTAAACTACGAAGATGCTGTTAATTACTCAAAATAAAATGTGCCAACAAACTCCCCCATTTTGATAATTGACAAAATAGAGAGATAGCATCTTCAGGGAGTAGCTCCCCCGTAGGTAGACAGCTCCCCCTCAATACGATTTCTCCCCCTTTGTCACTTAGTCAAAGATGGGGACAATCAAAAGAAACAGTGCATAATGAAAATGACACGAGTATATAAAGAGAAGCATGCATTGATATACTGAAATAGGATGTGAATACATGCTAGACCCGTACATATAATAGTGCTGAAATAAAAGACTCTCCACAACGAGAGTCGGACACTAGAGACAACCATAGATAAAGTCCCTGAAGGACAGCAAACAACAGAAACAACCACACACCGGTCCCTGAAGGACCACAAAAGACAACAAACAGATAAACACATAAAAACGAGAACCACTCAAGAACCGAAACCACCATCAAAAGGAAGACCATCCCTAATCCTCAGCCGGATCATCATCATCATCACCCTGAGCCTGCTGGAAGGCGCCAAAAGGATCAATGCCGTCAGGGTACATAAACCCATAGGCATTGGGGTCAGAGAAGCGCGGGCCCGTGTACATGGGATCCTGAAGATTAAGATCCAGAAAAGCATCACGGTCTTGAAGAGTGCGCTGAATGAAGTACCCCTGATCGTGGAAACGAGTCTGGATCAGGGCGCCAAGTCCACGAGTGTGAGCCCGCATCTGCTCCTCCGCCTGGGCCATCCGCATATCAAAATGCTGCTGAGTGAGCGGCATATAACGGCCCGAAGTAGGAGGGGTAGATGTGGGAGCAGCAGGCGTGGATGCCGGTTGCTCTTGGGAAGAAGAGGCACGGGAAGTAGAGGCGCCAGCAAGGGTACGGGAGACAGCAAGATATGAGGGGACGCCATCCGAGGAGCAGAGAGACAGGTCAACATGCTTGGCCTCCATAAGCAGAGTGATGAAAGAGCCATAGTAGAGATTCTGCTTCCCGAAGGCAAGACACGCCGGAATTGCAGAAGAAGAGTCTTTGGGAAGAAGAATCGCTTCCTGGCATAGAGATGGTACATGCAGACGAGGGCATCACCCGTGATTGCGTCATAGTTCCCGCCCTTCGGAAAGAGAGTGTGGCACACGATCTGATGGAGCTCGTAATAAAACGGCTCCAGCTGGACAGAGAGGGCCGGGATGGCAGGAGGGTTGGGACCCTTGCAGATGATTCGGCAGAATTCGTCGAAAGGGGACGCCGCCGAGGAGTTGAGAGCACCCAAAGATGGTAACGCTTCCCCTTTGTCCGGGATGCCTAAGATGTTCCCCCACTTCCCGAGAAGTAAGACGGAAGTGGCGGTCATTGACCATAGATTGAATGGCGGATGGATCGTCGTCATCCCCTCTCATGTTGCAATAGAAAAGGCGAACAGCAGCGGGGGTAGACCGGAATTTGGCGCCGAAGAAGAGAGGAGAGACCGGCGTCGTCAAACAAGGGACGTGACCGGGGAAGAGGTTCCAGTTGATCGCTCGTCCCTTGAACACGTTGTGATGGATGAAGTGCTGGAACCAAAGCTCGGCCGCCAGAGAGTTGGAGAAGACGCGTTGGTCATAGCCGGTAGGTAGCGCCACCGGGACGAAGGGGTTGAACAAGGAGGAGGAGGAGGATCGGGGGCGCTTAGGGTTAGCCATTTAGAGGGATTTGGTGCTTTGGTGTAGAAGAAGAAGTAGTAGAGAGGAGATGGAAGAAAGAGGGTTTTTAAAGTAAGGGAGGAAGATGAAGAGATGAGTTTTAAAGGGGGGTTTAGGGAGGGAACGGTTATAGAGGAGGAGTAAAGAGGGGAGATGAAAAGGTGATGGGATGAATTAAAGAGAGTGGAGTAAAAGAGGAGAGAAAGGTGGAAGGTGATTTGAAGAGTAATAAATAGGAGGGAGTTGAGGAGATGGGTAGTTAATAGGGAAGTGATGGATGAGAGGGAATAAAGAAGGGATAGAAAGAATAATGGAAGAGAGAGGAAAAAGTGGGCCCGGATCTCAGAGCAGTAGTCCTGTCCGCCGCTATCCGGCATACCGGCGGTATGCCGACGTGTACCGACGGTATGCCGTGTTTCGAAACAGAACATAGTTCTGCCTTGAAAAACGGCATGCCGCCGGTATACTGTAGTATACCGTCGGTGTGCCGGTCGACTGGGACTAATGATCAAAGGATAAAATGCCTAGTTCACGGCAGAGGAAAGAGAAGCGATCTTCCGGGAGAGGCTTAGTGAATATATCGGCTAATTGATAGGTAGTATCGATAAATTCAAGATGGATATCTCCTTTTTGCTGATGGTCACGAAGAAAATGGTGTCTAATTTCAATGTGCTTCGTGCGTGAGTGACAAATCGGGTTTTTCGTGAGATTGATAGAGCTAGTGTTATCACATTTAATAGGGGTGCAAGAATGAGAAATGCCATAATCTAAAAGTGTTTGTGACATCCAAAGAATTTGTGCACAACAACAACCAGCCGCAATGTACTCTGCCTCAGTGGTTGAAAGAGCAACAGAGTTTTGCTTCTTACTAAACCACGATACCAAGGACTTTCCGAGGAATTGACAAGTGCCACTAGTGCTTTTGCGGTCAATCTTGCATCCGGCAAAATCCGCATCCGAAAAGTCGTGAAGCTCAAAGGATGAAGATTTCGGATACCAAAGACCCATGTTAATGGTGCCTTTGAGATGACGAAAAATGCGCTTAACGACACTCAAATGTGATTCCTTTGGATTGGCTTGATATCGTACACACAAGCAAACAGAAAACATGATATCCGGACGGCTAGCAGTTAAATAGAGTAAGCTACCGATCATACCTCTATACTTACGAATGTCGACCGATGTGTCATCTTCATCACTGTCAAGCTTTGTCGTTGTGGCCATAGGAGTCCTCATTGATTTGGATGAGTCAAGGTCGAAACGCTTGAGGAGGTCATTTGTATATTTTGCTTGATTGATGAAGGTTCCTTTAGGTCCTTGTTTGATTTGTAATCCCAAGAAGAAGGAGAGTTCACCCATCATACTCATTTCAAACTCTTCCTGCATAACTTTGGCAAATTCTACACAAAGTGTGTTGTTAGTAGAACCAAAAATAATATCATCAACATAAATTTGAACCAATAAGAGAGTCCCGTCATGGGATTTAATAAAAAGTGTGGTGTCAACTTTGCCCTTTGAAAAATTGTGAGAAACAAGAAAAGAGCTAAGACGCTCATACCAAGCACGTGGAGCTTGTTTGAGGCCATAAAGGGCTTTATGGAGTTTGAAGACGTGATTAGAAAATTGAAAATCTTCAAAACCGGGAGGTTGTTTAACATAAACTTCCTCTTTAATAATACCATTTAGAAAGCACTTTTAACATCCATTTGAAATAGCTTAAAGTCATTAAAACAAGCAAAGGCACAAAGCATACGAATGGATTCAAGACGTGCAACCGGAGCATAGGTTTCGTCGTAGTCAATGCCTTCCTCTTGGTTATAGCCTTGAGCAACCAATCGGGCTTTGTTACGAGTCACTAACCCATCTTCATTAAGCTTGTTGCGAAACACCCATTTAGTTCCAATAATGGGGTGATTGCTAGGTTTTGGGACAAGTTCCCAAACCTTGCTTCGCTCAAATTGATTAAGCTCCTCTTGCATAGCTATCATCCAAAATTCATCAAGAAAAGCATCATTAACATTTTAGGCTCTATTTGAGAGATAAAAGCCACATTGGCACGAAGATCACGAGTGGCGGATCTTGTGCTAACACTGGAGGAAGGATCCCCAATGATAAGCTCCTTAGGATGATTTGTGACAAATCTCCATTCTCTTGGAAGATCCTGTGGAGGAGGCTCGAGAGGAGGAAAGTCTTTAGATGGGATCACAACTTCATTGTTAGATGAAGAAGGACGATCCTCAATAGAGGAGTTCTCCAACCCAAACGAGATGTCATCAATATCCTCAGAAGAGGAGAATGTAGAAGAATTGAGTTCATTAAAAGAGACATTGATTGACTCTTCGACAACAAGACTTCTTTTGTTAAAAAGACGAAAACCTTTACTATGAGTAGAGTATCCAAGGAATATTCCTTCATAGGCTTTTTCTTCAAACTTGCCTAGGTTATCCTTGGTATTCAAAATAAAACAATTGCAACAAAAAACTTTGAAATATTCAATAGAAGGAATTTTGTTGAACCAAAGCTCATAAGGAGTCTTCTTAGTAATAGGTCTAATCAAGACTCTATTAATAACATGACACGTCGTATTAACGGCTTCCGCCCAAAAATATTGGGGGAGCTTATATTGGTTTAACATAACCCGGGCCATATCGCCAAGGGTTCTATTCTTTCTCTCCACAACACCATTTTGTTGAGGAGTACGAGGACAAGCAAAATCATGTCCAAAACCATTCTTTTCACAAAATCTTTTGAAATCAACATTATCAAATTCTCCTCCATGATCACTCCTAATTTTGTTGATAGAAAAACCTTTCTCATTTTGAACACGTTTACAAAAAGCAACAAATTCACGAAAAGTATCACTTTTGCAAGCAAGAAAAATAACCCAAGTAAATCTCGAAAAATCATCAACTAAAACAAAAGCATAAAGTTTGCCACCAAGGCTAGCTACTCTACTAGGCCCGAAAAGATCCATATGAATAAGTTGAAGGGGTCTAGTGGTACTCACAGAGTTGATGGATTTGAAGGATAACTTGGTCAACTTACTTTTCTCGCATTCTTCACATACCATATCCTTTTTGAAAGGGATACTAGGAAGTCCTCGTACAAGCTTCTTGGAGGCGAGGCGAGAGATGGTATCCATGTTGGCGTGTCCAAGCCTCATGTGCCAAAGCCAACTCTCATCGTTCTTGGCAACTAGGCACCTGTCATTGTTAGTACCTTCAACAAGATAAAGAACATAAATATTGTTTTCTCTAATGCCTTCATACACAATAGTTCCATTGGAGCTATCGGTAATGTAGCATTTGAGTTTAACAAACTTGATATCATAGCCATTATCGGTAAGATGGCTAATACTAAGGAGATTATGCTTGAGATTAGTAACAAGACATACATTATTAATACAAGGATAAGGAGGAGAACCGATATTACCATTTCCAATAATATAACCTTTAAGATTGTTACTGAAGGAGACGTGTCCTTCTTTCTTCATCGACAGCGTTGTAAAAAGTGAAGCATCACCGGTCATGTGCCGTGAACAACCGCTATCGAGAATCCACTTGCTTCTAGCATGAGAAGGATTCGTCACCTACAACATAAGTTGAAGATGAACATTTTGGTACCCATGATCTCATGGGTCCATGAGGGTTAGTCTTAGGAACCTACTTAAGAACTCTCATGTCAACTTGTTTTCTTGTATAACAAAAGTTAGAAGTGTGACCGACCAAACCACAATAATTGCACATCAAAGAAGACTTAGAAGAAGAAGTGTGAGTGTTGTGCATGTGTGAGTTTCTAGTGTGAGAAGTTCTACCATGAGTGTTATGATGATAGTAAAATGCATGATGAGAGGTGTTCTTCTTAACAGAAGGTCCTTTTCTTGTGTTAGAAAAGGAGTTGTGTGTAGTGTTCATGTAATGGTTATACCTAGCATTGTGATGAGTGTGAGGGTGTCTTGGAGCATGCATGTGAGTGGTATTCTTATTACCTAAATTCTTACTTCGTGTAAGAAGATCATTATACTTAATAGAAGTGGAATATTCTCTTCTATTAGCATCTTGACATTTGCGCATGGCAAATTCATAAGAGCTTCTCATGGATTGAATCTCATCATCCTTTTTCTTGATGGTGTCAAAAGATTCTTGAAATTTGAGTCGCAAAGACTCTATTTCATCCGTGTCGGAAATAGGAGATTTTCCCTTCACATCAATGATGATACTTGAGAGCCTCTCTACTTCAAGTTGAAGAGCCTCAACCTCCTTGAGAGATTTCTTGTATTTATTCCGAACACCTTTGTGTTCTTCATGTAACTCAAGAATGGCTTTCTCCAAATCATCATAGGTAAGAGTGTTTAAGGAAAAATCATCAAGTACCTCATCGGTTGCCATGAGACAGACGTTGGCATTGTGTTTGCACTCCTTGTCGTTGTCGGAGTCGCTCGCGTCGCTTTCACACCAAATGCTAGTGTTGGCGAACTTTCTGGAGGACGAGCTTCCCTTGCTAGGCTTCTCGTACTTGCTTGAGTCTTTTCGTATCATCGGACAATCCCTCTTGATGTGTCCGGGTTTTCTACATTGATAGCACGCCGGGTCTTCTTCATTGTCCCGTCTAGAGCGGTTGGCCTTGTTGAACTTTAAGAACTTCCGGAAGTGCTTAGCTGTGAGAGCTATTTCTTCATCATCATCCGACTCATTGTCGTCGAAGCTATCCTTGGAGTAGGACCTTGATGCTTTGAAAGCAAGAGTCTTCTCCTTTTCTCTGGTTTTCTCCTTCTCCTTCTCTTGAATGGAGGATTCCTCTTGATCCTTCATGTCAAGCTCGTGAGTCATTAGCTTACCCATGAGGGTCTCTAGGTTCATGACGGTTAGATCGTTCTCCTCAATGATTGCGGTAGCTTTAGGACTCCAAGCTTTCGTCAATCCTCTAAGAATCTTTCTTATCTTTTCATGAGCGGGATATTCCTTTCCAAGAGAAGAGAGAGGGTTAATGATGTCACCAAAACGAGTAAACATGCTAGCAATAGATTCATCATGCTTCATTTTAAAAGACTCATATTCTTGCGTGAGTCTACTGATCTTGGATTCCTTCACTTGTGAAGTTCCCTCGTGTGTGACTTCAAGTAACTTCCAAATCTCATTGGAAGTCTTGCAAGTAGAGATACGGTTGAATTCACTACTGTCGAGAGCACAGTAAAGAGCATTCATTGCCTTGGCATCTCGACAAGCAAGCTTCTTCATGTTTTCAGCAAGTGTCTCCCGAAGGGTGTCAGAAGCAATATCCTCAATAGCTCTGGAAAGAGTAGGAAGGCCATTTATCACGCAATCCCATAAATCGAAATCTATGGACTTTAGATAAATGCCCATCCTAATCTTCCAGTAGTTATAGTTGGTACCATCAAATAGGGGAGGCCTATTTGTGGAGTGTCCCTCATTGTTGATGCTAGGGTTAGAGGCCATGGATCACTCAAGGGTGTAAATCCAAATCAAGAGAACGAAGCTTTGATACCAATTGTAGAACCTGTCACGACCTGCTACCCAAATTGTTGGGCCAGGCCGAGTCATGTCCAGCCTACGTTGAGATAAAACGTAGTAAGCTGTTCTAAAGACAACAGGATAAGACTAAATGTACTAACAGTTCTATAAGTGAAGAAGAATCATAAATGTTCCAAACACAAAAGTCGTCGTATATAGTAAAATATCCAAGTACAAGTGAACTGAAATGTAAAACTGGATACATGTCCAGTTACAAAATGATGTAGTCTAATACATGTCTACTCTCAAAAGTCTAAGTAAACAAAAAGACAACTAGGCGAGGTTCCCCGCAGGAACATCCTCGTAAAACAGAGCCGGGTCCTCGGCGGTAACTCCATAGTATGAGTCGCAGAGTAACTCCTCCTCAGTAAGGATACCTACAACGTTATCCTGTCAGGACGGGAGCAAGCACTAAATCTAGCAAACTAGCATATGAAACATGGAAATGAACATGAGAATGAACATGTGAGAAATAACTGGAAAGCATGGCATCACATAGTCTATCATGGCAAGGACACATATGTCATAGAGACAGATGTATATGTAATGTTTAAAACTGTAGCAAGTACGTGATCGGTCAATAGATGTACAATGTGCTGGAGGGCACATAATAAAATGTACATACGTACAAGTTAACAAGCATAAATGTACATCCGTACAGACATGCGGGGTAATGGCCTGCGGCAAGGCAATGCATATAGAATACGACCGAGCTCGCTACTGTAGGGGGGGTCGTGATCACGTACAATACTATCAGTTTTCCCATAACCCATATTCTAATCATGTGAGAGATACATCAAGACGGTTTTAAGCATGGTAGTAACTGGAAGTACAACATGTAGAGATCTAACTTGCTACCCCAAGGATCAGCATATAACATGGTGGGGTTGTAGTTCATTTATGTGACAATATGTAAAGTTCGTAGAAAGTACTTGCCTCTAGCAAAGCAAAACAAAACAAGCTGCGATAACAGTGCTATGGATGTCCAGTAACTCGTCACTGTAGAAGTAAAATATAATAACTTAGTTTTACACTAAGCTAAATCACTAGGACACTAATTGGTGCGACACGACTTGTGACTGGGCACCTAGCCAAAATGATGACTTGGCATATGAGACCCATGTGGGGTGACACACTATGTTAACTAACCTTCTAGGGTCTTTACACTAGTGAGGGATGGGGTCCAATACGACTAAAACTCCAAATAACACAAAAAGCTACAAGTCGTAATTAATCAATAAATAAATCAAAAGATCATTGTGTTCTAACAATTTTAGAGATAGGCAAAAAGTCTAGTTTTTCTTAAAGTAAAGTACTAAAGTGATCCTTGTTAATCATAGAAATTTATTATAATTTTTCTGGAATTTATTAACCAGTACAAATATTTTATAAAAATCAGTTTTCCTAAGTATACAGAAAATGAGTTTTGGTTTCATATGCCAAACTAGTGGCAAAACAGTAAATTAAATACTACAAAAATTATACTAAATTAGCTAACTTAACAAAGTATCTAAAAACTATTTTTCCATAATTTTAGCAATACCTTAAGTATTTTTAGAAAATCAAAAACAGCAATGCACACAATAATTAATTATCTGCGTATTTTGTCCATGTATATAATTTGAACCAAAGTTCAAATACAGGACCCAAGGTCATGAATCAAGTCCAATATGACTTGTACAGGTCTTGAATGTGTGAAAACACATTTGAGCCCAAATACCCATGCTAGGCTTGGACACCAAATGGTTGCAGTAATTTAAATACACTAAAATATAATTTGATAAAAAGTACAAAACAAATATTAATATTTTAATAAGGCAAAATTATGTATAGTAAAAATATCCATACATATGTTTTAAAAGTACATATATATATATGTAAGAGAAAAATACTTAATTTATAAAGTATATATATATACAAATATATATATATATATATATAAGAACAAACTTAATAGTATAGTGTATATATATATAATATATATATATATATATACATAGGAAAATGTATATATATACATATATATATAAAATTTACTAACTTATAAAATATATACATATATATTAAATACTGTAAAATACAGTATATACATATATATATATATATATATATATATATATATATACTAATATATATATACATATACATATATTATATAAATATATATATAAAACAAAAAGAAAAAGAAAGAAAAAAGAAAACAGAAAAGAAAACAGAAAGGAAAGGGGGGGCTCGATCCTGAGCCAGCGGGGGGGGGGGGGGGGGGGGGGGATTCGAGTTAGAACGGGCTGGCCAGGGGGTCAGCCCATTAGTTGTGTTAGGGATAGGACTTAGGTAGATTTTATTAGGTTTTGATAACATAAACATTAAAAAAAATAATAAACACGAGCCTGTGTCCGGACAGTTAGGGACACAGGTATTAACGTGTCTGGGCTAGCACGACACGTACGAGTCGATTCTCGCGTGTCCAGTTTCACCATCATGTTCGTCAGGACACGGCGAACAACATACATGCGTACGAGACACGCACGACACAGTTGACACAAAAACACTCACGTGTCCAGATCTGGGGGGGGGGGGGGGTCGACGGTCGTGGACGGCGGAGGAAGCGTCGTGGCGGTGGCGGAGTGGTGGCGCTGGGGTCGTCTCGGCCGGGCGCGTCGAATGGTGGTGGTGGTTGGTGACGACGACGGCTGTGGAGGTGGCGCTGGGGTCCGCCGGAGTAGGGTTAGGGTTTTCGTCGGGGAAGAAAGGCTGCGGTGGTTGGGGGCTGTCGTGGTGGTTGTGGTGGGTTAGGGCTTGGTCTGGGGAGGAAGGAGGGGGGTTTTATAGATGGGTTAGGGCGGTCGAGCGGCCGGGAAAGGCGGAGGAAAGTAGGTCGGTGGTCGTCGTCGGCGTGGCAGTCGGCCAGCCGAGTCGTCGGGGGCAGGTAGGGACATTTACAGGAAACCCCCTAGACTTTAGGTAATTACAACAAGGCCCCCAAGTAGTTAAATGCAAATTAGAATTTGCATTCCACAGTTTAAAACAATTAATAAATTACAAACAGATATATTAACAATTAAATAAATTGCATACTGATATAAAAATAATTCAAAAAATTGCAGAATGATATTAAAACATTTTAAAAAATTACAAATTGGTATTTTTAATATATAAAACTTATTTAAAAATCATTTAAAAATTCTAGAAAAATTCCTAAAAATCTAAATAATTATTTTAAGGCTAATTTGTCACAAAAAAATAATTAACACTAATTAAAAATGAATTTGAAAATCAGGGGCTTACAGAACCCTAGAGGGAGGTGAATAGGGAAATTAAAAATTAACTTACAACAATTGATGCAATAAAGACAATTGAAAGTAAAGAGTAGAAAGATCAAACGCAAACGCAAGGATGTATCCTGGTATCCTCTTTTGAGGCAGTCCAGTCCCGGAACTCTCTCCGGCTTTAATCCATTATTTTACCAAATAGTACACATGAGTTTGGATCCGAAGAACTCGCCAACTTCAACACGAGTTTGGATCCGAAGACTCGCCAACTTCTACACGAGTTTTCTTACGAAGGCTCGCCAACTTCAAACAAAAGAGAAATGAGAACTTGTTGATCTTCTAACACGTGAAGATCGAAATGTACAACTCTTTAATACTCTAGCACTTTGGGAGAGGATGACAATGAAAAGCTTGGAAGAGTATTAATGGTGGAGCTCTTGGTTGTTGGAAAATTTATGGAAGAGTTGGTAAAGAAGCTCAAGAGAGAGAGAGCTTTCTTTTATAAGAGAACCAAGAATTGGTGGCATTTAATGCTCTGAAAACAGACAGACCGGCATGCCGTCGGTATGCAGCGGCATACCGTCGGTATACCGGCCAAATAGTAACGGTCATATTAATGACCGTTAGAGAGCATTAAATGCGGCCATTAATGCTAGTCAGAGCAATTCGAAAACCAAATATTGAAACCCGGTATACCGTCGGTATGCCGGAGCATGCCTGCCGGTATGCCGACAATTGTCACAGCAAGTTTTGAGTTGCTAAAAGCGGTATACCGCCGGTATGTCGGAGCATGCCGTCGGTATGCCGACAATTTGTCACAACAACTTTTGGGTTGCTAAAAACGGTATACCGTCGGTATGCCGGAGCATACCGTCGGTATGCCGACAATTTGTCACAGCAACTTTCTGGACAAGAAAAGCGGTATACCGCCGGTATGCCGAAGCATACCGCCGGTATGCCGACTATTTGTCACAGCAACTTTCTGTATACCAAAAACGGTATACCGTCGGTATGCCGAAGCATACCGCCGGTATGCCGCTCTATAGCTATTTGATTTTTGACTTATTCTTTTTACTGTCATCTGTCCTTAGGTGTTTACAGATATACCTAGACCAGTACAGACTTGAAGACTCTAAACAGGAAGACGCCGTCATATGCTGGGAACGCCGGTAACTGCTACAGTCTTCAAGGAAGAAGGAGAAGGCTCTTGAACGGAAGAACTCCATGTAGTAGATCTTCTGAGAATATATGAATCTGAAGAACAGAAGACTAAACTACGAAGATGCTGTTAATTACTCAAAATAAAATGTGCCAACACCCTTGGGGTATACAGACTCAAATTTTCAGTCAGATAGGGATTCCAGAAAATCTACCTCAGGTTATGTGTTTACTTTGGGAGGTGGAGCCATTGTGTGGAGGAGTATCAAGCAAAAATATATTGCTGATTCCACCATGGAAGCCGAGTATGTGGCAGCCTCTGAGGCAGCCAAAGAAGCGGTTTGGCTCAGAAATTTTCTGTTGGACTTGGATGTGGTACCTAGTTTGCCTAAGTCTATTACACTTTATTGTGATAATAGTGGTGCAGTTGCAAACTCGAAGGAACCACGAGCCCATAAGACAGGCAAACACATTGAGCGCAAGTACCACCTGATACGAGATTTCGTAAAGAAAGGAAAAGTTGCTGTGATCAAGATAGCATCAGCCGACAACCTAGCTGATCCATTTACAAAGAGCTTACCAGCTAAGGATTTTGACAGTCATGTTGAGGGAATGGGAGTCAGATGTGTAGCAGCATGGCTTTAAGTATAAGTGGGAGATTTGTAACAGTATACTGAAAAGCAATGCTTTGAGTATAAGTGGGAGATTGTTAGGGTTATATACTAAAAGCATCACTT
This sequence comes from Iris pallida, assembly GCA_029216955.1. Classification (NCBI taxonomy): domain Eukaryota; kingdom Viridiplantae; phylum Streptophyta; class Magnoliopsida; order Asparagales; family Iridaceae; genus Iris; species Iris pallida. The sequence continues at coordinate 2,361,398 of JANAVB010003599.1, read as the reverse complement.
TTGTAGTAACCTTATTTCCTTAAATTTTGAATGAGAATCATATGGACAAATGTTTGCATATTGTATTTGTTGCAAGTGTTAATGCAAATGTCTGATATTCTATATTGTATATAATATGGTGTGTGGTGTCACACAGAAGATCATATTATCAGTTTCCTATGGAGTATATAAATAGTTCACAACCTAGATGGACTTGGACAATCTATTGGAAAGGTTGTAGTGTAATCTGGTATTAGTCTATCTTGACTATAGGTTTACACTAGTACACTTTGTATGTATTGAACAGGACCACTTGAGGTTGTTCTCTTTGTACTGACTACATAAGAGAACAAACACCTCTGTTATTATGGATGCTTATACTCTTAATCCGGATATAATAACGGACATGTATATGCAATGTGCATTACTTTGACTCATAAAAGAGTGAGATTCATTATGGATCAACAACCTCTATGAATTGGGTAATAACATTGTATGTATGATGGGCTGTTGATTATAAATGGAATCCATGTCCCGATACATCGGGTTGATGATGTCCTCTTAAGGAGCTCATAAGGATTGTCATGTAAACCCTGCAGGTGGATTATATCCGACATGACAAATAAAGTTGAGCGGTACTACTTAAGGATAAAAGATGTTGAATCAATATAGTTGTCAGTAACTTAATTTGATCGACGGACATACGATATCTTAACATGGGGAGCCAAACGAGCATATAATAAAAGGAGCCCACAAACATAATTTTGGATTAGGGAGGTAGTGCAACAATAGCTTATTAGTGGACCAAGCTATTGTTAATGGGCCTGGATTGTGTGTTCGGGCTGAACACGGGATATCCAGATCCGTTAGGAGGCCTAACCCTAATTTTTCCTCATGGTCCCTGCCGTAGCCTATATATATCCTCTATTCTCTGGCCGCCGGATTACTGATCAGAAATCTGAAATTTTCTCTAAATTCGTGATTCACGTAAGGAGAGAAATAGAGTGCTGCCAAGGAGAAGAAAAGGTTGGGAGATCGTCGCCCACACGACGTCCAACTCGAGGAAGGAATACGTGCAGAAGATCTTGGGGTCGTCCGCTCGAGATTGCCAGGAATTACTTGTCTCCTTTCCGCCGCAGGTATAATTCGTGAACCCTAGTTTCCGCCTATGAAGGGTTAGAACACGTATTTGATCTGTTTAACTTTCTATCGATCAATACGCACACCAAAGGAAGGGTCCTGGGAATTCCCAGTTCCATCAAATTACATGGGGGTAACTAGTAAAGGGGAATTTGGAATCAGGTAATTTTTCGCTAGATGGAGTGTCGAAAATTGGGTGGGCCTTTTTCGATGGCTAGGCTTTGTTTGGCTTGGCTTGGCTTTGGGATAGATGGTAGTTGGGTGGTTTTTTGGTGGGGAGTGTGGTAGATGGTAGTTGGGTGGTTTTTTGGTGGGGAGTGTGGTTGGGGATCGGTGGATGGTGGCTTATTGACGGCTATTTTACCAACGGTTATTTTATTAACGGCTCTTTCAATGGCTATTCAGTTTCGGCCTATTTTATTAACGGCTATTTTATCAACGGCTCTTTCTATGTCTATTTCAATTTCGGCTCTCCCATTTTTTATAAATTGAACTTTTTAATCTGAAATTTCTATATTCTGTTTCTTTCTTTCTCAACTCAATCTTCTTTCAATTTTATCAAAGTTCTATCCATAAGAATATAGAAGGATTCAACTCACTCTTTCAGTTCTTTTCATCTGCCAATATTTAGAAGCTCATCTACCAACATGGATCAGAGTATAACAATATTATGCTCGATTGGAGAAGTACTAAATGAGTTAGCTTACGAAGGAGGTTTAACCGAAGTTCTCATAGTTGATCAAAATATTACGTTTGATAGTTTACATAATTTAATTACTGAATTTTTTTTATCGATTTTAATGATTTTATATTAGTACACATTTTTGCTTCTAATTTTATAAATTTAAATAGTGAAGAAGCATGGACCTTTATTCTTCAAATTAATGTACAATTACCGTATATTGGTATTTTGTTACTCTAACACCACCTCATATAAGTAGTAGACGTGCTCCTAATAATGAAACTACTAATGTTCGTCCTGCTCCTAGTTCTTCTCACCAAGTTATTTCTGCCACCGAAGAAGAACATATAGTAGACGAAGGTAATAAAGACGATGACAGTAATGATGATGATTTAGTTGAAAATGTAGATGATGAATTTGAAAATAATAATGATAATGTTGATATTCCTGACTTATTTTTTGGAAGACAATTTGAAAATCGTATTAAATTTAGATGTTTTATTAGTGACATAGCAATTAAGTATAATTTTACTTGTTCGGCTACTTCGAATAATGCACATAAGATTATATATAAATGTAACGAATCTAATTGTAATTGGAGAGTATATGCTAAATCCATTGGTAACAGCGAGACATTTGTTATTACTACGTTAAAAAGTCGACATCCTTGTTTATGTGGTCATCCATTAGCTACTGTTGTATGAATTAAAAATAAGATAATTGATAAAATTAAAGATGAACAGTCATATAGTCCAACGCATGTTGTCAATGATATATATAGAGAACATCGAATACGTATCAAATATTCAAAAGCTTGGAAAGCTAGAGAAATTGCTTTATCTAAAATAAATGGTAGTTATATTGATGCTTATGGTAATCGTGAACGATTTGCTTCTACGATTATGGAGACAAATCTAGGTAGCAGATGTTTTATAAAGATTAATGAAAATAATAGTTTTGAAAGAATTTTTATATGTTTCAAGGCATGCATTGATGGATTTTTAAGGGAATGTTTACCTGTGATTAGTACTAATGCCACTTTTCTTTCATCTAGATATCGAGATATCTTATTTATTGCTTGTGTTCACGATCCAAACTATCAATTATATCCAATTTCTTATGCTGTTGCTGAAAGTGAAAGTACTGATTCTTGGAGCTGGTTTTTAGGTTGTTTTAGAACATCTTTTGAATGATATTTTGATGCATGGAATTTTTTTTTTAATTTCTGATAAGCAAAAATGATTAATAAATGCTATGCGTGCTACATTTTCAGAATCGTCTCATTTTTTCTGCATTCAGCATTTTAAACAAAATTTAAAATTCGTAGAAAAATTGAAACATTTTCGATGTAGATTAGACTCTCTTGCAAGATGTTATAATGAAACAGATGCGAACTATTGTTTTGAAAGAATTAAAGCCGAAAATATGAATGTTTATAAATGGATCATTGGAGTAGAAGGAGATGAAACACGTGTTGTAGCACACTGGATAACAGCTTATGCACATTGTCCTAGATTAGATATTAACACTTCCAACCTTACTGAATGCTTCAATATAACTGGATAAAAAATTTGCGTGATAAACTGATAACAACATTACTTGATGGTGTACGAGCCAAAATTATAACACTTCAGGATAAAAATCAAAAATTTGCTGAAGATCTTGAAACAGCTTATTGTCCGAAGATGATAAAAACTATGTCACGTATCAATCGAGAACAACACTACATGCAAGTATCGAGTATTAATAATTATATATTTGAAATAGCATATCGTGAAACACATAACATATGTTGTTCGTTTAGAAGAAAAATATTATTCATGTTTAAGGTGGTATCATACTTGTCTTCCATGTGTATATGCATGTTTTGCGTGTAGTTTTTCTAATATTAATATTAAAAGTTATTATGCTCCTATTTTTTTTTTCCAAAGAAGCATTAAGAAGTATATACCAGTCGCATCTGGAGCCAATTTCAGTTCCCTACAATCTTCAAAGTGCCCTGTCAGAGGAGAAATTGGAGTACCAGAATTACGACGAAAAGCTGGGAGGCCAAAGAAGAACCATATCATAGCAAACGATTCAGAAACAAGAAATCTTCGATGTAGTAACTGTAATGGATTAGGACACAATGAAAGGAGATGTACTAACCAACCAAGAGAATTGTAGTCAGATATTTTTGTTAGTTAAATTGTAATATAAATCGACATTGATATTATATGAAATAACCTTCTTACTAAATAAATGTTACAATATTACATAAATCTCATCTACCTCCCCTGGCATCCCGTCTATAATTTCTACGCTCAACTTCTCCAAGATTGAGCCGACCTCTCCTCTCCTCTCCTCTCCGTCGTATTCTCTGGGGGCACATCACTACCTTCTTCCTGGGTATCATCAGGTTGAGAAGGTATCAGCGCTGATGGAGTCGTCAGGAGTTGTGCAAGAAATAACCTAAACAGATGATAAAAAATTAATAGGTGTTAAACTAATATTGTATACGATATGACATAAATATTAACATTATTTGTTATACATACCCGATTCTCATTAACAGAGACCTCTTTATCATCCTCAATACGATACAGGTGCATGAAATTGCAACGGAGCCAAGAAAACAAGACTAAACTTTTGCCTTTTAATTTGGTGGCTCAACACCTAGGTACTCCATAGTTATAGCATCACCAGAAAATGACTCATCAAATATTATATGTTCATCCGTAATAGGTAATCCTACAATATTTGCTACATCAGCTAGAGTAATAGTCATTTCTTCAACTGGCATCTGAAATGTATTTCGTCCAGGCCACCAACGTTTCACTAAGCTCAAAATCAAATCTCTATCATGAAGTAGAAATCTGATCTCGTCAATGTACTTAAATCCAAATATGACCAACATAGCCTCTTGTTCGCTAGTCAAATTTCAACATCCTAAGTTGTGTTCATAACGCCATGTTCCATGCTCTCGCATTCGTATAGCATCACTATAATCGTATAACTATATACAAAAATTCATTATATTACATTTCATTGTTACTACATAATGAAAAAAAATACATTATAATAACATTTTAATTAAAAATTAGTATACCTTTCCAGAAAATATTAAGTCTGAGATATGTGACACACGCTGCTGGATAACCAGATCTGTGGCGGGTCTTCCCGAAATATGTCCATCGTTTTGACGATCCATCTATTAGCCATTAACCCTCCTCCCAAATGGCTCGGCTTGCAACAATTAAAACCCCTCCCCCCAAAACAAAGCTCGGCTTGCATTAACCAGCCGATCCAATTTTCGACAGTCGGACTGGTGGATGGTTCACCATCCTGAAATTTTTACAAAAATATTACTCTGCTTGGAATTAAGCAGAAATTGGTTATGCTACAGAAAATTTTCTCATTTCGTTGTGTTTCCTAATTTATTATAAATATGAAAAAATATATCAAATTTTGGTAAAAAAAAAGTCACTGGTTCCATAGGGATTTTCTAGACGACCCCCGAATTGGCATGCCGTGTGTTGCAAAAGGTATATTGATGGGAGAAAGCATTAATGAAAAATAACGATTCATCAAGGGGTTACATGTAAAAGAAAATGGGTTTCTTACTACTTCTGAACTCTGAATGTGGGGGTGGAATCAGGGCCGGTCCGAGAAATCTTGGGGCCTAGGGCGGGATTTGAACGTGAGTTTTCTTGAACGGATGAATGGAAACCATTCGGTTTTCCCAAATAAATTTTATTGATTTTTTTCTCGGATACCAATTTTATCATTCACTCTTCTAAAAAATTAACAAATAAAAAAAAAATTAGTTGAGTAATCTTACTGAACAAGTAAATTAGTTGGTCCTATGGTAATAGTTCTCTTAATGTATTTTTTGATCTATGGTTCAAAGTCTGTTACTCCAATTTTAATTACTAAAGCTTAATATATATAAGTAGGTATAGACCTCCTTTGAGCCGTCTCATTACACGTACTACTTAAGTGGGTGTAAGCTTATTTGGATCTTCCAATTATAAGGAATGACTGGACTTGTAAGTAATTGTAATTTTCGTTTGGGGGCCTTGTCTATCGAGGGGCCTAGGGCGATCGCCCACCTCGTCCACCCTCTGGGCCGGCCCTGGGTGGAATTCCTAAAGGGCTTTGCTATGCCTACAACTCCCTTACAACTAAGGCGGTTACAACCGCGTGGCCGGCTTCCGTTGGAGGAGAGAGGGGAGAGGTGCGGTGGGACCAAGTTAGCAGGAAGGGGGTGGAGGGGTTGCCCACTCGTAAAACACCCCCACCCCCCCCAACCCACTCGTAAACCTCCCACCGGCAGTTGGTGGGATCCGTGTTGAGGACCGGCGTGTCCTGGAGGGGTTGCCTATTCCTACTCGTAAGGTAATTGTGGCCAACGCTCCCACCGGAAATCGATCTCCTGACCACTCGGGCTGCATACCTCACCACTACCACTAGGCTAGTGGGCCGTTGGCTATATATATTCTACTATATAATGGGGCTTCAAAACGGCTCAAAAGTGAGCCGTCTAAACCGTATGTATATCATGGTCCATTTTATTTTAAATAAAATAAAATAAAATTATGTTGAAAAAAGTTTTTTTTTTTTTTTTTTTTTATATATAGGGAATTGAACTCAACCAAACAAAGAAGAATTCTTTCCACCTTAACCACATGAGAAGAAATATTTGACTATAATTGAATAATATTCTTATTATACGTGTAAAGTCCGTGCATTTGCTAGTATATATAAAAGAAGGAGATCGGAACGCTTACAAATTCAGTCCGAAAGACAACGCACCATTAATGCAACCATATCCTACTCGCTTAATTTTTTCCAAAAAAATAAATAAATAAAATATTTCCTCCGATGCTCGAACTAGCAACCTTCAGAGAGGATATGCCTCGTAGTAACCACACTCGAAGTTTTCTTTTGTTAAAGAGTGGATATGCCTCCGTTCCTCATTATAACCTCGCTCCAGCAACTTCCCAGCTTCCCAAAACTCGAATACATAGTTATCATTCGCACATCGATAACTATGTATTCAAGTTTCGGGAAGCTGAGAAGTTGCTGGAGCGTGTTCGAGTACATGGACAAGAAGATGGACTGCTCCTTGATTCATTTCGTTTCGATGATCATAGGACTGCTGAAAAAAAAAAAAAAAAACCAAAATCCCGTCCAACCTGTTAACATCCATCAGCCAAGTGAACAATCATAACCAATAAAGTGAACTATGAAATAAACAGTCGTTGAGAATTCATATGCAAATGTTGTTTCTCAGGATATTCTCAATATTTCACCAGGTACAACACATGCACAGCACATAAATCAGCGAACTTAAAAGAATTGCTTATTAATGATATGAGAATCATATTCAAGAGAATAAAAATTCATGAATATAGGTTATTTCTTCTATTTGGCACACTGATTGTAGCTCATAACATTAAGAAGGCCCATAAATGTCAACTAAACATTACAACAATATAGCAAAACGAAGCCATTTTATGATCCAACCTCACATAATTAGAGCACTAGTTTTTACATGTTTCAAGATAGGCACAACTTCCATCGATCTTTGGAAATCACGTAGCCAACCATAAAATGATTATACAAGATGCTCCCACAATTTTTTTTTTATTTCTTCAAGAAAATCTGACACTCGATCTGATCAACATTTGACACCAGCATGTCAACTGTGCAGTTCTTTGGCGGGAGCAGATTGCTTTATGAGAGAGCTCACGATACTTTAACAAATAATATGATCATTCTAGGCAAAAATTGCAAGTGAGCTGGTGGGAGGACCATCATCTTCCACTGTCGAGCCTTCTATCTTGACCACCTGACATTTCCTAATGTTACAAAGGCCTGTTAAGGATATCTGTTAGTTTAGTTTTCAAAAACCGAATGGTGACTTTTTCCTGCTTCCGCCTTCACCGTATTGTTCATTCCATTTTCTTAGTTCATTCATACTAGCAGCATCGTAAGCAACTGAGGCACCAACCTTTCGAGAAAATACGTATAAGAAATATAGTTTAAAAACCAAGTTCAAATGGAGAAAGAAAAAAGAATTCTTCAGAACAAATTGCTATTATTAAGTAATTTACTGCATACCTTGGCCTTGGCCTGTAAGAAGTCCTCCAGGCTAAGGTGTCTCAGTGAAGGTGTTGAACCAGTTACACCTTGCTGCACAAGAAAATTTCTGATGTTAAATACCAGGAGAAAGGGAGGTAGAGAGAGCGAAGAGGAAGAGGGTGGGGTGGGTGGGTGTGGTGGTGGTTTGACCGGGGTGGTGGTGGGGGGGGTGGGGGGGGGGGGGGGGGGGGGATGGTGGTGGGGTGAGGGGGAGGTTGGGGAGGTGGGGGGTGGTGGTGGCGTTCACTACACAAAGACCTGACCATAATTTCTTAATTTTATAGGTTCTCTTAGCTCATGGCATCTGTGTAAATATCTGTATGTAACCAATGATAATAATTTGGGTGTTCACTTCATTATGCACTACTACTATCTGCTTGTTGTGATGAATCTTTGCAGCAGAGAATCATGCGATTTCCTTCAACCTCATTTAATTGTAGAATCAGTGTTCTTCAAGGTAGTTAAAATTATTATACCATGTTAGGATCACATTATGCAAAAAGTGCAGTCAACTTAGGAAACACACATTAGCACTCCCAGTTGTCAAACATCTTTGTATTTATTAAAAAAGGGACATCAGGAGATGATCACGAATGCATGGAATAAGGTCAGCTTGTACCTTCTGTTCTTCCTCTAGAAGTTCTTGGACAGGTCGATATGCAGCTGCAATGCACAGGTTCTGTACGGGAAAATAATTAAAGGAATCCAGAACATATGTTCCAATAGAAGACATAAATAGAGAATATTTACCTTTAAATCGCTTCCTGAATACCCTTCGGTTGCCTTAGCAAGCTCATCATACCTAAAGCCAGGTTCAAGGTTCTCTTGGGAGAGAAATATTCTCAAAATTTTCATTCTATTGTCCACATCAGGAAGATCCACGTATATCCTATATGATCAATAAAAGATTTTCATACGACAATCCAGTGACAATATACAGCTTAGGATTCGTACAAATTAACAGAAAGTTGATGTTACCTTCTTGGCAGGCGTCGAATCACAGCATCATCAAGGTCAAACGGCCGGTTAGTAGCACCAACAATAAGGATCCTTTGGCTATCCTTTGACCTCAAACCATCCCAAGCTGCCATAAATTCATTCCTCATCCTTCTCGTTGCTTCATGCTCAAAAGCACCGCCTCGTGCACCAAGTAGACTGTCAACCTATGACAAATTAAGGTCTCAGTTATTTTTATTGGTGGGCAAGTACTCCGACAAGAATAGACAACGAATATAACAGACTATCACATATTATACACAACGAAAATGCTACGTTGCCCGCGGGCTTGGACCGCAGTCCTGGCCCGCGGGCCACGTGTCGCCTCCCGATTGGCCTCCCCCCTGCTAACTTCCGGACCCACCAGCCCCCCCGGCCAATCAGGAGGCAACACGTGACCTGCAGGCCAGGACTGCGGTCCAAGCCTGCGGGCACGTAGCGCTTCCGTATACACAAAATTGACAAAGTAATTGGTCTTCTTACAACCAAAAATTCAAAAACTCCTCCATAACCCTCAATTTTACAAGTAACTGATATTTATCTTTCAATGTATTCCACTCATCTACCTGACCATCCTCCAGCATATGGGGACAGGTTATGGGAGAACCAGTCCAAAATTCATGATGATAATAATGCAAAGTAATTGTGACAACTTGGTCAATCATTTTGGAAGTTTACAACTGAACCAAGAAACACTTGATCACACCTAAGTTGCTTCAATTTGATGAAGGTTAGAAAGTTTGACTTGAAATATATCTGTTTCGAATCAGTTTTAGTCCAGAGTACATCCAAGAGGCTGAAAAAAGATGGTCTTGGCAAGGTAGGACCGGGATTTGATCCTGCTGACAAGCTGGGGGAGGACATGGAAAGGAAGGGCATCGTCCTAACTATAGGGGAAAAAGGGAGAGAAAGAGTAAGAGGAAGGAAAAGAAACATAGTTTAACCACTTATCATATTGCTTGATCTACTATTGGCTGCTGATTTGCTCCATGTTACACTTTCACTGTATGCTTTAGCGGACTGGATTGCAATTTACTAGATTATTATGACCTATAGTGTTTCAAATGAGTGGGATGGAAATCATTTGTCATCATAAACCTTTTTGACTTGATTGTCATTCCTAAGCTATGTTCCAATTTTTCTGACAATTGTTTTCAAACTTCCAACTAATTTATACTGAAAGAGTAAGGTTAAAGTGACCAGATACAGCAGGCTAAGATTCTCTAAACCTTTGCTAAATTGAGTTTTCTTTCAATTCATGGTATTAACCTTCATAGTGGGAACTACATTCATTTCCCTCTTTGGCTTGTGGCAAAGGGAATAATGTGATTGTCTATACTAAATAAGGCCCCATCATGCTTTCCATCTAGACTCTTTGCTTGTATAGGGTTAATTCAAAGGATGCTCCTTGGTTGCATAAGCTTAAACAACATGAGAACCAACCAAGTGGTATCTTATTTTTCTGACAAAGCATCCGACAGCTCATAGTTTTATTGGCTGGGAATTTGGCACCGTAATAAAGGTTTGACGTCAGGTTAACAGCCAACCCCAGCATGAGAAGGATTCAATGATGATGAGTTGTGAACTTGTGATACAGTGAATTAATAGATTAGAATATAAAACAATGAAGCACGCAAAAAATGTCAGAAAAACTGGAACAATAAGAACTGCTATGTTCTTATTTATGCTGGTGGAGGGCACACATGTTGCACCTTGCATGTGGACTAGTCACTATGCAGAAACTTTGACAAGATATTTCATTTCTATACTTGTTTCTTGTTGATTCAACTTTTCTCTATCCACTGTTCACTGATTCAAATATTCTGCACACAACTTAATTTTTGACTGTCTATTCTAAGCGCTGCAACGATTTGCATAAGTACACATAAGTACATACGTCATCAATGGAAACTTCTAGAAACAAATAAGTATACTCAAAGCAAGAAAACTTATAGAAACAAATAAGTGAAAATCACAACTAATTACAGGTGAGATATACATAAGTACATACCTCATCAACGAAAATAATAACAGGAGCTAACCGGGTAGCGAAAGAAAACAGAGCCTTGGTGAGCTTCTCAGCATCCCCAAACCACTATAGAAAGAAACAATCAATTTTGACATCCATAATGAAGGAACAAAAAGTAGACAACTGATAGAGAACTTATACAATGTGAAGTGAATGATTGCCTACAACATAGCATACATATTCCAAGATCTGGCATCAATTTGCCTAAAATAACAAATGACAGACACGGACTACAGAGCTAACATTCAATGCAAGCTCTTATGAGGAAACCAGTTTATCGTAGCAGCAGCAAGTCTAACCAAGCTACTGACCTAGGGAAAAATCCAAGTAATAAGCCACTAGAGAGAATATCAAATAACATTAAGATTGAACAACTGCAGTATCTAACCTTCGATGTAAGAACTGAACCAGTTATGCTGATAAAATTTGCACCAGCTTCTGTAGCAAGTGCCTTTGCAAGAAGAGTTTTACCCGTTCCTGGAGGTCCAAAGAGCAGTATCCCTTTGCAAGGCTGACAAATAAAATAATATAGGGTTAGAAGACCATAATTTCTTCCCCACTTTTTAGAAGACCCAGTAGTTCTAATTTTTCCAAATTGAAAGTATAACAAAATTTGCCCAGACGTCTTGCATCAATTTTGATATCAAGCCACATAGCATGAATCTCCCTATTGTCATCGATTATACCAAAACTCAGGCAGAAACAAACAGGAGAACAGGAACCAAGAATAGAGGAAAGCAGAAAACTTCCATGTCAATAAATGCTACCAAAAGTGTGTATGGGCATATTCATATTTTTTATTATAAAAATGAGAGAGTGAGAGGCAAGACTGATGGCTTCCTATGCAGGATCACCCTAATAAACAACTCCCATATGATATTGGAAGTAACATAAACATCAAGAACAGACATGAGTGATGACAATAGGCCATGGATGGCTCCGTAAATGAAACTTGTCCCAAAAATTATTGCAAGACTAGTCTCCTTGAATTGGGCATCTATAACCATGTAAATACTGTTCCATCTCCTATCCACTAACGAGTGTTACGATTCTTTAGTCCCACATCGGTTATATGGTGAATTCGATGTGGGATGATATAACCTTGGGCTCTCTTCTTAACAGCTGGCTTTTAGGAATGAGTTCTTCCAAGGTTCATATCAAATGGTATAAGAGCCTACATCATGTCTCCTGGTTGTAATCGTACGGCACAGGTGGTGACATTGGCATATGAGTGTTTTCCCGAGACTGGAAGTCAAGCACAATTGCAAAGCCAACCCGCATGGGTGATGGGACTGCAGACTGTGGTGGAATGTTACTATCCAGAGAAAATCGATGTGGGTTGATATAACCTTGGGCTCTCTCCTCTTAACGGCTAGCTTTTAGGATGAGTCCTCCCAAGGTTCATATCAAAAGAGCCCCCTAAATTTGTAACCTTAAGCAACATATTTAAAAATCCCTCGAAGAAACATTTTGGAATAGAACTGCAGGAGGTCAAAAGCCCAAGAACTTGAAGCAACCTACTGAGAATTCCTTGAAGAAACATTTTGCAAGATAATTGAAAATGCAACATCACTCGAGCCCAATTCTCAAACTTAGCATGACCACAAACTTGGGAAAAATAATTCCTTTCAACTTGATTCTCTTCCAATATAAAGAGAACAGTAAGAAGTAAATCTCAAGCCCACTGCTTTGTTTGCCAGAACGCTGACAAATAAACATTCATATGCACTCATCACGTATAGACTACCGAAGGGGAGTCTTCCTCATGGTTAGTGATTGATAGCATTTGCAACCAATTGATCTCTATCATGCTCTAACTTGGCAATTCCGTTTTAAGGCCAGTAGAAAAGTTTGATTGATAAATAGGATTAAACGGGCAATACTCAACAGGTTTGGTCACAAATTAATATGATTCTTATAACAGTGCTACAGAAATGAATTTCCGTGTTTGATTATACTGATTCATGTTGGTGCATGTGATTATATATAACTTATAGATCAAATTACCACGTAGCTAGGAAAACAACCAAATGGAACAAACTTTGAAACCAATAACAGGCTTAACATTGAGGAAGTACCAGAATATAAAAAACAAAAGAATAATAAGAATTTACCCTTAACAAATTTCCGCGAAGGAAGAGCTCTGGTCTCCTCATGGGAAGTGTGACAAGCTCATTCAATGTCTTCTTGACATCCTCAAGAGCACCAATATCATCAAACTTCACTCCTATTTCATCTGGAGTAACAACTGCCGAAAGAAAATTGCTCTCATACTCATCCTTGGCAAGGCTCTGCAGTAAACTTTACATGCATCACAAAACCATACAGAGAGGAAAACATGCCAGAATCAAATTACATTTTTAATCTTGAAGATAATACAAAGGGCTGTATAAGCTGCACCTTTAGGCTTTGTGCAGGTTTTCTTGAAACAGCCTCCTGCTCCCCTAGCCTTGATATTGCAATGTCCAAACTTTATACGAGACAGAAAACAGTTCAGACCCAGTTCATCTACTGAAAGTATGCACTAGTTCCATAACAGAATAGGGATGTTGAAGTTTGCTACCTATCACGGGGAATCACTAGATAATAGTCATCAACAGAAGGATGAGAATTGGAAGATAAGTAGTGATTTCTAGCCCATCCAACAACTTTCTCAGCTTCTGCATGAAAGAATAAGAAGACACGAATAGTACATTTGTTATGTAAATGTTGAAACTAAAAGCCACAATCAACTCGTCAGTTTTCTATGGATCAAAGTCGAATGTAACAAACAACATGAGAACATTAAGCAATTGTACCAATTCCCTATTTGCAACATAATGTTTTTATCTGAGCTTTGGACAAGTGGTGAAACATAAGACATTAGCATACTACGGGTTTTATCAATATTAATTGCTTTCTTAATGGACAATCGCTCAATGCCCCCCTCCCCAAGATTCAAACTTCTGACTTTCTATTCCTGTCGAAGGCTTTCGCCCACCTACCCCCAGTATAGTATCGATATTCAATATTAGAGTGCTATGTATTAGGATCCAATGGAAGGCCAGAATGTATCTTAAATTCCTCCTCCTCCAACCACCCTCCCCCCGGCATTAAATAGTTCACAGAAAAATCTAACGTAAATAATTACAGTTCCAATTTGTGTTTATGTTTTGGAAATGTTAACAGGTTGCTGGTAAAAACATAACCCTTTCAATACTAAAGCATAAGAATAGCTTAAAACATTCTAAAGAAATCAGATTAATTAAGTTAAAGTGTGTGCACTTGCTATAATTTGATGGTCTAGACCAGCCCAAAAAACAAACAAAGAGCAGATCCTTATTAGGGCCCATGGTTCTTAGTAGCAGATAACAACTGCCAGCCAGCCAATATTTCTCTATCTGATACTAGCTGGTACAACCCAATATTTTGTACAAGCTACATTTATCTGTATCACTTGCTGGCAATATCAGGTTGTATCAGCCAAATTAAGAACATTGTCAGGGCCTTATATGTTCTTCCAGTAAAAAAGCACAGCTAGCCATTCCCATCAGCGATATTTCATCATAGTGTCTTCCATATAGGGCTCCAAATGAACAGAGAAGCTTGCGAACTCGGCTTGGCTCGATAAAAGCTCGAGTCAGCTTGACTGCACTAATAAGCCGAGCTTAAACATGAAAATGAGTATGATTGGAATAACGAGCCATGCTTGAACACGGGAATCTCAGCTCGTGAACTCATGAACAAGCTCGACTCATGAAGCTAAAAGAGTATTCAACTGTATTAGCTCAATTAGGACTCGAATGGACTCATCTTTTATATAATTTTATGTTGTTTTAGAGAAACCACCACCTTAATTACAACGTCTAGAAAGAAAAAGAATTATTTCTATGCATAACTTTAGTCCCACATTGCCTGGTTGATGAAAGCTGGCAGACCTCCAACTAGCATAAATAAAGTGCACTGTTATTCAAACCAATTTGCACAGGTTATTAGCTGATCAAGGCCCATAAAAGCCCGGATCAGGCACACGGCTTGTGATTGAGCTCAAGCTTAAGCAGCTCATGAGCTACTCTTGAGCCAAGCAGAGCTGCTTGCAGCCAGTTGAGCTCAAGCTTGAACATGGTCGTGAGCTTGAGCTTAGCTCGATAATGTACATCCTAAACAATCAGAGCTTGAACATGCCAAGCTCGAGGCTCAGCTCAAGTGCAACCTACTTCTATAGTTCTATTCAGCTTTTATATATGTATGTTGAGTTGCTTAGGGCCTGTTTCATAGATGGAAATTGAGGGAACTTGCACAAGCTAAAAGAAAAATAAAAAATGTGGCGAGCCGTTGGAAATTGAGGGAACTTGCACAAGCTAAAAGAAAAATTAAAAATGTGGCGAGTCGCATGGCCAAGTTCTCCAATTTCTTGTTCCTCTCTCATAAGTTATTGTGTTTGGTTGGGAGAAAACGGAGCCTTGAACCCAAAAGAATTCAAGTTTTTAGGATGTTGAGAGACTCGAGACCCACCTTTCCCTCTCGATAATGTTCTCCAAATTCCTTTATTTTTGAAAGTTGCCAAGGAACTAGGACTTAAGGCCTATGGGGCATGGGGACAAAACCATGTGGGTGAAGTTCTTGCACAATCCCCACCCCCCAACATACAAAACTCTTACTTCTCCATAGGAAAAAAAAAAAAACTTGGAGAACTCCCAAGTTCTTGACCACCTTCCATGAACCACAGAGGCCCTTGTATACACATGGAATAATGAGGAAACTCTCAACTAATAATAGCCAATCATGAAAACTCTCAACTAATAATAGCCAATCATGAACTCATTGTAGGCATTCCCTATACATCTGCATATATAACAAAATGTTTATCACTAAATATAACAATAAAGCGAGCAAAGCAAAACATGGCATATAGTAGAGTGCATTCACAAAATAAAGAAGGTAGCATACAAAGATAATGAAGTCAGAGACCTTCCATATACAAGCAAGCTCGCTGTAATCTATGACGGAAAAAAGACATTCTCAAGTATACTTTATAGTTTATACTACTTTTAGTTCATTATTTCGCCCCTTTCCACCATCAAATTATACAACAATTAACTCTCAAGAGAAAAGAGCTCAGATAAAGCAAAAATGAATGCCTAAAATGGTGAGAATATGACACTTCTTATTCTTCATAAGATTGAAATATTCTTACTTTGCTTTGTCAAGATTACGCTCTCAGTCTTTACGCCCAAAAGCTCTGTACATACTAGTTCATTCTCTTCTAGCACCTACAACACACACAGAAGCTAGTTCAACAGTAGAAAGTCATAATGCAAATAAAAGCAACATGATGACTAAATATCTATAGACCATAACTCCAACCAGCAGTTTTTAAAACGTTGATAACTATCAGCTATGATTACAATGGACATAATACCTTCTGCAGCTCAATAATATTATTCCTTGATATGATGATCCTCCTATCATCTTCGATCTGCTTGTTGAATATTCTAAGTAGCTCTTCTTCCTGCAAGTTGAGAAACCAAGTCATACAGGTACAAAGTGTGTCAAAGAGAAAACAGATTCATCGAAAATCCATCTTGACATGTGAGACTGTCCAAATAGATAAATGGTCTCGATTGCTTACTGGTAGTTTATGTTTTCCAGCCTAGGTGAGACTTGGTTAATAGCACGGAATAAGGTAGATAACCAAATCTCAACTCGTAGAATTTACCAGTTTGCTTTCCGAATAAAAAGTGGTTTTTCAACTCGATGCGGAAAGCTATGAAGCAGGATACTTCAAACTGGTCTGTACCCATACTGAGTAAGTAACTATACTCGCATTTGCTCAGGTACACCTGGACAAGTACCAGGTACATCCCAACACTTGCAATACATTTCCAACCTTGAAATACAGCGACGATATGGCTCCACAAGGTTAGATACTGCTCAAACGCATGAAATACGATTTGAGTATAATCAAACACTCGAAACCCGCTAACCGGGATTCATACTTATATCTTAACATCCTTCAAGTTTAGGCTTTCTCAAACTTTCTTGAAGTTTTTCTGTTACAATCTTTTTTATTTGCTTTTATTTTTGACATTCATTCATATATATATATATATATATATATATATAAAGTTGGATAAGGCTTTCGTTAGAGTTAGCAAGGTGGTGGCCCTTAACAGAGCTGAATGGAAAAAAGGATTCAAACAGCCGACCAAGAAATTTGGAATAAAGGTTTGGTTGTATATATTAAAAGTTATAAAGTCAATGTACCTAGTTTGTCGTAGATTTTTATAAATATCCCTTTCGTGTAATGAGTATGTATTGTACCCGGTACTTGTATCTGCTTGGGTGTTTCATAGGAGGGAAGCCTCCACTGAATAGAATGTTTAACAAATCCCCAATAAATATTACAATGTTCACTAGCCGATATAGAAATACTTGGTATCTGAGTTTAGATTAGAATGATTAGTATAAAACTGATCAGAACCAGATGAAGGGTGATATGCATGGAAGATTAAAGGTGCAAAAAAAAGCTAGTTACAGAGTTCTTAACTTGAAGTGCTATTTATCTAACAGCAATCTCACAAATATAAAAGGGACCTAGGAAGTTCAGTCTAAAATTAGCTGATGTATGTCAGTCTTTCACAAAGGGAAAGGAAGAAAGAGATTGTCTAATAAGTAATAACCTAAAGAAGCTGAAAGCTATAAACTATCAATATTAACCATTAGCGTCTAGATCACACATGAAATGTGAATGAAAGACGACATCCATCATTGGAAAGAAATACATCTGCTCAAACATCAGGAAGAAACAATGGCCAGCTCCTGCCTACAATTGAACAACATTGCTCTTTCAGTTGCTTCCCATTTTCTTTCATGTCCATAAATTAGAGACATAAAGATAACAGGGAATTATTATATCGATAGATCGTAGTAGAAGAATACTTGTATGCCAGAAACATGTTAAACCCCTTTACATGCAAAGAAGGTAATGAACGATCATTAGACAGACAGAACTACAAAGGACCTATTGGGTTCCGGAGCTTGGAGAGGGAACAAGGAGGTTTAAGAAGAGAAGAATCAGGCGTTGGACCTCCTCAAGTTCTGCACATATATTTATCATCAGGTGTTTGGGCCAAGTCAAGGTGAGAAACTTGTTCGTTTGGACTTCCATTGTCTGATCCATCGAAAAATCATGGGTGGAACTACAAAGATTTTCCAACCCTTGTTTTGTTTCTAGAAAAGATATATGAAGTTCAATACACTTCTAAGTAATTCCACGAGGCAGGGGGGAACTAAAAGAAAAGAAGCAGATGTGTCAAGGGGGACAAGAAGTGGTGACAGCACCCCCCCCCCCCCCCCCCCCCCCCCCCTTCCAAAAAAAAAACCCCACAAAACAATATTTTTTGTTTTCTACCGTACGATCTGTACCATGAGGTCTCAATTTAAATTTGCGACAAGGTTGTGAAAAGCGTCTAGTTGGGTGGGCACCTGCCGCCTACCGTTTAGCACGCCTAGATCTAGACGGTTCCCAAAAAATTACTGAAAATTGCAAAAAAAGTCCATAAAATCCCAAAACATGCATAGTCGGATGTCGGTTTGTGTGTGTGTGTGTGTGTGGTGGGGGTGGGGGGAGAGGAAATATGTGGGCTCCTAGGCAGGCATCGGACGAACACCAGGTGCCTAAGCCGCCTTTTAGAATAGTGATTCGCAATGTTCCCTTACTTTTAAATTTAACTGAAAATTGCAAAAAGTCCACAAAATCCCAAAACATGCATAGTCGGATGTCGGTGTTTTTTTTTTTTTTGGGGGGGGTGGGTGGGTGTTGGTTGCTGACTGGGTAGGCGCCTAGGCGAGCATCGGATGGACACCAGGCGCCTAAGCCGCCTTTTAGAAAAGTGATTCGCAATGTTCCCTTTTAAATTTAATTCCCCCCCCCCCCCCCCCCCCCTTTTCTCTGGACAGGAGTTCCGGCCCCCTTCTTCATTCATGAACAAGAGACAAAAAGTAGCAGGAACTACCAAAATGGTAATTGTGTTTCTGGAGTTCTAAACGACCCCAAGAGAACATTACCTTTACCAACCTTTTTCCTCTTAATAACCAAAAGGTCATATGCTCTCAAGGTTGTCAATATGTCTATCAGTTTCAAACGAGATCTTCTTAATCACCTAGGAGGCGTTGGGTAACATATGAAACCTACATGTGTAAATGAGTTGTTTTTGCATGCTTGCCTCCATCTATAAGTTGTAGGAACATGTGTAGACCAACTTATGGATGAGCATACAGAATACACCCGCAAGCAGCTACAAGTTTCAGGTTCAAATATATAGAAATTTATGACAAAGACATTTTGCAAGCAGCTACAAGTTTCAATTTCAATTCACGATGTTCCCTTCCTTAGCTTGTTGGTTGTCACAATAAATTTATGGCAAAGACATTTACATGCAGCCCTATTTGGTATACAAGTCTGATGGTGAGAGATGAACCCTATGAATCTATTGCTAGTCTAGATGACCAAGCAGCTTACTAAAGTACTTACAAGTTGCTAGTATACAGAAACCTCTAAGAACTTAGGCAGCGAGCTTAGATGCCTGACTACTATAAGTTAATGTGTTATAAAGATTAACATGAACAAAAAATGTTAATCCATCTATCCTGCATATCATCAAAGTGAGATGCTAGCCATGATATAAAATGACAGGAACTTGGTAAAGTGACCATGTCATGTATAACATCCTATGAAGTATGATAATATCACGTCGTTAGCATGCTGTTCAATGGTATATGCTTTCCCAATTCAAAAATATTGGATTAAGGCTACACACTTTTAGTGAAACAAATGATCATGGCAACAAATATGAGATATCAATCAAATCAAGCCACAGTATATCCCAGAAACTTTAACTGATTTTTTTTAACAAATCTTCATGAAGTGACAGGGATTGTTGTTGCTGATTTTGGAAAAGACAGTAACAGACTACAACACATACCTTAGGAAGTTGAATAAACAAATTATTTGGGAAAAGTTTGCATATGTCATCATCTTTAGACGATTTTTCCCCCCTCAATCCTTCTGTTAGTTGCTTCAGTTGAACAGGCTGCAAATATAAGTAAAATATTCAGTGTAATTCATCAATATATTATGCTAACATAATAAGCACGATAACATCTTTGACATCGACAAATTCTCCATAACACGTTTAAACTGAAACAATAACTCAGGCTGTTCAGCTTATCGAACAAAACTGGATAAAACCACATCAACACCCTATAGGCAGAAGTTCAGAAGACGACAACACAAAATCCACTGCAGTATTGCACATGCTTGGGAAGCTACATCAAATGAGAATAATATTGGAAAAGGACTGATGTTATATAAAATAAACAGTCCATCAGCTAAAAGTTGACAATGATATGAAGCATCGTCAACACAATCAATGTCCAAAATTAATGCACAAAAAGAAAAATAGAAAAAAAAAACTATCCTATGCTCCTTAATATGCACCAAACAGATCGAGAAGGGAATGCCGGCAATGACAAGGCTTTTAGTTTTATTAAATATTTAAAACAGTTGAATATTTCTCCATGTGTACTTTAGTATATTAAGATTTAATAGACTATTACTGGGTAATGTAAAATAAGGTCTAAGCAGGATCCTTTATCTAAGCAATAACATCTTAAAAGCTTCATCATAAAAATTAACATTTCATTGGCAGGATCAACATGGACTAATTCAGTAACAAGTTGATTAATTTGGTTACACCAGTTCTTCAACCACTTATGTTTAGCTGCCATTACGGTCAGAAAGTTAGGATATGGCTCGTCATAGTAGGTTATTCCAATAGGATTCATTAATCATTTATAACTTTATGCAATCATATAACAACCTAGCGAGCTTTCAACATATCCATTGAACTATGGCATTCATCAGTCAGGATCGACATGGCCTAATACCAAGAAAACATTGTGATGTTCTTGATATGCATGGATGTATTATGTATACACTGTGAACTCACTAAGCCAGCTTCTAATCGACAGTCACCAACAATATAGCAGCATGTAGTACCCATCAATCGTCGATTTATCAACAAACTTAATCCTGCTCTCAGATGACCACTCCCAGCACTAACAATGCCCTCTATCTAGCACAACTGACATATGTGATAATAAGCCAGCCTAATCTCCATTCAACAGAGAAGTAGTCTAGTCCAATGCCAGCATCCTAGATCAGGTTCCTAACCCACCCCTCCCAAGTAAATCCCTTGTATTTCGCCCGACTGCACCTCGTCTTCCAAAAATGCCTCTCCACCTCTCCTTGCTAAAACTAACACAACCTCAGCAGACTGCAGCTGCTCACGTGATG
This sequence comes from Iris pallida, assembly GCA_029216955.1. NCBI lineage: Eukaryota > Viridiplantae > Streptophyta > Magnoliopsida > Asparagales > Iridaceae > Iris > Iris pallida. Next base: position 2,340,107 of record JANAVB010003599.1, on the reverse strand, counting down.
CAGTCACCAAACCAAGCCCGAAAGAAAATTTAAAATTATGGGAAGATTCATATGAAATGCCTAGGTTCATTTGGGGAGCAAGCAAAGAGAACAAACATTTACATTTTGGTAAGGTTTAAAGAATCAAATAAAATTACAGGTTCACTGGAGAGTATGGTAGAAATTTTCTGTTTAAAGTTAAATTTAATGCATTTTCATTTTTCTTCGTAAAATTAACTTTATCTTATAATTCAAGATTCATTTTAGTGAAGGAGTTGAACTAAGAACAAAAGTTGATTTTGTGCTTCCAACTGACGTGTGCTAGGCATACCCTTCCATCCCCTATTTCTTCTGCTTCCACTTATTATTAGATCACCCTGCAGTCTTATTGCTTGGCCTGCATCATGTTAGCATACCACCATCATCATCTATGACCATGATTGGTACCCAATCCTTGCTAACTGGCCTCATCCTCGGATCACTAGGGCGCAATTAAGGGAAAAGAAATTCCGGGAATGATAAATGAAGTGGCAAGAAATAACTTCAATGAGAGGATGAGATGGGCACATGAGCTGGTTATCAGACACAAGTTGTCCCAAAGTGTCAAAAGAAAGGAGGTCAAGGAATTAGATAGTTACTACATTGAGAGATGAGTCAAGAGGAAGAAGGAATTCAGGAAAAATGCCTAGTTACTACATTTAGAGATGAGTCAAAAGGAAGAAGGAATTTAGGAAAAACGTCATGTACAAATACACGCATGAGATTCCCTCCTTATACTTATTACTTGTGTCCATGCCCCATATATGCTCACTACATATAGGAAGTGCAAGCATACATAAATTATGAATAACTAAAATTTAATACTAATTTATTTTTATTTCTTCAACTATTCTCCATAATATTCTCACAAGATAAAACTGATGCTCCAAGACCTCGTATGTTTTGATGGTAACACCTATCCTATGTTTTATCTATTCTACTATATAATAAGAAAACTTGGTGGTGAAACTTTAAAATTCCTAAAATACCCTTGAGTATTTTATAAACATGATGTTATTATGTCAACTTGCATGTCATTTATGTTTAAGAGTCGAAACAATAAAGTTTGCATGCAAGTTTCCTTTTTCCATACAACTCTTCATGTTCCAATGGTAGTAAATTTTTCTGCCCTTACCATTTTTCAAAGGTTATTATTCTCAATAGAGAATTAAAAAAAATATTGTACTTCAAATCTATGGGCATTGTAAAAAGAAAACACATGAATAGTCACCTCAAAAAAAGGAAAGACGACAACTGACCTTATGATATTCTAATTAAAATACATGCAAAGCACGTACATGTAGACTAGTAGGTAATATAATAGTATATGAATATATTACAATCACCGTGCAGGAGACAGTTTGCAAAGTAGAAATCTCGAACATGGATAAATGTGTAAGGAATGTAGAACTAGGGAGTTGCTAAAAATGACAGCATAAGCTCACCAAAGAAGATGCATTTGAATTTAAAATTAAATATAAATTATGAGTATGTGCAAAAGAAGAACGGTTTAATTTTATAATTAGGGGATTAGTAAGTAGATGCATAACCCACAGGTCCAAGGCAAACACCCAAAATATGAATAGGAAGAGAAGAAGAGTTTAGAATGAAAATAGATGCTTATTAGTTTAGAAATTTGCTAGATTGTTGACATATCAGGCAAGTGGTCCCTGAAAGATCTGTTTTTTATGTAAACCATAGATGACGTTAAGAGATCCAGTCCATGCTAAAGCAGAAGAATTAGTCAACATTCTGAAATTCCATGGAAACTGATTTCAGAACTATGATGAGAATTAAGTATATAGTCTACCATTAATTGGTCCAGTGCAAGAAAAAAGCTTTCAAGTAGGCAGTCACAAACAAGTAGTCATATATTTCGCAAATTCGACAGCCTAACTATGCAGAAACTAATTTGACCATCTACTTACAAAAAAGATCTATAAACATGTTATGTACATCTTCTGTACCAATACTTGTCTATCCATACTAAGACAAGATAAAGAATACCCTAAGAGAGACTCAAATTGCAAATCTATGCAAGACAATGTTTTGAGCTTGTTGTATTGATATTCATTTATACTAAATGATCAAAACATTTGTTCAAATAGAGCTTCCTCAGGGATGAGGAGTGGAGTTGGTGAGAGTTCTCATGTGACACGTAATTTCATTGTCAGTGGAAGAGTGTTGGTACATGAAGTGTTCCTATAGTGTTATCCAACTTCTACATTAGTATATATGCCAAATTTCATATTTAGCAATTATTGTAGCAAAATATGGTGTTTCTCATTTGTTTTGTCATATAATTGACCATTTGTTTATGGGAATAATTTCCGTGCAATACTTTTTCATATGAAAAAACATTGTTCATACCCTCTATAACGGCTAATCAGGTCACAAGAACAAATTCAAGGATTTCATGCACCGGTCAGAAAACAGAATGCACTCATGGCATTCATGAAAGAACTGCAGCTTCTCATAAAATCCTCTGAAGCTATGATATTCTTCGCCTTGGAATTAGGGAGAGGAGTTAAACTATAATTTGATTCAAAATTTATCACACTGAAACACAATGGAAGACTATCAGGTACTTTAGAACATATAGTATTTAGTCTGGAGTAAGAATTACATAACACACTCTCATCACAAAGCAAAGACAGATCATACCTTTTTCTCCAAAAGAGGTGGTCTAATCTTACTAGGGTTTATAGGTCAATGATGGACTTGTTGAATAAGATAGAACCAGAGCCTTTGTGTTATATAGAAGAATACCATGCGCACACCAATTTATCTGTGTGAGTTCAGATAGTCCAATATCTATATTTATTTCCGAAGGTCATAACAGAAAAGTTAGGTAAGTAGTAGAAACTGTCAAAAGCTGCTGATTATCTGCAAAATTTTAACATGCTTGTTCTTCTAGCAAAACAAACCTAAAATTCCAAGGTTTGAACTTATATAGATCATATCTCAAACTACTCCAGCTATGTTTGGATCAAGTAATGTTGCATAGATGAGAGTGATAGGAGCTATAACCCTACTAGATAGCTTAGAGTAAGAAAGAAGTGACTTTACCGAGTTTTATGATCATTTCAGCTAAGGATGACTGGAAACTACTTAATAATGAGGGCAAGGGCAGATCCACATGTAATACAGTAGGGCTCAAGGCCCCATTAGATTTTCATTATATATACGGTTAAGATTATATGACTTAAATACGATCCAACGGTTGTGATCATGAGGATGGAGGGGGGATCCTTAAGTGAGGGGATGCGGATCCCTCCTCGTATATATATATATATATATATATATATATAGGCTCTACCTACCATTGAAATCATTAACAGAATGTAGTCCAGTTGGTAAAGTAGTTAGTCGCCCATGTTGTAGGTCTTGAGTTCAAATCCTCCCAAACACATTTGAATTTTTTTTACTATGCATCTTTTTTTAGTGTCCTGACCCCCTTTGTAACCATATTCCGAGCCCCCATTGACTAAATTTCCTACATCCCCCCCTGAATGAGGGTATACACAAATTAAATGATCAATATAAAGGTATTAGGTGTAAAAGGCCACTATAGAGCCAAAAACGATGAATCTGGATCTTGGAGTTAATGGCCACAGAACCACATAAGACAGCCAACTGTGTTTGTTTATATATGCAGATAAGAATAAAACAAAAAAACAAAGTTTTATATCAAATGAAAAAAAAGAATGTAGATACCAGCCGAGCCATTCGACCAAGTTGACGAAGGACCATCGTCTACAATATGCAAAAACTATGTTATAAAGGTAGTTGAGCCATATTATATGCTAATATAGGTTTCAAAATGATATAATTTCATATATTGCTACCAAAAGTTCAAACTTTTCATTACGACTTCCACATGTAATGTATCTTACGTGTTTCTCTTTCTCGTTGGTTCCAGTCTCCATTATGTTTTGCCCACAAATCCAAACAATATTATTTGGAAGATGGTCAAATGTTTCCTCCACCTTACTAATAAACTCTTTGCTTTTTGACTTTGGAACCGCCCTAGAGAACCACTGAGAAGAGTCTGGAAAGTAGACGATAAGTGGTCGCAAGGATTTCAGGACCTGTCAATAAAGATAACAGTATATCATATTAACTAATTGAAGTTGACTAGTGGCTGCAAGGATTTGACATAAATCATATCATATATTTCGTGCTCGGTAAGTGGTCGCAAGTATTTTGGTACCAAAGATGACAAGAAAACATGACATTACATGGATGTAATATATAAGATGAAAGGAAAATTCAAAGTAAACATAATACTGAGATCTCAGAAAGTACAACTATGACCAATAAAGACATTCACCTCGGAAAGTGCCTCCAATGCTATGTACCAACCTTCTGATTGAAGATCGACATCGTGAACAATATCCTGAACTAGAAACAATAACCAAATAAGTTTGCATGCCTCAGTTTCACCAATTATATACAGACATCGGCAGTACTTATGCACATTATATGTACTAAAGAGAGGAATGGCACAAAGAAATATTCTCTAAAACAATGTCAAATTGCCTATTCAATTCCACAACAATGACAAAACTGTTTCCATGGTACACGTAGATGATTTTATTATGGGAGAGACTGCACAAGGTATTGCAAACAACACCTTTTTACAAAGTCATTTTCACACTAACTATTCAATGCAAAACATTATTTCTTTAGTATTGAGGATGCTAGTTCTGTAGATGTTATTACTAAGTATTGGATATTCTTGAAGAAATGAATCATGTGGGTACAGAGCATGTGAATATACCTATGGATTTGATATAAAATTGTTATGCTAAAGTATTCTGGAAAATAACCATAACTTGGTATGAAATGCATTTATTTAACCATGTCCGAACCAAATATTTGATTTGTGTGATATTTTGTTTGTTGCAAGTGTGGTTAACTCATGTATTCTCCAAGAAACTCATTATGAAGGAAATATTCAAACTATTTGATATATCAAAATGCTTTGGGACAAAGTTTGCCCACGCGCACGATGATGTTAAAAATAACTTTGGTTAGAGATGCATATTAGGAAGATCTTTGTCAGAAAGAAGGTTAGCAATTGCTTATGGCACATTGCTTGCAATAATCTTGGATAATGAGAAGCATATTATACCCACACAATCAAGCGGAATCTGAATATCATAAAATTGCACATACATGTTAATTTATTTGGATCACAAATTTGTTGCACGGGATCATCTTCGATTTCTTCCAATTTCTCTCTCTCTCTCTCTCTCTCTCTCTCTCTCTCTATATATATATATATATATATATATATATATATAAATATAAATATAAATATATATATATATAAAGAGAGAGAGAGAGAGAGAGAGAGAGAGAGAGAGAGAGTGTGTGTGTGTTTAATTGTGGAATAATCAAAGTACAAACTTCATTATTAATTGTCGTTTTTTCAATTGATAATGAAGACAAATAATGTATTGATTTAAATTGTCCACTGATCTCATAGACGATTTCTTCATGTTCTAATTTATGTTGGTATTCCGGAGGAACCAAGTCAGGTCTTATTACAGTCCTATTACACTTGTTGTTGCACATGTATCAACTAGTGCATGAAGTGTAAGATTTTTATTGTTTTTATAGGATATATCAACCAATATGTTAACAAAATTAGTAGTATTTTTTTAAATTAAAGATAATACTAGTCATAAAATAGTAGTTCTAGAGGAACTACTAGTTTGGCCTTCGTAAGGTGATCCAAAAGAGAGGAAAAGGTCATGGATGAAGTTGACACACACATACACACATCGTCATCATCCATGCCTTCTCCCATCATAATGGGATCAGCTATGGAGATTGGAGCATAGCAAAGCTCCATGAAAGATTTGACAAAGTGTCGTGTTGTACCTGTGTTGGTGCAACATAGCTTAACAACCTGAGCATCCAAAACATATGAAATGTTATGTCAATCTTTATGCTTCCTTTTACAACCAGATAAATGTGTAGGTTAAGCATATATCTGAAGTTATTTTCAAAATTTTAAACGAGCAACAGAAATTTTGAACGTCAATATAAAAAGAGGAATATTCATCATGGGCACATAAGCATGGACAAGAAGCATACTGTCAAACCAATAAATTGACGGTCTTGCATGTTTCTTATTCTCATCCTTATTTCCTTCCTCTGTTTTGCTGTCTATGTTGTCAAGAATAATAGCTACTTGATCTCCATTGATCTCATACACTTCCCCACGCTGTCCAATTGACAAAGGCCTGCAAAATTTGGGTGGATGAAAAGAGAAAACAAATATAACAATTAACAACTACATAAAATAAATCTATCCATAGACAAAAAGATAAGGCAACAATGACGCGTCTCAGAGAACTTCTGGTACTAAAATGAGCATGAAAAATTCCATCCTGAAAAGGAGAGTTCTAACATGCAAAATGTCTGATCAAATTGATTTACGACCATGAATTCTCCAAAAGAACAAGAAGAAATTTTACATAGATTTGTTGCAAGACAAATATACACAAGAAAGCCAAGGTAACATGTTCCTGAGAGGCAAAAGTTAAAAGGACATGAGCTTCTCTGCAAAAGAACTCTTTCCTCTGACGACTCAAACCAAAAGAGTAGGTACGTAGTGCAGTACCCCGCTCCGCACGGTACACTATACTGAGTCGTTGACCCGATGAGATGAGTTGACCCGACGAAGTATCGATTCGCATCGATGCAAATATTGAGTTGGCCAAGTTCGATTCAAACAAGTTTTAATTTTAGTTGGTTTCATGTGCAGACTAAGCTCTTTTACGCTGAAATATTTGAGGTCGATCTTCTGCCTCATTTGCAACGGAGTCTGCGGAATCAAAGTACCGCCTCGCAACGGGCTGAGGCATAGGCACGCTAGGCCAAATCAGTTGGGTTGTTCAACGAGGCGCAAAGTGTTTGAATGGCTAAGTCAAATGAGTTGGCCGTGTAACGAAATCAAAGAATCGAGCCGCATCGACTCGACGAAACGATAGGCGAAACGGCGAGCAGGTGGAAGGACTTTGACCCTTCTTTCCTACTCCATCGTGCCTAATTAAAATGTATACTTGCATGCTAAGATTATCGAGTCCACGGGTGTGGCTCGGATAGGTATAAATCATAGTGCGTGTCGAACTCTAAGATAGATGAGGCAAAACATGCATCAAGGCACAAATCGAATTGTAATATTGAAATGCTCCAAAGACGGGTGCCTTAGTGCACGAGTCATATAACATTTGAGTCAAAGTGTGCCCCCGTGCACGAGTTAGAAGGCTAGAACATTGAAAGACTATATCGAGGCAAGTGTCGTAGAGCACAAACCGTAGCACATTGAATACTCTATCAAGCCGTGCCTCAGGTGTACAAATCGTAGAGAATGAACACAAGTCTAGAACAATCGAAAGGATCGTGTCGAGTCGTGCATCAAATGCACGAACATCATACCAATGAATGTTAAGTTGTAGAACATGGAAACATCGAACCGAGGCGTGCATCGAAGGCACGGGCTCGGAGAACATTGAATATGTGGCTTGTATGGAAAGAAGACATTTGTGGCGCGTAACATCGAAAGATATATACTTCGCAAATGAAGTATGCAGTTGTGGCACAGTTGCCACGAAAATGTCAATTATAGTATGTTGCCTTAGAAATTTTCGGGACCTTCAGGTCGTTCAAAGGAATATTGAATTGAGGCTTCGAGCCACGGAACATTTGAATCGAGGTGATGGAATATGAAAGGAAAGAGTTGTAACTTGAGTTGACGCTAGTCCGAGTTCAGGCTCGGACTATGCTTGTGATTTATATGGTTTAACTGTTTGTGAGTTGCATGGTCATGGACAACTTGTGCACAAGTTTGAGATAGTTTCTCCGGACGGTACCCGGGACGTCGGGTCTGATCCAACCTAGGGAAACATTAAGTCGTACCTTTGGAGGTGCGAGGCATTGCAGGACCTGCAGTAAAGTTCGCAACCTAGGCTGAACGGGTGGCGTCGCAATGCCATTGAAATGAATGACATCAATAACCTTCATATAGATAGGACCGGTGGGCTAAGTACAGGAACCGAGATTCATGTACAAAGATCACATAACATGACAGGGAAGGAAATGAAGGAAGCAATCGCTTTGCAACGGTGCAAGAATGATCACATCGATAATTGAGTAATAAGTAGTAGTAAGGCGACACTTAGATATGTTCCTACGTTGCGTTTTGATATCGAATATAACATGTGCTATGGTCACATGCTTTACTGCTTTATAATCGTGTCATGAAACTGATCCTAAGACAAATATAGAAAGATCACCAATAAGCTGCATGATTTATTAATTACTTAATGTCGGTTTAGGCAAGTGGGTCTATATCTGTACGCGAGAGGATAAGTACATATCCCCCACCAGATTGTATGCAGGATGCTGGGAATGATGGGCTCGTGGAGGAGCTTTGTTTGGACGTGCTGAGGCATGGACTTAGCGTTTCGAGGCGTGCTATCGCATTGATGTTCGGAACTTGAAACATAGAGATGTTCGACCGATGACCAAGATATAGAAGGCATGACGTATGGAACAGTAAAATCTTTTGTGAGCTAGAGAGATCATAAGCGTTGTAAGCCAACCCGACATGTGTATTGGGCTATTTGAAAGCCTTTGTAATTCAGGTGCTTATTCAATAAAGAGATCGTTTTGTATACTCTGCTTTACTTCAATATGATTCAATTTTTTCCGCTGCGAAAGTTGTGATTTTCATATAACCATTTTGAGAATTGGTCATTTTGCCTTGCACGAGTGCAACTCAGACTCGTACGGCATCACGTCCCAAGCGAAGACGATGATTCGGTGAAATCGGAACGAGGACGAACGATTTTCCGGATCAGAGCGTGACACGTAGAGACAGAAGAGAGATAGGGGAGAAACGGTAGGAAGAGGGGGGATGAGTCTATTGATAATGTCGGCCTTCATGACCTCATGGATATTTGTCTTTAATGTCCTTTGACTACGAGTGCTTCCAATCAACGACAATGTAAGGTGGAATGAAAGCCTACTGATACAACCCTCCTTTACTTAGAGTAGTTAGACTGCACCAAACGAGTTGTGTCAATTAGACAGGGCTATACTATACTATACTATACTAGATAGGTCATAACTTTGGCTATGGGAATTTGTTTTAGGCATACGACCAGCCAAATCGAAGGTACGGATCAGTGTTCCAAAAATCGGCCTAGACGGCCGCCTGGGCTAGGCACCTGGTGCTCGTCCGATGCCCGCCTAGGCGCCAACCTAAGCCCTCCCGACCCCCAACTATGCATGTCTTTGGATTTTATGGACTTTTCTGTAATTTTCAGTAGATTTTTTTTGATTTTTTATTTTTTAAACCACGGCCGCCTAGGCGGGCTAGGCGCTAGGCGTCCAGAGCCCGCCCGAACTTTTACAACCTTGATACAGATGAGAGCCACGTCATCCTAAACAGCAAATAAAATCCTGCAGATACCTATTTGCTGCCATATTGTCAAATTCCATTGTTTTGGCTCTTTCCTCTAACGATTTAAACCAAAAGAGTAGGTATGTAGAAACAGAAGACAGACAGGGAAGAAACTGTAGGAAGTGGGGGATGAGTCGAAGGATAATGCCAGCCTTCACGGCCGCATGGACATCTGTGTTCAATATACTTTGACTATGAGTGCTTCCAATCAACGACAAGGTAAGGTGGCGTGAAAGCCTACTGATGCGGCCCTGGTCTACTTGGAGCGGTTAGACTGCACCAAACGGGCCTAGTCAATTAGCCAGGGCTATACTATATAATACTATATGGGTCATAACTCTGGCTGGGAATCTGTTTTAGGCATACGACCAGCCAAATCGAAGGCACGGATGAGAGCCACGTCATCATAAACAGGAAATAAGTTCCTGTGGATACCTATTTGCTGCCCGCCCATATGGTCAAATTCCATCATTTGGGCCCTCAAAACTGCTTTGAAAGATATTTTTGCCATTTCTGGTAAATTTTTAATTGTTGATTTGAGGGTGTGGTTATTTTTTATCTTTCCAGCATAACCATAGGGTGTGATTTAATTTCCATTTTTAGAATAATCTTCCATTATCCAAAATTTTCTAGTTATGTATTTTTCTTTCTTTTAGCAATCGACGAGTATATATAATAACCCATCTATATATTGTACTAGAGGAGTTGAATAAAATAAAATAAAAACAGAATATGCATGAGTGCCCATTATCCCATTGTTTCTCTTTCCCTGTTCCTTTTTCTTTTTGCTGAAACCTGTCATGTTGTTGGTTCTAGGCCTGCAGCACCTACCCTCCTTCATTCCAACAGTCACAACCGAATAAATTAACTACGCACTTGTAGATAGGTTGTATTTCTCAACCCCCGAGGAAGCCCTATGAATCATGTTTCTTCCAAGTAAGAATCAATGTGAGCTAAGATAAGCAGAATATTCTACATATAAGTAATTATGTGTCAGAATCTCACCAGCATCCAGAAGTAAATATAATACTACCGGACACAGTTTAAGACTTTAGTAGGTATCATACCAATTTCAGGCAGTACAAAGCATATTAAGAAATTTCTTAGAAGCAAATACATAAACTGGTATGCTGCCACAAGAATTATCTCTAGTATTTCTTGGTGGTAAATACTAAATAAATAGCCTGGTATGCATATTCTAGAACATTCTATGCAACCTCGTCTTCAGTAAATATATAGACTGCTCTATTGATTTTAGAGCATTTTACAAAGCCTCGTCTTCGGTATCTCTACCTTTATTCTTAAAACATAGTGTCCAGATAATGGGCCTTGGATGCACAGAAAACCCTATTGATACACTCATGATAACCAGCATCCCGCATTCTGCATGTCTGCCTTGTTAGCAGCACTCAAGATTCAGGTACCCCGATGATGAGTGTAAAAAAGTCTTATGTACAAAATGGTTGCAAGATTTACCTTAGATCTGGGATAACATTTCAGTAGCAATCTCCATATCATATAATTACTTTAAGGAACCTAGTCTACCAACCTGCCTGCCAATATCTCCAAATAGTCCATCACTGTCCACCTTTATGTTACACAGACTACAAATTCTTTTCGATTAGACAATTTGATAAGTGCTGCCAGTACACTACTTAACTAGAAGAGACTTAAAAATTCAGTCAGTCGTTACCCGTCTAACACTAACAGGCAAACATAAGATTCAACCGGAACTACATAAGTTTTAAGCCCCTACCAGACTCAAGATTCAAAAACTCAGTTCTGATGTCGGTTCTGGACCTTTCTATGAGTCAGTGCTTTCAAAACCTGTTCAAAATGCCGTGTCAAACAGATGGGACAGGAAACTGCTATAGTAAGTGGTCCGGCCTGACCGGTTGGACCAGTTGGACAATTGAACCCCGTAAACCATTTCGAGGAGCACGTATTCGAGAGGACTGACCTGTGTTCTTGTCATTTTCAATTGTTCGACCAGACTAGGTGACGTAGGTAAAAGGCTTCACGCCAGTGGAGCACAGGAGGAGACAAAGGCCTAGTAGACAGTTTCTCGAAACTCCGGATACGATAAGAGGGGGGAGAGCAGTCCCAAGAGGGAGATCTAATAAGGTCACCACTGGTTACAGCCTACATCTACTTCAATGATCCTGATAGTCCAATCCACCTTGCCTCCTCTTCCATTGCCTTTGTTGACCCTAACCCTCCCTTGAATAGGACCTCGTCCGTTCCTACAACTACAATCTACCATCTGCAGCAGCATAGGGTTAGGGTTCCATCTTGACGAAGAGGAAGAAGGCGGAGGAGAGACATCACAATTGATCGAATTAGGGTTTACTTGGTGGATGACAACTACATAAAGAGGTGAGACACAGGACTTTATTTGTTTGTTGTTGGATAGTAAAGCTGGAGACGCAAATGATAAGGAAAGGGGAGGATAGAAAATGGGTGAAAGCTATGTCGGTTTTCCATGGTTACTCTCAGTCTAGGGAGTAATAAAGAATGGAAGACCATTTAAAATTTCAATAGTTACATTTTAGCAAGCACGTATCTTCTTTTTTTGTTTTCGGGTAATGAGGCTGATGACTGGTTCTTTGATTTAGGAGACTATTAGGAACCTGTTGACTACATTAGTGAATGTTTTGAGTCTCGGCCTAATTCAAATTTTACGGTTTCGAGTCTCAGAATAGTGACCAAACTATTAGAACTATTTCCTTTAACTATACAATTTATGCATCACGGTTGGGCCGAGCGGTTGGACCTAGGACCTTCCACTCCACTCCAACTGTTGAACCGGTTTTCAAAACATTGGGGGGGGGGGGGGGGGGGGGGGGGGAGGGGGGGAGGGGAGGGGAGGATTTGGTAGTTTCACTACCCGTTTCATCCAATACTTGAAACTTTGGAATGACTTCCTGACAGAACCATACAGATGGTGATGAGCATTATCCAAAAGGTTCTCACTTGGGAAGCAACCTTTACAGTGGGCAAAACAATATCATAATTAAAGCGCTGCAAAGTACATGTATAGTTTCCTGCAATTATTGGGATTGTACTTCAGATATTTAGTTAGGAAAAAGGCATGCCAAGTAAATAACATTTACTTGTCAGATTGCGAGTAATAGACCTGGAACCTTTCAAGTAACTAAAAGTATCACAGACCATAGTGATAAATGAAAGAAAGGATGGTCACTGTTCCTGCTATACAGCCAAAGAATGAACTTATCAGAGATTTTGAACGGATGGTGACAGTGCTAAGCAAATGCTTATACTAGAAAGCCCCTTAAAACTTGATCGAACAGTTATCCTGTGTTATACAGGTAAAGACTTAGCCACCCACCTGCCACTAATAAATGTATAGGCATTTGTTGAACCATCAGAAGTTGGTATTTTCCCCAATATGATCCTGTGATACAATATATTTGCTACCAATCAGGATTGCATAAATACACAGCACAATGAGGATGGATGGAGATTATACTGGTTACAAACAAAAAATAGAACAATAAGCATCTAATGACTTAGTTAGCAGACTCAAAAATAGAATGATCATCAGGTACAGCCAGATCCATGACCTGAACCTAAACTTTTCAATGTGATCCATAAAGAGAAGATTAGTTTGTAGCAATGTTAAAAGAAGAAAAAGCTTTGTCAGCTTGTGTTTATTTCATTACAGCATAAATACAATTCTGAAGTATAATATAATATATTTTGACTAAATAAAAATAATAGCCAATATAACAATATATGCATGTCTGCCTTAGTTCCCTTCTACAATCTTTCAAACACTTCCTCCTTTTGGAAACACCTATCATTTCTAAATGCTCATATAACCAAAAACAAATTCAACTATTTGATTATATTATCTTTTGCTTGAATGAAGAAACACAAAAATGGACCATGAGGAATCTTCTACCAAGATTTACATGTGACTGTGAATTGAAGTGTTCCTTTACAGTGCAGCTTTTCTTAACTATTTGTTGAAATGTTCGTTCTGGCTCTGGGGCTTATTTATGCCTAAGACATGATTTAAGCTCCCTATGGCAAATCTCATCTTCTTCTCCTATAATCTTTTTAGTCGACGAAACCTTGTAGGACTGCTCGTTGGTTTTGAAAATGTAAAGTGCATAAGCAATAGACGGTATATTCATCTTCATCCATGCCTCGTGCCTCAGTCTAGCAAACTTCTTCTCCCTTCCTTCTAAACTTTCTAATCTAATAATTTTTAGAGGGCTGCACTTTAGTCATGAAAAGTAGGGTAGATACACCTTTGTGAATTCTTCCCAAATATCATATTTATAATTTATTGCAATATCACATATATATAGCTTAATTTTGAGCGATATTCTTCAAATATACACAACTCAGATGGATGTTCTTTTCCATATTCTTCTCCTACTCATTGAATTCACCTTGTCATAAAGATTCCTATGTCCCCCAACCTCCCACCAAAGATTATGCCCTGGTCAAATTGTTGCAGAAAGTAAGACATTGATCACATAATAAGTAGTCATCTCACATCTAACTGTTGCCCTATACTCAAGGGTCATCCACCATGTGGTTTTACAAACTTCGATAAGTGGCCAAAAGAGCATGTAGACAATTATTCTCAGCAATGACATCTTACATACTAGTGCCTCCATCCTGCAATTTTTATTTTTTTTGCCTAAACTAAAAATGACAATGGCACATATTTTTTACAATCAGAGATGTGTAGAGAGTCTAAAGACTTTTGCCTAAACCAAAAATGACAAAGACACATATTTAATACAATCAGAGGTGTGTAGAGAATCTAGAGACTAATTTATTCAACCAAATATTAAGGACTAAGAAGAAGCCCGAACCACATCCAAAGGACTAAGAAGATGTCCGAGGAATGCAGTAGTATTACAGTACACATATAAAAATATATACATAAAAATATGGGAGATATACAAAGTTTTAAAAACTATCGAGGAATTAAGATTTTGAGCCACGCCATGAAACCAATGTTCTAAAAATCACTAGGTGGAGTCGGTGCGGCGAAGGCCCGCCTAGCGCCTAGGCAGCCGCCAAATTTCATTTTTATATATTTTTATTTTTGAAAATCTTAAAAAATTTGAAATTTCAATGTTCTAAAATCCAAATTCTATCTTTAACACCCAAACAAATATCCACAATACAACTAAGAATAAAAAAAAATCAAATAATCAAATAATAATAAATAATAATAAGCCGCCTAGGGCTGCCTAGCCGTCTAGACCACCTCCTAGGAGGTTTTCGGTGCAGTGGGCCGGCACGGTGGTGCCTAGCCCGAAGTTTAGAACACTGCATGAAACTATGAGAGAGTAATTGAACAAAGATTGGGGGTGGGGGGGGGGGGGGGGGGGGGGGGGGACTATGGTTTTATGCAAGGGGATATCCCCTATGGAAACATTTACTTACTAAGAAAAGTAATGAAAATATGACTTACATAATGCTTATGAGAGTAGACATAGCTTTGGAGAATAAACAAGTTCCTAGTACCTATGGTGTTATACTATTAGGTCATGATGGAGAAAGGACAACTGTGAACCATTGAAGGAGATAGCAAACCATTTTCTACCATTTTCTATCATCAATGGCTTACATCAAGGTCCAATATTAAGTTCTTGCCTTTTGCACTAATTATTATGGATGAACTGAGAAGGCATATCCACAAGGAGTTCGATGGTGTATGATATTTGTTGGCGATATTCTATTGGTTGATGAGAGTAAAGAAGGTTATAATCAAAATAGAAGTATCAAGGGAAACCTTGGAATCTAAGGGCTTGTTTGGCAACCAGAAAATACAATGATACTAGGAAATGTGGAAAGTCCTCATATTTTCCATTTGTGTGGTTTAGTTTCTGGAAACTTAGTCTAGAAACTTCTTGCCACATGCAAAGATGGAAACTATGGGCTTGTTTAGTTTTCTTCACAATTTGTGGAAATTCAAGAAAACTAGAGACGTCATTTATTATTATTTTGTATTTAAATAAGTGATCCAAGCTAATTAATATGGTCCATATTACACTATTCTAATCGTGACAAGGCATCGTATTGTTCTAGTTTCTTTATTCTAGTTTCACTAAAAAAAACTGTTTTTTTTGTTTGGAGACCTATTTTCTGTAGTTTCTAGGAACTCAATGGAAACTAAGTTTCTAACTTTCTAATAGTTTCAGATTGCCAAAAAGGCCCCAAGGATTTTAAAATAAGTATGACAAATACATATAATATGAAATGTAACTTAACTAGAAGTCAAAAAGAAACAAGTGGGGAATACAAATAGATGGACAGGAGATTCCTAAGAGTGATAGTTTTCGGTATTTAGGATCAATTATTCATCATGATTTAAAAGAGTATGGTTGAAATGCTCGAATGCTTCTAGAGTGTACTTTATGATCACAGGAGAGTTTTGAAGTTGAAAGAAAATATTTATGAGACTGCTACAGACCATTAATGCTTTATAGATCAGAGTGTTGGGAAAATAAGAAAGAACATGTCCATAAAATTAGTGTATTCGAAATGAGAATGTTAAGATTGATGAATGGCAATACATTAAAATATAGGATAAGAATTGATCGTCTTTGTGGGAAATTAGAGGTGGAGCCCATTGAGGACAAGTTGGCCGACTCCAAAATATTGGAAAAGCCAATTAGGCTTTATTGTGTGTTTTTGATGTAGTTGTGCAAACATTGCAAATAAATTCCAAGTGCATCAGATTACCATCAATAGAAAAGACATACCTAGTAAGCTTAATTAGATTATTAGAGCATCAGTTGAATTTGTTTTGCACAATACAATGTATTGATGTAGATGTATGCTATAGAAGGTTCTAAGCAATATAGCAAGAAACCTCAAATTAGTTTCACATAGCTTGAAATAAGTTAAGGATGTGAAATTTGACACAGAAAAAGAATCATATAAGAATTGAGACTCATAAATAAATAACAGGTCAAGTTTTCATTTCGAGTTCAAACAAGACGAATAACTGAAGTACCTGTTATCAACTTCAATATTCACTGCATCTCCAACATATTTCACGCGATCACCTGAAAAGGATGTAACAAAATGACCTGAGAATGCATATATTAGTAGTTAAATGGCTAATGGCTGCCAAGAAAGTCAATGATGGGTCATCTTGACGGCCACCATTTAAGACAATAATTAAATGAGTTACATAGTGTCCTGATTCTCCTGAATCAGACAAAGGATCATTATTTTACAGTCTCAGCAGCACATCAGGCTATTAGTTGGGTTATGATGTCAAAAAATTCTACAATACAATAAGGAAGATGATAAGATACTCCTATGAACTAAAAAATTTGATGTATAAGGCAAACTATGGAGCTAAACTATAGTCCAATATATATTGTCCATTCCTTGTCACGAAGCATGAAAAAGAAGCCGACTTCGAACAACAGTTATCCTCATGCTATAGCTAAACAAATGTCAACGCAATACTGGAACTAAATAATAACATACTACAACATGTGAATTTGTATGTAAGACGAAGAATCAGGAGTTTCAGGCTTTCAGCTCCTGTACAGAACAGATAGAGGATCATAAAGATATTGGATGGACACAAAGAGACCCTCAAGGTTATATTTTTGTATTGGTATAGGTCTATGACTGTCTAGGTATTACGTTAAATAGCACTTTGGATCGATAAACAAAAGTTGAGAGTGAGTGATTTGTGTTGGAGAAATTTATTTTTAATGTAAGATAATGGGTGCTAAAACCTTTTGACAACTCGTTAGGAAACCCAAAGGATTTACTCACATGCCATATAGAAGCCAATTTATAAAGAAACCCTCAAAAACAAATTCTAAAATGTATTTCCAAAAGTGTTCGACTCTTTTACAAAATCTCGGTAAGTACCACATGTTTAGTTCTTTAATTGCCTAATTAAGGCTTTGTCAAAATCCCCAAAAATCCATTTGAAAGCACCCAGAATTTAAACTTCAAAGAGTGTTTACAAAGGGTTTTAACTATGTTTTATGGAGGGGGGCATTTGCAAACTTCTTTCAACTATGTCTATGGCAACATAAGCCATCCATCCAATTTGTATTGATTATTTCATGTCAATTTTATTCATATCAGTAGACATCGAATAATTTTGTTATTTTATTTTCTTTTATATGTATTTTTCTTATATATATATATGTGTGTGTGTGTGTGTGTGTGTGTGTGTGTGTGTGTGTGTGTGTGTGTGTGTGGAAAGTAGTCACAGAGTTCCCATAATTTTGGGAGATTTTTTGTGAATTTACAGCATTTTTGGAGGCCTACCTTGGACCGTATTGTGCCACCTCATCCATCATGCCAAATCATCAAGTCATAGAATCCAAATTTAGATTTTAGAATTTTAAGTATTAATCCTATCCAAAAGTTAATTAAAAATTATATATAGTCATACGTAAAAGTTTGTATATAACTAGACTTTATATTTATTCAAATTTACATAATAGGATTTTAAACAAATCTAAGGTTTTAAATTTTATATTTTTCACTTCTTCAATTTTATCCAATTTTAGAGTATTAAGCTTATTTAAAACTAAAATTAAAAATATATACTTATTCACATGTGATATGTCGAACTTCATACATAATTAAGCATGATATACATAATTTATCCAAATTTATAAGATATGATTTTAAAAATCTACAATTTAAATTTAACATCCAACAAATTTACATAGAATGCTTTAAATCTAAGATATAGTATATGAGTATTCATTAACGTAGTAACTAATATTAGTACATATAAAATATTTTTTAAAAATAATTTTGAAGAGCTACATTTGTCAACCGTGGGCGGTGCATTTTTTTTAAAGAATAGATTAAATATGGAGGGCGTCCATCGTAGGGATGCAGCCTTGGGTCACATAAACCACCTCTCCATATATTAGGGGGTAAGGTTGTGTACATCTTGGCCCTCCCCATAACTTTCGTAGGAGGGAGCGTCGTGGCACTAGGACGCTCTTTTAGAATACAGTAAATACGAACTTGAAACGAACATATTCAAGAATACGGTTATCCACTTAAAGGCATTATTTCTTGCCAATATAATGTTTACATAGTGTACTATTTCATTTTTTTAACTACTTCTTGGTAATAAATAGTGTACCATTTCAACCTATATGCCAACACCTTATACAGAATATAGTTCACACCATTTATTACCAAGAAGTCGTTTGCACTATTATATCTTTGATTGCTCATTGTTTACAACATGACAAAATTACTAATGAAAAATCTTTCAGAATTAGTACTTATTAGTATATTTCTTCTAGATATGCATATAATAGTCCCCGTTGTGCACTGTCCTCTTGGTGGTTCATTGACAAGCTATTCAATATGTTGTGAGACCAAATTACATGCACTTGGATGTACTACGCAAAATTTACGAAAATGAAAATTCTTTCAAAATTAGGAGTTGTTAGTATATCACTTCTAGATATACATATAATAGTCTTGTTCTGGTTTACACTGTTTTATTGGCTGTTCATTGACAAGCTCATCAATATGTTGTGAGAGCAATTACACGCAACTAGATGTGATCATATAACTCTGTGATATAAGAGTGTAAATGAATGAATAATATAGAAAAAAACTAGTCAACGAAATTTTAGACATGTTACCCTTCACGAGAGGCCTTTTAGGTTTCTGTGCAGATTCAGTATCTGTTTCTGCTGAAGCTGACGTACTTTTTACTTCTCCAGAGACTCTCTACATCAAGTTGAGTCAAAGATAATCAGATACACAAAATGTAAAAGCAACCACACTTAGTAAACAAAGTTTGCATGTACAACCATCAGGAAATAATTGATTTTAACTCGAACAATAAGAACATCAATAGCGGTAAATGGAAGTGCATAAAAATGCCAAAAGTATGCCTTATCTTATGACTTCGTTGTTTTCTCTTTCAACTGATAAATGCTCATAAAATTAGACAAAAAAATGTTGAAGCCTATATCTGAGAGCCAACTTAAAACTCAGTCCAACTTCGCAAATTTCCAACTATAACATTTATCTTGAAAGTACAATGGGAAGAGAAATTAATGTTTTCATAATTGCTTTCCTATGGCTGCATAATAGAAAGAAAATACAGTAGAACTACCAGGTTAGATAAGATGGAAGTTGATGCAAGAATACAACGTACAGAAGCATGTAAAAGTTCAAATGAAATAAGCCTCCTGCGAGACATATACAAGCAATGCTTCAAACCTAGGTTGAGCGGACATGAATACAGGTGTGGAACTTTCACACAGAGACAGGTGGATGACATGATATAACTCTGCTAAATCTAGACACGACGGCTCGGTTATATGTACTCGTCAATATACATATGCTAGCATGAATATGCATATACGGTTTAGTTTCTATTTGGATATTAAGGGACTTAACTAGTACAAAAATGGGGAAGTATACTGAACTCTTGTAGGAGATTACTAAATATGCCTACAATGCTCTTCATCTTCCACGTGAGGGTCTAGCAAGCCACCCTTGTTCACTCAGTATTGCACCAGGGTGAGAATGATGTAGAGTGTCGCTATTCACTTAGTATTGCACCAAGGTGAGAATGATGTAGTGTCGCTAGTGAAGGACGCCCCAGCGTGTATTAATGTAAGTAGGATTTATTTCATGAAGATCCAACAATGTTTTACGCTGGTTGTTGGCTACCTAACACAACCCTCATTTATCCAGGCTCAAGACCGGCGGTGAAATATAAAACATTAAGCACAGCCTAGGCAGAGATACTCTATATTAATTGCACAAAAGAAAAGAAAAGCTGAAAAGGAAAAAAGATACCTTTTAAGGAAACCTAAAAAGGGGGCAAGGAACCTAAGAAAACATTTGGAGGGCACGATCTTTAAACTACTGGTGCCACATATCCACATCATGGTCACACCACCTCAGCATGCACCAACTTACATCTGTTAATGCCTGTAATAAAGTAAAGATTTCTTCCAGGTCCTTAAACCTAAAAAGGGGGAAAGGAACCTAAGAAAACATTTGGAGGGCACGATCTTTAAACTACTGGTGCCACATATCCACATCATGGTCACACCACCTCAGCATGCACCAACTTACATCTGTTAATGCCTGTAATAAAGTAAAGATTTCTTCCAGGTCCTTGTTCCGGATTATAAGACTTGGAAATTGAATTGAGAGAAAAGCTTCTTTTTTGGTTGTTCATGTAACATTGCTACAGTTTCTTCGGTACTACTTTATATCTCATCCCCGGCAACTCCACTAGAGGATATGGCTTCCTATATATCATCATAACTCCAGCTGAAGAATTTTGTCAGTAGATTGGATCTCGTCCTTCAAAAAATTTGCTAGTAAGTTCATCATAACTAGTGCATAGATACAGGAATTTAGTGCAATACTTGATAAATGTACAATGATGGGAATAGCAACATAGTTCCTCCACGTCTTAAAATAGTTGCTCCACCACACATATTCTGAATAACATCGCTATGAATGAACTAATAAATATTTTCTAGCATTTAATAGAGAAGCTTTTCACCGAGCCCAAAAAACTTGGGATAAAGGATATGTCAGTGTTGGTGCTGGTGTTGGTGTTGGTGTTGGCGTATAAAATATAAGTTTTTCGAACACAATACTAGCAAAATTAAGATTCCTACGGTGACTGGAAAAAGTTTTAAGCACCTTACATTTGCAAATTCCTCAATCTTTTTGAGGGCTTCGGCAGATGCTTTTACTCCATCTTCATCTTCACTTTCAACTCCATCTTCGTTGCTTGCATCATTCTCGTTGTCGATCTCTGACTCTGTTGTACAATCTCCTGATTCTGCATTCTCGTCATCTGTCTCACATTCTGATGTGGCACACTCATAGCCAAAATCCTGCATAGAAGGATAATAGTAAATGTTCCTTTTAAATGTATGAAGCAATTACATTGGCAAGAAAATGATGTCACTGAGTTCTCTTACATGTGGGGCAAGGACACTGCTGTCAAGCATCAACAGGGGGACCTGTAAATCATGTGCAAGAGCTCTTACCACTCTTTCACGGTAAAGCTCAGTTCCTACAAGTACTCAAAACAGAGCAGAAATTCCCATTACAGCAAAAGGATAGAAAAAACTGAGAAGATATGAATATAGATTTCTATCATCAACCTGGAAGGCTCTGAAGCAACATCCTCCCACTTGAAGAGCTCAATCTGTTACCAAAGCATGTCGTGTATCTTCCATTCTTCAAATGGGAAGCAGCACATTCCACCAGCAAACTTTTTGTGTTCTCACTGACAACAATTTGAGAAGCAAATATAGAAAACAACACAGAGAACAATAATCAAGCTATAAGTAAACAAAATGGAAAAAAGTGGACAAGGGAATTACTGGATATAGTAAGGAAATGTCTTCCAAGTAACAGTTATCATATCCCATGGAAGCACCCTCCTCAGAAACTCATTCTTAAACCTTTCACGCTTTGTCAGAAATGGAGATTCTTTCCTTTTGATATCAATAGATAATCTCTCACTGTTAACCCATTCCTGCTGTTCCTGTTCGCCCAGCAAAACATGGGCGTTTTTGTGCTTAGAGTCTGTTATAGTGTCCTCCTCTTTATTCTTTCCCTTAGCATCTTTAATTGGGATGTGCTTACCCTCACTGGCATTACTTCCATCACCCTCCGAGCTATAAAATCTAGATAAAGTATGTGGACACAGGCGATGTCTGCTAGGAATTCCTACAGAAGCACCACTTGGCAAAGAAAACGGAACCAAGCAGAACTTTCTGATAATGCTCCTATTTATCTGCTTATTTTCATGTAATGTAGAACATACGGAATGATACTGGGACGAAACCCTATGGCTAGATCTACATATATAACAAGATTGCCAGTATAAAGAAATCAGCTTCTGACTTCTACACTTAACCCTCCTGACATACATTGCAGCCTTCTATAAGCACGAGCTAGATGCGGTTCATATTAAGCTGAACCGTATACAAATAAACCTGTATGTCAGAAAATTAAAGTGACATGTCAATAACTTGAAGAGGAAGAAGTAGCAAACAAAGTTATCAGGAATAGCTATATAAGATAGAAGTTTGTGAAGATGGACGTGGCTTACGAGTGGAAATCACGTTGATGATGTTGACGACTTTTATAGCTCCATTTGTTAACAGTAAGATAATGGTCCATCACCATCCATGATCCATTTTCTAAGAAGACATGATTGTAGGTTCGAAAAAGGCAATCAAATCGATTTTACTAATGGCCATTTTAGGTCATTTTATCAACCAATCATATCCCATCTTATCTAGATGGACGGATACTTGTTTGGTTCCCCCTTCCTTTCATGGAATGGAAAAGAATGTGAGTCAGTCGTTGCAATTGCTGAACCGGAGGTATTTGCACTAGCTTGCTCGTCTTTCGGTATTTATTAATCCCCGTTGTGGGAGGAAGCCAAATAAATAGTATGTAGATAAATCATGGTCTTGTTTTGTTTTTTTTTGTTGTTGGAGGAAGCAGATCTTTTTTCAGCAAGAAACAATAGTATCTCCAATTATAAGAAACAATAGTATCTCCAGTTATAGTCCCTATGTGATGTAAAATATCTCGCTTTGCACCATCCCCGTAGTATATATGCATGCTTTTCAAAACCTATCATTAAGGGTGTTACCACGATATTCAATAGGAATAATAAAAAAACTCGTAATTGGTGTAGAAGGGAAGATCTGCTCATGAAATAGTTCAAGAAAAGGTCGTTTCATTTCTCCTCGTTCTTTTGAATTCCTCCAAGCCAGTTGGATTCCTAAGAGCATCTAGTTACCTACTTCCTATTGGCATTATAGGAGTCTTTCAAGTTGCAAAGAAAATCCGATCAAACCAACTCTATCAGCAAGTACCTTCTTTTGCAATACTTAATAAGGTCTCTCATGGCCAAAATACTTATTAAGGCGGGTCAAACTACAAAAGAGTCGAATGTGAAATACTAGTACTTCAATGTGGGAGAGATGAAGAAGATGCAGGGTCATATGAAAACAGTAGTTATATAGACGGATTAACATTCACGGGATCGAATCGATCACCTAGAACAAGAGGAGAGGATTTGACAATATTACCCGCAGTGGTTGTGGGGCATGTTGAAGCAAGAGGGAGAACAACTGATACCATCTGAAGCGGGGTTGCCCTTTTTATAGCGTGACTGCGGAAGATTTATGTTCTACATAATACACTTTTTGGGGAATCTTTAGAGTGGGGGCATGACTCCGTTGCCATGCTTGCCCCGGTATGATGTCCCTACTCGCTGCCCCTGGGCACGCTACGGGAGTGGATGTGCACCGGCCGTGAATCGTTTCGGCTGTCGTCACTTAACCGGAAAAAGTAAACATAAAAAAAAAAAAAGACAAATGTATTAATAGTAGATTGGTGAATTACAGAGGTTTTCGAACAACAGACTAAATTGCTATAAGGTATAAATTAGAAGTCCTAACTTCCAACGACATATCGGGTTACGATTTGCTATTACGATATCGAATGTCAAAAGACATGTCGGGGAGAAACTAAAAATACCAAACATTCATACCAGGCACCTTAAATATTGATTAAATGAATTATCTGTATACACTATCTGAAATGTCCAAGACGGCCTTAATGTCCCTCTGCCTAATAAAATAGATATGAACTTATTGTGTATCAATTTTACCGACATTCGTACCAGGCACCTTAAATATTGATTAAATAAATTATCTATATACACTATCTGAAATGTCCAAGATGGCCTTAGTGTCACTCTGCCTAATAAAATAGATATTAACTTATTGTGTATCAATTTTACCGCACGATCTTATTGCACAAAGACGTCGAGGCAGTAAAATAAAGGATACTGTTAACTAAGGTCCGGTTTGGCATTGCAGCTGCTTTCCCGAAAAAAATAAAACAGAAGCAGAAGCATCTGTTACCAAACAAACAGCCAGTATGAAACCAAGACTGACTAAAAGCAAAACCGATGGACTTATGGCACGACGGCCGTGTGACTTGCTCCTAGCATTCTGGAGGATGCAGGTTGATACATGGGAGTAAGGCTGTGGCCATCAGCCCTTCCCCGCACCTTGCGTGGGCGGGTGCTGGCACCGGGACGCCCCTTTTCTAAAACGTTCGTGTTTGCACGTAATCGAATATGACACGGTACGATACAGACACGGGGATACGTATGGCATTGATTTCGGTGTGTACTAGTGTATTTTGTAGCGCTCATGTCAGCTCCAACGCGTGTCCGACACGACACGACACCACGCCGTTGTGACAACAATTCTCGAAGTGTGCTTGCTTCCTGTACTCGGAGCTAGACATTGATGGCGCTGTGCAGAAGTAAAGACTTCGAAAGTGAAGAAAAAGATGGGAACTCTACGGAAGAAAAGATGACAACTTTATAATCACCGAACAAAAGTTCATTGAATTAGCAGAAGCCCGCTGGAAATATAAGAAAAAATACTTTAAAATTTTTTTTTTTGAAGAACGAAAGAGTGCTTACCGGAGCCCGAACCGGCTGGCGGTGTCGTCGGTCTCCGCCGGAGACTTCGATGGCGCTGTGTCCGTCCGTCCGACCACGGTGGCTGCCGCTGCGGTGAGGTCGAGAAATAAGGATTGTTCCGATTTGGGAATGTAAGGATTGTTCGAGACTTCGAGTACGGGTTAACAGAAACGGTTATACCGTGCTGACCCGTTAACTAATTAAACCCGTTTACCTTTCTCTTTTCTTTTTCTTTTTCTTCTAGGTCTCGCGCTTGGGCCGGCCCCCAGGCTCAGCATGATCCCAGTAGAGGTCGGGGTTGCGGGATGACCCTCCAGGATCGGCCTACAATAAAGGTCAAGGGGCAACCAAAACTAGCTCTGGATAGGACAACCCAACCTCGTGGGCCGGCCCTGCGGTTGATCTACCTTACCATTCTCAACCGTTGTACCACCTCCGGTGACTCGAATCTATCGGGCACCGGCTTGGACAATTGGACAGTTGGCCGACGAGATGACTAAACACATTATTTGGGTGTTTGATTGTCGTTATTTTTAATGAAAATTGATATTTTCCTATGGACTTGGACAGTTTTATTTTCCACCATTTTGGAGAAAATATAAAAAATGGTATATTTTTGAAAAAATAATTCCGTGAAAAATATACGCTATCAAACACTACAAATGGTTAGAAATTTGTGATGTAAATACTTTCCATGGAAAAAAAAAGACTCAATCGAGCACAACTATGTTGAAAAATATTCACATTCCGCCTCAGATTCGTAAGACTTGTTTTGTAAAAAAATATATGTCATGTGTTGGATATGAATTAGTAAACGAATCATCTTATATAGATACTTAATGAGTTGGTGGGTCCGGATTATTCATGTATTATCCGTGATCGTGGGCCATTTTGTACACGAATTCAAGAACATTTAGATAGCCTATATATCTGTATTTTTCACTTCCGTATTCCCCACCCCACCCCCCACTCCCCTCTCTCTCTCTCTCTCTCTCTCTCTCTCAATATCCTTCGTTCATCCATCTTTCCAACGAAATTGATTGGTACACCATTCATCCCGTGCCTTATTCATGGAAACTACAAGTTTGACAATCAAATGTTGTGATATCTTATTTGTCTCAATAAACTGCTTCGTGTTCAAAGCAAAAGCCATATCTTGAATTTAGGATTCGTGTGAACTAAAGCTTCAAAAGAAGTCGTAGCAACACTTAAAGAAAGAAGGTAAAAAAACGTAGCAAGGGTTGGCAGTGTGGCCAGCGGCCCACTTGCTTCTAATGTTATGCACCTTATGTATGTTGAATTGTCTTAACGTCTTTTCTTTTGAACCACATCCGGTGACCCAAATTTATTTGCCTGAAATAACTCTTACCACTCCCAAACATTGGACCACCCCCGTTGACCCAAATTCATTTGTCCTATTTTATGTAATTTTGACATTTTGTATTTAGTTTGATATTTCTAGGGGTGTAAACGGACCGGACGGACACGGACAGTCCACTGTCCGTGTTCGGTCCGTTAATGAAAATGAGTTCGGACGGACGAACATAGACAGTTCATTGTTCAAGTTCGGACCGGACGAACACGGACAACTACTGTTTGTTAATTTAATCGGACGGTCCGCGGACAAATTAAATATATTACCAAAAGTTATTATTTTATCAAGATACCTTAATAGTTGGTTCAAAAAGTATAGTTGAAAGAAAATATAATTGAAGGTTATAAAATACAACAAATAATAGTAAAAGAATAACAAAAATCGAGACGGGACAACAAAAATTTGATGCAAAACCAAAATATTATGACATAATTGATACAAAACCAAAAGGAGTCTCCACTATCGGACTGTTCGCGGACGAATTCGGACCGGACATGGATATGACCGTGTCCGGGTCCGATTTTTAATCGGACCAAATAAAATGTCCACATTTTGTTCGTTAATGAATCGGATGTTCCGCGGTCGAACCATTTATCGAGCCGAACACGTACGGACAACGGACTACTTTGTCCGTTTTACACCCCTAGATATTTTGCCAAAGACTTATGCTTAGGTCCATCAATGCTTTGGTCCAAAAAAATATTTTGTTTAAAAGTTTTTCTTCAATAAGCGACATATTGAGCAACATAGTTGACCCGTATGTAAACGTGTTAGTTTGAATGTTGCTTATATGTTCCACCATACCAACTTAAACGAAATTTATATTCTAATATTTGAAACTTTTCTCGGAAAAAAAAATTCTCACTTCTAATCTCTGGTATATTTTTTTCTCGTTGTTTGTAACTATCTTAACCTTGAGGACAACTTGTATACTATATTTCTTTGATATATTTCTTATGCTTTGTAGAATTCTATATTTTTAAAAAGAATATAGTTTGGTGATCTCTTTATCACATTACATAAGTGACAATAACATTGAAACACTTCCTATATGTTTCTTATATACATTAGGACCTCGTATTTAATATCAAAACATTAATAAACTTTGTTGAATACTATTTTTTTTTGATCCCGATTTTAAAATCGGGTGCTAAATTAATATTCGCTAAATCTATAAGATATAACAATGTAAAATTATCATATAGGTTTCATTTAATATATAAATTAGTACTTATGATTCGGCTAATAGATATTCAAAAATATAATTTAGTCGTTGTTTGTTTCTTCTTGAAATTGATGTCATATTTTACCCCTCGGTAGCTTTTCTTAACATTGAATAGTGTGCAATTATTTTTGGAAAAAAGAAGTCGGTGTTCAAATCTCATACTATAAACATAATTTTTTTTAAACACCTCCCTCCCTCTCTCTCTCTATATGTGTGTGTGTTAGTTTTTTTTTATAATATATATATATATATATATATATATATATATATATATATATATATATATATATATATATATATATATATATATATATATATGTTAGTTTTTTAAACATAAAAATGTTTTCTTAAATATTAATAAAATGGAATAATGCATTACAGTTTTTTTTTGGGGAGAAAAATAAATAAAATTATATTTTTTTTTTGTTAAACAGATATACAGAATTGTCAGTTACGATAAACTAAATACAATATCTAAGAACGTAAGAAAACGGAAACCGTGATTGATACCCTAAACTTTTTTTCGTAACAGATTGATACCTCAACTATTTTCTTTTTTCAACTTAATACCTAACATTTTAAAAAAATCCCAAAATGCCCTTATCCTTTCCCTCCCTCCATCCCCTCCCCCACTCCACCCCCCCCCCCCCCCCCCCCACCCCCCCTGCTAGCTCCGGCCGAGGAGGGCGGCGCGGGTGGCGAGGACGAAGCCGGCGCGGGGGTTCCTGGAGGCCGCGGGGCCGCCGGAGCCGTTGAAGCGGACGACGGCGAGGGAGAATGCGGCGGCGGCGTGGGAGCCCAGCGCCGCTCGCGCCATCAGAGCCACGCCGGAGCTAGCAGAGGGGGGGGGGGGTGCAGGCGAGGGCGGCGGAGGGGGGGGGGGGGGCAGGGGGGGTGCGGAGGGGAGAGGGGGGGGGGGTGGCCTGGAGTAGAGGGGGGGGGGGGGGTGAGTGGTAGTTTTAAAATTTGGGTAAGGGCATTATTGTCCAAAAAATTATCTGGGTATCAAGTTGTTACAAAAAAAAGTTTAGGATATCAACTTGAAAAAGCGTAATAGTTGAGGGTATCAAGTAGCAATTAAGCCTAAACTAAATACAATATCTAAGAACGTAAGAAAACGGAAACCGTGACAAATTTGTCGCGTGTGTTACAGCTTATTTTGGATTTTGGAGCATCGCTGCAGTGTCCGGTACGTATCCGACACTGCGCGACACAGCTACGGCGCCAATTCGCACATCCAGGTACCAATACGCGTCCAATACTATTCGCGACACGGACACGAGAGATACTTCTGGAGTGTCACATGCTCATTGGGGCATCTTCCTCTCCCCTTCATAGTTCATATCCTTGTTCCGGAAACTAGGGTTTTTTTTTCCCTCTTCCTATATGGATTTAGTTCGAGAAAGTGTGGTCTGTTTGAAATTAGTCCGTTGTCAGTGGCTAGAGTGATTTGATTCGATCTTAAGTTTCAATAATCAGTCAAATTAAACGAAAATTTTAGCCAAGATCATAAGAACAGGTGTTTTCAAATAATGATTTCTCTTGACTAATTATAGGATTTCTTCTCAATTAGTCCAATTGGATGCAGAGATGCTATAAGTTCTTACTCGAAATATTTTGTTAGATTTGTTCAATTTTCTTGTAATTTTATGGTTTGAAAGGAAAAGAACAACAAGCATAGCCTTTATCCCAATTTTTTCGGGCCCGGCTGTTTGTATCTTCTTCTTCCATTCGGCTCCGTTGAGGGCCGTGTCCTTCTTTAACACTTCAAATCATGTTCGTCTAGACGTACCTTTAGTCCTAGCAGCTCCATTAACTAGTATGTTATTGCTCCTCCCTACAGGAGCATCTATTGGTCTACCACCTAAAACAATTTTTATCTCATATTGTTAATTGCCATCACTTCTAAATCATGGTTTAAAGTATCGGCCGATACCGATCCGATATGGCCGATACCGATACGGTTGGCATGTCCCGATGCGATACCGACCGATATCCGATACTGACCGATACCGACATTGGGGGTCTCTTTTCCGGTCAATTCGGCAAAGAAAATTAAACGAAAAAGACAAACCAACAAGGATTTAAAGCATAATAAGGTTGTAAAAACATGTTAAAGAAGAAAATCAATCTATTGTATGTAAACCAATCGGTAAGGGTGACTACTATTTCATTTAATTCCAATACTACTAAGAAATAACATTGAAAATACTTAAAATTATGCCTAAATGTATAAAATATATGTTTCTAAATGTAAATAATTTATTAATAATTATTTGTTTTCCGATACCAAAAAATCTGATACTCCGATCCGAAACCGCCGATACTACCGATACCGCCGATACTAGTACTCATAGGAATAGTCTGATACCGATTCCGATACTGATAGTGTGAACCTTGCTTCTAATTTTCTACGGATTTCAATGTGTTGCCACTCATCCATCTTAGCATTCTTATTTCAGCTACACTAACTTTTTGGACACATTATTGCCCAACACTGAAGTCTTATAGTTTGGAAGGAAAAGTGTTTTCTCTAAATCACATTTTGGTAATTATTTTCAGTAAGTACTTAAAAGTGGTTTGTTTCTCAAAGAAACAGTTATTTAATTTCTTGTAATTTTAAATTAATATGAAACTATTGAGATCTGGCATGTTTTAGGACTTGGATCTTCCAGGATTGATTGGGTCATTCGATGTTCACTTGGATCTCAAAGGTATAATCTATTTTGCCTTTCAAAGCACTTTTACTAATAAAAGTTTATTACTTTTTTCTTCCATCTGTTTTTCGGCTTACTTGTGCATTTGCTTCAATCTTTGTATATTGTGGGTTAAAAAGGCATTCCACTGCCAGCGATCCAGCCGGTGCTGAAGGCTAGTGTCTCAACTGTGGAAGACAGAACTGTTGAAGCGAGAGAGAGGTGGTGGAAGAGTGGGCTGAGGGCCATCTCGGGAGACAAGTGAGCCGTTGTTCTTCTATCTGTGAACAGGTACTACTAATTTCCTGTCAGCTCATTAACCATGAAAATTTACAAGTATCCATATCAATTAAACTATGAATTCTGATTTTTGTTTATAAGCTAAAATATAGAGGGTGTCACTTTGTGTGACAGTACGACTTGGTGCTTGCATCTTGATGTTGGTTTAGGTCGTCATAACCCCTCCCTTATATTTGGGGTAAGGTTAGTTACATCTTGACCCTTCCTAGACTATGCATCAAAATCAACACAATCAAGTCAATAGGACAATGAAAAATTAAGACAGTCGAATTCTATGGGTTGCTACAATTAAGTACCTAGGTGATCAATCTAATTACTGATGCAAGTTGAGAATACCATCATGACACGAGCTACATATAAACCACATGCATGGCCAAAGATGAGTCAATATGACAATGATCCAGCATACCTAACCATCATCCGGAAATGAGCCCATGAAACAATCCGTAGGAAGTAACAAAGCCTGGATATCTCAAGGACATGAAAAAAGTTTCCATGCGACTCAAGTCCAACAAGTACTGAAAATAATCATAGTCCCTCAAAATGAGCGATAGCCACTAATCTTAAGATAACTAGCTTGCACGGCCGTCGTCATGAAATTCAGGATCCTCCCCACCCATGCATCTAAGTGGTCATATTGGTGAATTAGTCTTTAATAGATCAAATTCGATTCTTGGACCGTGGACGCCTGAAAATTCGACCCCACATGTCGTACATGGCAAAGCTAGATTCCATCAAGAGATTATGAGGATGAACGCACCATTCCGTATGTGTCTAATACGATCATTCATGTCGAGCAAGCAGGAGCACTAGCGATCATCAATCAATCATTAGGCGATGATACTCATGAATCAATATAGCAAGTGGGGAACACATGAAATAAAGCTCTCGTAAGCAATCAAACATGTACCAAGTCACCCGATAAAAGTCATACTAAGAGCATCTCAAATGCAATTGTGAGTTTGGAAAAAGTTGTTGCCACATTGGAATAACAAGTTTTCATTAAAAAGTCATTTTCCAATGCAAATGTCAAATAAGTTGTAAAGTTGACATGACATGACATGGCAAAGACATTCTGAAGTTGGTTGTCTAGTTCTAGACAATGCACTTGACAATTGTCATGTCCCGATTTCGAAGAATCGATAGTCGTCCCCCGGACGTGATGCCGTGCGAACCTAAGTTGCGATCGCACAAGGCATAGTCATAAGGTTATTCGAAACACAACATCAAATAGAGTACGCAGAGAAATTGAACAACACATTTTGAAATGGAAGAAACTTTTGTTTCATTGATAAAAAAACATCATTTACATGACTCCATTACAATCATTGCTGCGCGGGCTACAACATGACTCGATTACAAAATAAACGCTGATGAGATAGTCATTCCAT
Source organism: Iris pallida (assembly GCA_029216955.1). NCBI lineage: Eukaryota > Viridiplantae > Streptophyta > Magnoliopsida > Asparagales > Iridaceae > Iris > Iris pallida. The sequence goes on along the minus strand of JANAVB010003599.1, from coordinate 2,308,101 downwards.
ACATTACATCCCCATTTACAACAAAACATTTCCAAAGACCTGGAATCGTGGGGAGTCGAGACATCATATCTTCTGGACTGAATGTGGAGTCTTCAAAAGGATCAAATAAGCCTTCAACACACGGACGAGACTTCAAATGTACTTGTGTCGTCTTGAGCTTAAGTGGCACGCCCTTCTTGGTTCGGGGTACCTGTGGAGAGCGAGAATCAGTACATTACACTTTGTACTGGTGCGTGGCAAATTAAGTTCAATGTTCTCATTTGGTTGAAGAGTTTATATGACTTAGTTTGTGAATCTTTCTAACCATCCTAATGAATTTCAGACAAGCATATGACAGATATAATGTAATTTACGCTAGAACTTACCCACGGCAGAGCGTGCCGCGCAAGGTGAGACTTACCACGTACTTTCCTGTCAATTGTTATCGCTAGCATAGCGTGTACAATTTATGTGTGATTGGTCACTGACACCACAAGCCATCATGGACTTATAGCTTTATTAGTCGGGGCCCTTCCAACGCAAGTAGCGAACCCCGCTGAAAATTCCTGTCTAACCCGTGCTATTATCCAGCACAGCTATACCGTATTTCCTCCTAGGCCGAAACGGTCCCGTGGCTCCGGGATGCCGCTCGAGGAAACTTTTACCTTGTCGACAAGTTGTTCATGACCGTGTTAGAACAATTTAGTTACTAAAGCATGGTCTACATTTTTGAGAACTTAATCATTTCATCGTGTCCCGCCTTGTCGTGGCATCAATTTGTTCAATGAGTCAATCTTTTGTTCAACATAGTTCTATAAGATAAGTAGACGTGTCCGTGCCCTTGCATCTATTATTTCATTCGCAATAATGTTATCGATTGAACTAAGAAGGGCGTCGAGAAGAGAAGGGTCAGCTACTCACCTTGATTTTTGTTCGAGGCAAGAGACTTGTTGGTCGCGCTAGTCGTCGCCTACGCGATTACCTGAAATTGCACAAGTAACTGATTAGAACACTGTATTATTCAAGGAGTTCGATATGTAAATGCGAGTTCGAAAACGCAAGCCATGAAAACCATCGAAAATATTTACAAAAACGTATTCAGAAAACCAAAGCTAAAAAAACAAGTGTGGCATGAAAGATAGAGCAACGGGAGGTCTCTCCCGACTCAGCCGCAGAGTCCATACTCTAGGCGCAACCCGCTGAATATAAGACTTGATTCCGAAGAAGCCTTTCCACGAGAAAATGATCTTAATTCAATCGTTCCCGTTCGACCGTTTCAATCGATCCCGATCTATCGGTTCCGACTGAGTCGGTAGCAACAGTGTTCCTTTCTCGCGCACCCCGTGGACAGAAACGGGACACGATGTAGGGACGGGGTACTACAACAATGACTTTATCCCTACATCATCAGTTATGAATAAAAATATTTAGAAAAAAGGAAAAGGAGAGAAGTTGTGTTGGAAGTTGAAAAAAGTAGATTATATTGTCTTCTCACTTTTTGCATTGGAGAAGATTTTTCTACTTCATTGTCTTGTGTAAATATAAACTTCCACCTAGGAGAGACATTGTCTTGTGCCTCATGCCACATAGGAATCACATCACATTACAAGACATTAGGGTTGGAGATGCTCTAACTAATATCCAAGTTTAAGGTATTCTGGCAGATTGACGTTACACCAACGATATACCGACAATATGCCGCTTTCTCTTGGATAACTTAAGTAGTGGCTTCCTAGTGCCTATACAATCGACAAACAATCAATCAAGTCTAGACTTAGGTGCACAACCCTAACATGCTATCTAGAAACACAGGATAGGCACCACATGATCAAAACAAAATCAAGACGAGAACTGGATAACTACGTTACGACGACATACGTTAAACATGATAACATACAAAACATACTACGAAACAAGTCTAAACTGAGAAATAAACATACTATCTATCATGTTGATCGAAGAAAACGAAAATTGGAACAAAATCAAACACATATCGAAAAAACGGATAAATATGTATATACGACAAACGAAGCATCAAACATGTAGTGATCGCAAACCAATCATGGCAATAGCTACACTTTACTACAGGCAAGACTCTAGAAAAGATATGACCCAAGTTCTTTTTTTTCTTTTTTTTTCAGCACGTGCGGGCTCAGTTAAATCGTGTGTCTCCCCGCACACAATTTTTAGCCGGTCGTCATGTCGCTTCGGACTCTTCGTGCGGATCTTGTCCGTACTGACTTTTTCATCATCGCCCCACACGTATGCCTCGCGCACTCTGCGCGCTCCTGAGCCTCACGGGACGGCCGACGTCTTTCGACGCCGGCAACTCAACGCCTCGCTTCGCCCACGATGCTGAAGGCGCCTCCGACGTCTTCAAGATGCCTAAGACAGCCGATGCCGTCCAGCCACCCGTTCTATGCGCACGACGCCCTTACGACGTCTTTCCGACGTCCATTGGGTGTCGCACGACGGGCCGCGTGGTCGGCCGTCATTTATACCCGTGGTAGAATGGTGCCGGTCCTCGACCATCCGCGCGGTGCCCCTAGCCGTTGAGTTTTCATGCACGGGGCGCCCCATTTTGTCCCACGCCAGCTCATATCGTTGCCATTTTTTATCAGTCCTATGACGTTGTGGATGTCCCGCATCGCACAGGCCAGGCTCATCATCGACCCAAGTTCATGTCATCCCAAGTGCAAACTAACTCACTAGGGTAGGATCTTGTCTTGTTCTAGACTGACTGGCATGTCGATGTTGTTGGCCCATTGGTCATATGGTCAAACTGATTTTAATAATTGATCAAACTCTGTCTCGGTATATGGAGCTAGTCAGGATATCTCGGACTCTTGGACATACTCAAGAATGACTATCTACTCAGTTCAAGACCGAAGCGTTGTTTGCCTGTTCGAGTCTGTATTTCTTTGAGCAATGTATTTTTCATTTTATTTGAGTCTAGGAATACTTTGTACACCGAGTCGTACTGGCAAATAGGCTATTCCAAAATGATTTCAAAAATGTTTTTAAAATGTTCTTAGTTTTGAAAAACATTCGTATTTACAAAAGCTCCAAAAAAGTTTTCAAAATTTCCCAAAAACTAATTTTAAAAACCCTAATCTAACCCTGACAGAGTTCGGCCATAGTTCGGTTAGTGGCCGTTTTGTTTTTGAATTCCTTGGAACTTGGTCCTCCTGCAGTTGCGGATTTGACCGAGATTTTCTCATCGAGTTCTGTCCGAATTCTGTCCGAATTCTGTCAGAATTCTGTCTTTGGAACTCCTATAAATAGAGAAGGATTTCGATCATTTTAACTCACTCATTCACTTTCAATCTTCTCTCTACTTAAAGCTTTCAGTCTTCCAAAGAGTTTTTCTCGAGCTTTAATTTTCAGATCCCAAGCCAGTTACAATCCTCTAGTCGATTTGCCAGTGCGGTGCGGTCTAGAAGTTTCAGAGTGATTGTAATAAGAAGGCTTGATAGAAGAATACCTCTTCACAATTGAAGTTGGACGAGTTCTTCGTATCAAAGCTCGCGTTGTAGAAGTTGCAAGGACTTCGTAAGAAAACTTGCGGTTTTGCCAATAGTGGATTCAACTGGTAGCAAGAGTTCTACCGACTGGACTAGTCCTCAACAGAGGAAAACCAGTATACATCGCTGTCTTTGCGTTTGCTTTCTTATCTCTGCCTTTACATTATTTAGTTGTGATTATTATTCTGTGATCTTGCTGCTAACAATTTTTAATTAGCATTATTCCGCTGCCAACTCTATTCACCCCCCCTCTAGAGTATTCTGCTTTACGATTTCGTTCCTACAATTGGTATCAAAGCAGGTGTTACAGGTAAAGCAAGGTAACATTGCAATTATTTATTCATTTAACTAATTGTTATATAGATCACAGCACAACACATGGCAACTGTGAAATTCACAAGTGAAGGCCAGGCCACAAACATACCTCCACTGTTTGATGGTACGAATTATACCTATTGGAAAACACGGATGAGTTTCTTCTTGAAATCACTTGACTTTGATTTATGGTCTATTGTTATTGATGGCTATCAAAAGCCACCTCGTATAAATGTTGATGGAGTTTTAATTGAAAAACCCCATAACAGATATACAGAGGAAGAAAAGAAAAAAGGCCAGTCTTGACGCACGTGCTATTAACGCTTTATTTTGTGCTTTAGACAGAACTGAATTTAACATGGTGTCTATCTGCACAACTGCTAATGAAGTGTGGAAGCTTCTTGAAGTCACACATGAAGGCACGACTCAAGTCAAAGAATCAAAGGTCAGCAGACTTACTCAAGAGTATGAGGTGTTCAAGATGAAGCCCAACGAAACAGTTACTCAGATGTTCGAAAGATTCTTGGATATTGTAAATCCTTTGTCCTCCCTAGGCAAAGATTACAGTAACCATGAAAAGATTCGCAAACTCCTGCGAGCACTTACCAAGAATTGGATTCCAAAGGCTACTGCAATCATTGAAGGGAACGACCTCACAACTATGTCCCTCGAAGTACTCATGGGTAAGCTACTCACTCATGAACTGGAGCTACAAGATTTTGAAGAGCCTGCACCAAAGGAGAAGACGATCGCTTTCAAGGCTCAGCACAGAAAAGCTGCTGAAGGTGATTCAGACAGCAGTGAATCTGATGCTGAAGATCAAGCATTCATAGCAAGAAAATTCAAAAGATTCATGAGATATGAGAAGAAAGCCAAAGAAAACAATAGCAGCAACAACTGGTATCAAGATGATGCTGTCTGCTATGGCTGCAAGAAGAAGGGACACATGAAGAAGGATTGTCCTACAAACTCATCATCAAGCAAGAAGAGCAACAGGTATGAGAAAGAGAACCTGGAGAGATCAACATCTCGGAAATATGCCAACACCAGCATATGGCATGAAAGTGAAGCCAGCGACTCAGAAGATGAACAATCAGAAGACGCTGCAAATGTATGCTTTATGGCATCCGATCAGGTACTCTCTGAACCTGTAGTTGATACATATGATGACTTCACCTTTGAGCAATTAGGAGATGCCTTCAGTGAACTGATAAGTGATTACAGGAAACTGCATAGCAAATATCAGACCTCTAAGAAGGTACTCAAAGAGTACAAATGTGAAATATGAAGACTTACCGACCTACTAGCTGAGGTTAAATATAATGTTAGTGAGTCTGGTGAGCTTTCTTCTATTAAGCTCTTATTACACGAGACTACCAAGTCATCCGAAGAAAAAGACAAGGTTATTGACCAACTGAAAGAAGAACTTTCTAAAGAGAAGAAAAGTCTTCAAAGTGCACAAGTCAGAATGAAAGCACTCACTTCTGACTATACTAAGTTGTATGACACTTCCAAAAGATTGAAAATTAGGTTAGGAAAACAGCCTGAGACTGCTGCTTCCTACCCTAACACGTGTCACTTACCGAATAATCGGAACATTCCCAAACCAAACACTGTCAGACCTAACCATATCAAACCTTTACCCCAAAAGGTTAAGCCCAAACAAGATTATAGGTATGCTTTCTTCTACACTAGAAAACCTAAACCTACCAACCATGCACATCACTCAGCTTTCAACACTCAACATATACAATGTCATTATTGTGGCCACACTGGTCATATTTCTCCTGCATGTAGGATCAGAAAGCTTGTTGATTTAAATATTTATGCATGGATACCAAAAGCTAACATTTCAGGACCCTACAAGAAATGGGTACCAAAAGTTTCATCTGCAAACTGTTTTGTAGGTGGAACACCTTTCACATGCTAAAAGCAAATGGATCCTCGACAGCGGTTGTTCACGGCATATGACCGGTGACGCTACATTATTTGTAACACTGTCGAAGAAGAAGAAGGAAGGTTATGTCTCCTTCGGTAACAACTTGAAAGGGTATATCATTGGTATCGGTGATGTTGGTAAATCTCCCTATCCTGTGATTAAGGATGTCTGTCTGGTTACCGAGTTGAAACATAATCTACTCAGCATAAGTCATTTAGCTGATCATGGTTATGACATCAACTTTGGCAAAGACAAATGTACTATAGTTAATAGCTCAACTGGTAGTACTATCTTTGAAGGTATCAGGGAAGACAACATATATGTTTTCTATTTGTTGGAAAAAACTAACATTTCAGGTAGATGCTTAATGGCTAAAAGTGATGAGAGTCATCTGTGGCATGTGAGACTCGGTCACGCAAATATGGACACAATCTCAAGATTATCCACGAAGAAGCTAGTACGCGGTTTACCGGACATAACATACAAGAAGGATTCGATATGCAGCCAATGTGAAAAGAACAAAGCTACCAGATCCACATTCAAGTCAGTAAACGCAGTATGTACTACTAGACCTCTACAATTGCTACATATGGACTTATTTGGTCCTAGCAGAGTTGCTAGCCTCGGAGGTAAGTTATATACTTTTGTAATTGTAGATGATTACTCTAGATACTCGTGGGTATACTTTTTGACACGCAAGAATGATGCATTATCCGAATTTGTCGCCTTTTGCAAGAAAGTACAGAATGAAAAAGGTTACATGATCACTCGTATTAGAAGCGATCATGGAGGCGAATTCGAGAATACAGAGTTTGAGCAATTTTGTGACACGGTTCTGTACACGAGTTCCCTGTCCTAGGACTCCACAACAAAATGGAGTTGTGGAACGTAAGAACAGAACTCTATCCGAAATGGCCAGAGTAATGTTAAACCAGTTTAGTCTACCCAAATATTTCTGGGCTGAAGCTGTCAATACAGCTTGTTTTGTTCTCAATATAGTTCTAATTCGACCCAAATCGAAGAAGACTCCATTTGAGTTATGGTTTGATAGAATTCCATCAGTTTCATATTTTAGAATATTTGGTTGTAAATGCTTTATTCTTAATACAAAAGATAATTTGGAAAAGTTTGACGAAAAGGCCGATGAAGGTATATTTTTAGGTTATGCGGCCAAGAGCAAAGGATACAGAGTCTTCAACAAACGAACTATGATCATCGAAGAATCAATCAACGTCACCTTTGATGAACTGAATCAAATGACTATCGATGACAATGACGAAGATCTAACTGTACCAAGCTCAACACCAGCTGATTCTCTACCAAGCTCAGCACTAGCTGATCCTCCTAGAGAAGATCCAGGAACCAGCTACCTTCAGAGTCTGCCGAAAAAATTGAAATTTACGGCTGATCATCCAAAGAATTTGGTAATTGGTGATATTACCAAAGGTGTAAGTACTCGTACATCCAGTAGAGATATTGTTTCTAGTGTTGCATTCATTTCACAGCTAGAACCCAAAACTATTGATGAAGCATGTAGTGATAATTTTTGGATAGATGCTATGCAAGAGGAATTAAACCAATTTGAACGAAATCAACTTTGGGAACTTGTTCCCAAGCCTATTGATCATCCGGTCATTGGCACCCATTGGGTATTCCGAAATAAACTGAACGAGAATGGTTTAGTGACTCGTAATAAGGCTCGACTCGTAGCTCAAGGATACAATCAGGAAGAAGGTATCGACTACGATGAGACTTATGCCCCAGTTGCGAGATTAGAATCAATTCGCATGTTATGTGCATTTGCATGTTTTTATAATTTGAAATTATTTTAAATGGATGTCAAGAGTGCATTTTTAAATGGTTTTATAAAAGAAGAAGTTTTTGTAGCACAACCTCCAGGTTTCACAGATTTTAAATTTTCTGATCATATTTTCAAGTTGAAGAAAGCTTTGTACGGTTTAAAACAAGCCCCTCGTGCTTGGTATGATTGTCTAAGCTCTTTTATACTTGATAACGGTTTTTCAAAGGGCAAGGTTGACACTACTTTGTTTATTAAGTCTTTTAATGGCAAGCTTCTCTTAATACAAGTCTATGTTGATGATATTATATTTGGATCTACTGATGAATCTCTTTGTCAAGAATTCTCTAAGTGTATGCAGAATGAGTTTGAGATGAGCATGATGGGAGAGCTGAAATTCTTTCTCGGACTGCAAATCAAACAAACTGACAATGGGACATTCATAAATCAAGCCAAGTACACAAAAGATTTGCTAAAGAAGTTTGATCTGGACAATGTCAAACCTATTGGCACTCCGATGACAACTTCAACAAAGCTTGATATTGATGAACAAGGCAAGCCTGTCGACACACGTAAGTATCGAGGTATGATCGGTAGTTTACTTTATTTAACTGCTAGTCGTCCAGATATTATGTTTAGTGTTTGCTTGTGTGCACATTTTCAAGCTAATCCAAAGGAATCACATCTGTGCGCAGTTAAGCGTATCTTTCGATACCTTAAGGGCACTTCTTCTGTTGGCTTATGGTATCCCAAAACCAAGTCCTTTGACCTTATTGGTTACTCGGATGCAGATTTTGCGTGATGCAAAGTTGATAGAAAAAGTACCAGTGACACATGTCATTTCTTAGGCAAGGCTTTAGTCTCATGGTTTAGTAAAAAACAAAATTCTGTAGCCCTATCAACAACAGAGACTGATTATATCGTCGCAGGACGTTGTTGTGCTCAGATTTTGTGGATGAAACAAACCTTAGAAGACTATGATTTATTTTACACACACATTCGCATTTTTTGTGACAACACGAGCACAATTAATTTGACTAAGAATCCAGTATGTCACTCTCGTACTAAGCATATCGAGATCCGACATCATTTTCTTAGAGATCATCATCAGAATGGAGATATTGACCTTGTATACATAGACACTGGGAATCAATTAGCTGACATCTTCACAAAACCTCTAGCAGAAGATCGTTTCAATTATTTACGTCGAAAATTAGGAATTTTGGACGTCAATAATGTTAATTAATTTTGTTTTATGATTATATTTTCAATACGCAAAAACTGTGTTAGAGACAAGCCAATAAAGAGTCTGTCTGTCACCACAACTACGGTTGAAGCGAAGCGGTACTTAAAAGTTCTCCGGTGAACCTCCGCCAGCTGGGACAGTACTCCTACTGCTAATCTGAGACAGTCGCTGTGTAACGATATTTAATCTATAAAATAATATTAATTATATTAATTGAAGGTTGAAATTACTAATCTTTGAATTAAATTTTTGAAATAAGTCAATGAAAAAGAAAATGGCCCAAACCAACTAACAGAACCCCCAGGCGAATTCGGCCAGAGTTCGGACCGAATTCGGCCCGAGTTCGGTTAGTGGTATCTGGTTATATAACCAGAACCCGAGAGCCTCTTCTTCTTCATTGCTTCTAAAACCACCTTCACAGCAACATCAGCCGCGCGAAAGCTCTCCAAACCCTAGTTCTTCACCACTTCGTTTCTCCCAATCTACGTGGTGAAATCCATCCAAATTTTGGATTCGTGCGAATATCGTTGTCCTCTACAGCATACTTGAATCTCGGGAGGTATAACTCCGTATCTCTCCTCCTTTCAAATTCGTGCATATTTACTTTATTTGCACAATGCCGCCTAAGGGATTCAACCCCTTCAAGAGGAAGAAGACGACCAATCCTAGTGAGGAAGGATCATCTTCAAATCCACCCACGGATTCCCTCTTTTCACCAGTTCAATCGAGCGATGGCGCGTTCGATGGGTTTTATTTTCAAACCCTAGATCAAGCCCTTTTGTGGTATGGAGACTTCTCTATGAGATTCATATGCACAGGCGCTCCTATCAAATGGACTGTGTTTCCAGAACACCGTCCTTATTTTGAGGCATTAGGGTTACAACACGTTGTTAAACTTTGTTTCCCAGTAGCTACTAATGCCATTAGACTTTTCTATTGCAATATCGTACTAAACACGTTTGACGTAAGTACTCGTGTTGGCGGACTAGATATCGAGTTCAATGATGTCCTCTTAGCGGAAATCCTTGGTATTCCTAACGAGGGTGCACCGCTTGATGATATCACTGAATTTGATTTTCCCGACGGCACGACACTTGCTAGTTTCAAAGCTGAACTCTGTGCCCCTGATCGAGTTCGCTCTGGAAAGTTCAAGGCAAATAACTTGAACTTGTTTAGTTATGAATTGCATCGCATCATCTACTCCACTATCCTTCCGAAGTCTACTTCAAAGGATGATGTCACATCACTTGAGCTGTCTGCTATGTATCATATTCTTAAGGGGATTCCTTTTTCTGCCCCTAAGACTATTATCCAGATGATGGGACGTTGTCGTGCAAGAGATAGAAATCTCTCTTATGCGATGATTCTCCCACGCATCTTCCAGCGTTTTGATATTGATCTGTCAACTTGTACTCAAGACCCTGAGCCCAAGTTTCTTAAGCTATCTCGTCGTAGTATGACTGCTGCTCCTCCTACTGCTCCACCTCCTCCACCTACTCAGCAGTATGCCATGACCTTTGAAGGCATACACCAGCATCTTTCTGATTTGCACGTCTCGATGACGGATATGGCCCGCGAACGTGAGTTCCGCGATGTCACTCGTTATCAGGCGATAGCAAATTCTCTAGCTGATCTCCGATTTGCTCAGACTGGACATTCTGCCGGTTCTATTCCTAGAGATCCAGCCTTTTCTAGTTACCGCTGTGAGGATGAGGCTGTTCATGCCTACTTTCAGCCCGGTAACGCATATGATTGGTATCGTTCTGATCGTGCCCCTACTTGAGACTTTGTCGGTGAGTTTTACGCTGGCGCCCCTCCTCACCCTTCTGGCGTTGGTACTTCTGAAGCTGGTCCTTCTGGACATGCCGATCATGCTGATGATGATGATGATGAGGAGGAGATGTGATATATTAGCTGATTTTGAGACTTAGCTATTGTCTACTGTACACTTGGAAATGCTCCGACATTCCAAGTTTCTTTCTTTCTAGTTTTTATGTTCATTTCTTTTGAGGACTTGTACTGGATATTTCTTGATGTCTCTTGAACATCATTTTATCTTTATGGGATGCGTAGTTTATCTTTCACATCAGTTTATTTATTTATTTATAGCACTTTATCTGCTTCTATATTATAAACTGCCTGTGAAATAATTCTCTGTTATCTCTTGTATATGTGAAATAATTCACTGCATGAGACATTATTTTGCTATATTTTGGTTTCTTCACTGTTTGTTTCTTATGCATTGATTGCGGGGGAGCTTTCTCTTTTGCAATTATTTTGCTAAGTGACAACGGGGGAGAAAAAGGATCTAACATTTTGTTTTGAGCATAATACAGGATCTAACATTTTGTTTTGAGCATAATACAGGGATTGAACAATTTTGAACAATGTTGAACAATTTTTTTTGATATCTTATCTCAAAAGATGTTATATCATTCATAGTTTGTCAATTATCAAAATGGGGGAGATTGTTGGCCCATTGGTCATATGGTCAAACTGATTTTAATAATTGATCAAACTCTGTCTCGATATATGGAGCTAGTCAGGATATCTTGGACTCTTGGACATACTCAAGAATGACTATCTACTCAGTTCAAGACCGAAGCGTTGTTTGCCTGTTCGAGTCTGTATTTCTTTGAGCAATGTATTTTTCATTTTATTTGAGTCTAGGAATACTTTGTACACCGAGTCGTACTGGCAAATAGGCTATTCCAAAATGATTTCAAAAATATTTTTAAAATATCCTTAGTTTTGAAAAACATTCGTATTTACAAAAGCTCCAAAAAGGTTTTCAACCCCAAAAACTAATTTTAAAAACCCTAACCTAACCCTGACAGAACTCGGCCAGAGTTCGGTTAGTGGCCGTTTTGTTTTTGAATTCCTTGGAACTTGGTCCTCCTGCAGTTGCGGATTTGACCGAGATTTTTTCATCGAGTTCTGTCCGAATTCTGTCCGAATTCTGCCAGAATTCTGTCTTTGGAACTCCTATAAATAGAGAAGGATTTCGATCATTTTAACTCACTCATTCACTTTCAATCTTCTCTCTACTTAAAGCTTTCAGTCTTCCAAAGAGTTTTTCTCGAGCTTTAATTTTCAGATCCCAAACAAGTTACAATCCTCTAGTCGATTTGTCAGTGCGGTGCGGTCTAGAAGTTTCAGAGTGATTTTAATCAGAAGGCTTGATAGAAGAATACCTCTTCACAATTGAAGTTGGACGAGTTCTTCGTATCAAAGCTCGCGTTGTAGAAGTTGCAAGGACTTCGTAAGAAAACTTGCGGTTTTGCCAATAGTGGATTCAACTGGTAGCAAGAGTTCTACCGACTGGACTAGTCCTCAACAGAGGAAAACCAGTATACATCGCTGTCTTTGCGTTTGCTTTCTTATCTCTGCCTTTACATTATTTAGTTGTGATTATTATTCTGATGCTGCTAACAATTTTTAATTAGCATTATTCCGCTGCCAACTCTATTCACCTCCTCCCCCCCTCTAGAGTATTCTGCTTTACGATTTCGTTCCTACAGATGCTATACTGCTGGTATACCGACAATATGCTGGTATGAAGACAATGAACAAAATCATGCTCTAGGGCTTTGGCTTTTGTGTTATTTACGACCGTTTTTCATCTGAATCACACAAATTTGATCACTATAATGTGACACAATGAAACAAGAATCATGCAATTACAACAAATGAACAAGTTCGAGAAATTTATCCTAGATCTAGCATTTTATTCTAATTTTTACGAAACTAAAAATGGTGAATCAAAACTTGATATTTAGCAACTCTGCAAGTCCTAGAAGCATGAGAATACCGAAAACATTCACGAAAACGAAATTGGAAAGATATACGAGGCATAGGCTTCCAGAGAGGAAGATGTACTTGTCTATGTCCAAAACAATGAAAAATGGAAGAAGGAGATAGGCTTCTACTCCTCCTTCTTGGCTTTAGCAAGGACATCACCACTACTACCACCTAGGTCACCCTCCAAGACCAAGAACAAGAACAAGAAGAGGGAGTAGGGGGAGAGAGGGAGAAAGTGAGGATGAGTGTGTGAGGGGAGGGGGTTATATCAGTCCTTGGTTTCACAACCAAGGGATGGTTGCCACCTAGCCTTCCCCCGTAACTCCCAACCAATCCTAGCCTATCATCTACATCAACCGCTAATCAATGCCCCGCCTACCACCAAGTGAGCACTGATGTCTAGCACAAAATCGAAAAATCGGCATGCCGACGGTATATTAGCAGTATGTCTCTGACACCACCAACAATGCAAATTTTACGGGTTCACGATCTACGTACGGATCCTAGCCATGGTCTAGGGCGATGCCATCGGTCTATACAAGTGCATGGTAGTCTATGGATTAGTTTAAATCATCCAGAAATCCACGAAAAAATTAATTGTTGCAGAAGTCCATTAATCCAATTAAAACATCGTTTATCCCACGAGAGAGACACTTGTGCGATAATCGGGACATGCCATTCGAAATCCAATAAAAGCATTTCAATACAAGAAATCTATGCCTATCACTGCTATACAAGATGAGAACATGAATACTAGATACATGAATATAGTATACACTCTAGCATCCGGATAAAGATCGATACCGGAAAACGGGCTTTACATTTGTGACACAAGATGCTCTTCTATAAGTAACAAGATAATGCTAATCACATTGTATGTTATATTCTTTATTTGGATTGGATGCAAAAGTTTATTTTTGATCAGATGGAAACAATGAATATGAAAATGCATAATTTTTTATCTTTAATTGGCCTAGGAAAATGTTACATACGTGGTGCTTGTTGTGTTTGGTATTTGACGCAGGGCAAACGCATTGGAAGTGTAGGTCCCAAAGGATGTTTCAACAAGTAGTTGTACAAGACAAGAAGATAAAAAGTTAATGGTTATCTCGAAATGACAACATTCGCAGTGGAAGAAACAAAGTCATTTTGAATTACAACAGAGTATACAAAACCACTCTCTTTATTGATAAAACAGCTGATTATAAAGGCTCTAAATAAACCCAAATGAATATGCCAAATTGACTTACAGCATTCATGATCTCTCTTGCTCACAAAAGATCTCGCCGTTTCCTACATCATGTCTTCTATATCCAAGCAGCATCCTCGGCCGAACATCTTCATATAGTCAAATTCGAGCTCCAACATCTCGATACGACGAGCTGATCTCTGTACCAGGGGATGGGTATCAGTACACATCTTGTACTGGTGAGCGAGAAAATCCACTCATTTAAATCGACACTAAGTAATCATGTGAAGCATACAGTTAAATTTGTGATCTTTCTATTCTTGTCTTAGGTTCAGTTTTATGGGATATTGCAAAAGCAGGAAAGCATGTACGCATGTAAGCATGTTATACTTGATAGCATAGCAAAACAGAAATATATATCAAACCGCATCGTCTCGCAACAATTTCTTACCCACACCAATGCACTCATCCTTGCATGGTGCAAGGTAAATACTTACCATCATTTTCTGTCATGTTAAAGATAAAATTTGTATTATAAATGTGTCAGGATCTGTGTCCCTGTACCAAACATTGTTAGTCTCATATAATACATAAACATAGTGTTCGTGCTCATCATCGAGACTAAATCGCTAAGCCTGCAAACAGACAACGTTAGCATGCTGCTAACTATATGATGGTCACTGGCATTCCGAGCCATATTGGACGAGTGTGTTTCGTTGCAACGGACGTTTCTTGTGTATGGGTAGCAAGCCCATTGAAGATCCACAACATCCGTATTATGACGCGTCCTATCAGTCTGGATAGCAAGTCCAACTGGAGGTCCCGCAATACCGTGCTTAATAGCACCATAATTTTCTCTTAGGCCGAACGGTCTCGGTGCCCCGGCTTACTCGTTCGAGGAAAGCAAAACCCGTGCACAGGTTGTCCATTGTCCATGACCATGCAATATGCATGAACAACTAAGAAAACCATAAAGACATAAGCACGGATTCTAGCCTCAACTCATATTCCATCTCAATGTTCCGTGACAACATGTCCAACTTAGTGTTTCAAATCGGCGATCCATAGGCTCCGAACATACCGAGAAACAATGTCACATCCTGTACGCCCCCTGAATTTTCGGGATTTATTTTCGAATTTTCTAAATAATTTATTCTCGATAATTCATTTTATTTAATTAAGTTTGATCATTAAATGCTCTTTACCGTGACTTGGATTTCTAGAGCATCAGGGATGCCAGTCTCTGGAAACTTCCTTCTTGAAGTTTGTAGTAGAGGAGATTATCTTCATGTTGATATATCATGTCCCATTCGAACTTGTTCCCTTGTGCTCCATTTGTTTCGCGCAACTTTCGGGTCAATTTAGACCAGTTTATCATTTGCCGTAATTTGTGACTTAATTTCCAATTTAATTTTCAGGCCCGACATCGGTCCAATCCAGTCGAACCAATATATGGTTCTGGCCTGTTTTGAGTCTACTATGCACGTGCCACTTGCGTGCCACCGATTTGATCTCTCTTGTGCTCCCATTTCATCCATGATTTAATTTGGTTTAAAATAATTATTTTAATTAAATCTTGACCCAAAGCTTGACCAACTTGACCCAACACCCAACCCAAATTGGTGTGACCCTACCATGTCTACCCATATCACCCCACTGATATTTTCTCATTTTTACTCTACTCAAAAATATCTCTATATATACAAATATCTCATTTTTTCTCTCTCTCTCTCTCTCTCTCTCTATATATATATATATATATATATATATATATATATATATATATATATATATATAATATATCCCTCTCTCTTCATTTAAACACTCTCTCTCCTCAGATCACCCCCTCACCTCTCTACAGCCAGCACAACAGCCCCCCCCCCCCCCCCCCCACAATGTGGCCGACCTACTTTTCTCCCTCTCTCTATTCTAATTCTCTCTCTCCCTCTCATTTAATATTACACACACAAATAAATCTCTCACTCTCTCATCACTCACACACACCCACACCACTCCATCAGCCGACCTCCCCCTCTCTCTCCTCCCTACACTCGGTCGAGCACCACCACCACAGCCTCCTTCTCCATCTCCTCCTCCTCACTACTTCATCATCTTCTTCAACTCTACCACCCTCACCATTATCAAACCATCACCATCACCACTTTCAAACACCATCAACCACACCCTCGCCACGACCGGCAGCCGCCGTCGTCGTGCCCCGGCGCTGCGCCGTCGTCGCCCTGGCCAGCCGCAGCAGTCGAGCAACCGCGCGGCAGCAGCAGCGTAGCAGCTGCGAGCAGCAGCAGTAGCTGCCGCGCCACCACAGCGTGCGAGCCGCCGCGGGTTGGCGCGCCGCCGCGACCAACCACCGCCGCCGTCGGCCAACCCGAGCCCAGGCGAGCTCCGACGCCCCCCTGGCTGCGCCGCCATCCTCCCCGGCGCGACGCATAGCCGATTCGTGCGTTTCACACGAAATCCCGCCGTTACGCGCGCGGAATCGAAGTCTGAATGTGCGCCTCGTCGCAGCGACTTCGCACAGATTTTTCGGACAATCCGACCGTTGGATCGGCAATTTCTTCGCTCCGTCACAATCTCGGTATATACCCCTTCATCCCTCTCAAATTTCATCCGTTAATTTCGTCGTTTGATAGATCAAAACCGGCCACCAAGTTGATGCTTTAATTTGTACTGTTTTTGGACAGTTTTGCGGAGCCGACTTCGTCAGCTCGTAACTCCGCCGTAGCAGCTCCGTCTGGCGTGCCACCGGTTCCTGTGCATAGCTGGTATAACCCTATTCCTGTTCCTTAAGTTTCGTTTCATTGTGAGCACGTTTGATTGGTTGAATTCGACGCCAAAGTTGGCCGTCCGAATTCGTAATTTCCAACTTGTTAAATTCCGTTTTTGAATCCGGGACTCCAGATTCAATTTCTGACACCACCAGTAGACTCGTGACGTCGTTCTGGCATATTTTCATATAAAGTTTGTTAGATTTGGAGGAGGTGGGCCCTGGCACGCATTTCGGTACAAAGCGGGCCCCACAGTCCGGGTCAACGAGTCATTTTGAGATCGGCTCATCGGAATCCAATTCTGGATATACCGTTGAGTTCGTATCGTCATTCTGGACTCGTTGACATATAATTTGCTAGGTTTTAGTGGACATTGATTCCGGCACGCATTTCGGTGCAAGTCGGATACCGATATCCGGGTCAACGGGTCATTTTGAGATCGGTTCGTCGGAATCCAATTCTGGATATACCGTTGGGTTCGTATCGTCATTCTGGACTCGTTGACATATAATTTGCTGAGTTTTGAGGACATTGGCTCCGACACGCTTTTTCGTGTAAATCGAATTCCAATATCCGTATCAACGGACCAATCTGAGATCGGGTCATCGGAATCCAATTTCGGATATACCGTTGAGTTCGTATTGTCATTCTGGATTCGTGGACATATAATTTGTTAGGTTTAGTGCACTTTTATTTCGGCACATTTTTCGGTACAGTGGGTCTGACACGGACACCATTTTGACCCGAAATTACCTTTTTCTCCCTGTGTCCAAATTGGACTTATGGATAGGCTATTCTAGCTAATTTGACCATTCTAGACACGTTGGTGATGGTTGTTTCACCATCCGACAACACTTGTAGGTTTTCACCCTATTATTATAATCTTTCTCTTTTTATTCGTATTTTAGATCCTTGTATCGGAATTGAGATCCATCGATTCCAGTGATTTCACAACCACTGAAATTGAATGTGTTGACCCTGTAGATGTTTATAGAGACTAGCCTTGACCCTGTTTGACCATGGTTGACTACTTTGATTGAACGTCGAAGTAGAGTCAACATTTGACCTAGGTTAGACTAGTTTTAACCTTGGTTGACCACAGTTGACTATTTTGACCAAAAGTCAACCGAAAGTCAACCGTAGCCTAAAATTGACTAAAATTTGACCAGAGTTGACCAGTTGACCAAAAGTCAACTGTTAGTCAACATTAGCCTAGTTTGACATAGAGTTGACTAGAGTTGACCAGTTGACCAAAGTCAACTGTAAGTCAACCATTGACCCAGTTTGACCTAGTTTGACTTGGTTTGACTTCCTGTGACCTAGTTTGACCTAGTGTAACTCAGTGTGACCTAGTTTGACTTAGTTGACTGAGTCTGACCTAGATTGCGTAGCTTATACTATAGAATCAAGCCTAACACTGTTGAACCCTAATTAGCTTATATATATCTTATCTTTAGGTCCGTGGCATCACTCTGAGCATCGATCCCATTTGACAGCTCAGGACCGCAGGCGAGTACATTCACTGATAGTTTTCATTGTCTTGATATCTGCTATATCTGATTCAGTTATTGTGTCTTACTCGATTTCCAGTCACGATAGTTCACGGACTAGTATACGTTGGATCATGACATGAGATGTTCCTGGATTTTCTTGGTATATATGTACATTTCCTGTTTTGTTCCCTGTACTTGTATAGACACCGATTCCTGAGAGGGAGTAGCTATCCTCTTAGGGAATCCCGTGTCATGACGTGTCATGTCCAGGTCCATTATACTATTCGGGGATGGGAAATTATTAGGGGTTATGTGATCAAAGCCACCCTGTCACTATATTCTTGTGCTCGCGCCACTCTCACCTCACGTAGGGTGTAGCGAGATTCTATTTTCCTTGTGCTTGCTATCCAGGTTGGCCGGCATGACCCTTCCCAGATTTTTTTGTGATTGTCAGGCCAAGTGGATAGCCTGTCCTGTAACATTTTTCAAGCCGATCACATAACGCTCTAATAATTCAAGGCACATTTTATATTTACTTTATCTTATATTATATCCTGCTCTGTTCTACATTCAGTACTTTCTCACCATGTTATGATATTCAGTTACTCACATGTTTTACATGCCTTTATGTTGTACCTTGATTGTAGACTAAGTTCTGCTCGGGAGAAGGGTTACAACTCCGGTCCTTGTTTGGTTTAAGGGTTGTGACTCAGCTTCCGAATGGTTCCCAAGTCATCCTATATCTTTGTCTTGTATTTCATGATACTGTCTCTTATAGAATTTGTCAATTCATATGGAACTGCTGTTAGTGTTTGTACTTGCTCATTTTCCTGACAGGATACCGTTGATAATATTTTAGGAGTTGTTATACCATTATTGGACTACAGGATGTTGCTAGCTGGGGTGATTCTCGGTATCCTTCACCGTGAGTTGTCTCTCAGGAGTTTTAGGTCTGGCAGTTATTTAGTTTTGTTATTGTTTTCCTCTGTTTTATTCTTGTCTCATATGATCCTTGTAGATTTTAGTTGTTCTAGTGATATTGTTATTATTTTTTGTCTTATCTTCCTTAGTTTTCGTGATGTGACATGAGTACATTTCTAGTTATGGATCTTTAGATGTTGTAGTTAGTATCGGGTACTAGACAACGTTCTACCGCCGATACTGCGGCGTAGGCTGAGTGTGGCCCACGTATTCGTACCCGTATATCCGGGTGCGGGTCTTGACACATCCGATTGATTCGTGGGTACCATACCCCTTCCAACAGCTTCTGGTTTCGAATCACAACTGTTCAATTCGCTGACGAAGCCTACCATTTGTATATCAGCAATTCCGTAACATGTGTGCCACAATTGCTCGCTTCGCTGACGAAGCATACCTTTCGCATATCGACTGTTCCGTGACATTGCGCCACAACTAACCACTTCGCGTATGAAGCCTTACTTTGCAATTCTGTGCATTTGATGCATGCTTTGATACAGTTATTCGATGTTCTACGACTTAGTATTCAATGTTCTCTGATTCGTGCACTCGATGCACCCTTCGATATAGTTATTCTATATTCTACTACTCGTGTACTTGATGCACGTCTTGATATAGTTATTCGATGTTTTATTTCGATTCATGCACTTGTTGCACGTTTCGCTTCAGTTGTTAAATATTCTAGGATCAATGTTTAATGTTCTATCTTAGTGTTCAAAACACACACTACGACTTCTACTTATTCAAATCACGCACGTGGATTTTATGAAATTACTAGCATACAAGGGTACATTTTATTAAGGCATGACATAGTAGGAAAGAAGGGCCAAAATCCGCCTACCTATACTTTTCTGTCTATCGCTACGCCGAGTTAATACGTTCTGATTCCTTAACTCAACGAATAGATGTGTTTGCACGATTTGACACATCTGGCATATCCATACGAGTACTTCGTGCTCCTTCGTACTAACTGACTGATTCGACCTATCATGGCCATGCTTCAGCCTGTTGCAAGGCAATACTCTGATCATAATGAACTTCGTTTGCAACAAGGCAAATTATCGACCTCGGAAAACTCTGCGTAAAGCCTGCACATGAATGTCATGAAACCAAACTCGAATTAATACTTCTTTGAATCAGTTTAATACTTCTTCGAATCAATGACTCAACATAATGCACCGTGCAGTGCGGTACATTACACCCTCCCAACCCATTGTGTTCCCACTACGCGGTTAGCACTATCCCCCTCCTTCCGTTCTCACATAAATAATTCCATACCCCTTAAAGGGGGCATTAAATCAAATTTATAAAAAAAACTAAAACAAAAATTTAAGACCACCATAATATAGCTATAACTAATAAGAATTGAACTTAAGACCTATTATTCATAATCCCAACGATTTACCAACTAGACCAACACTTGGTTGTTGAGTTTGTAAAGAATATAAAGTACATAATTGAAAAAGTTAAGACTATAAAGGTAAACCGAAAATCCTGGGGGAGCGGTCGCTCCCCTCGGCCTACAGTGGGTCCACCTCTGACCAAAACACCCTACGCTTGCTAGTCCTCCATATTCTGACATCTTCAATCCCAAGATGCCCCCGACTTCACCACTCTCTCCACGCCCCCTCTATCTGAGCAAACAATGCCCCCATATTTCCCCCTTCACGTCATCATTTTGTTGGGTAGATACGACAGGTATGGGAATTAAGTACATGACTTAACTTTCGTGATAAATTGAAAGCCATCATTGAGGTGTACAATTTCTTTGACGTTTACTCATGCAAATTTTTACTGTGTACGTGTACAAGATAATTGCCAGCTGATGAAACTTTGTCAACCTTTCTTTAATTGTGTTTTTAGTCCTATTTCATGTAGTGTATCAATTTATTTTTATTTACCATGGACGATTAATCTCATTGGACACCTGGTTCAGGCATACCCACAGGAGAAGGTTCGAGTCTTTGTGCAGCAGGGTAGAGGTGGACCCCTTACAGTTGCTGAATAAGTGCAATGGATCCGACAGTGGCTTGTGATATCAATCAGACAACCGGCTGGCTTTGGTATTGTTGGAGTAATGTAAAATTTAGATCTCTTATTGATATAACTTTATTGCTTGCCTTACCAGCTGATTGCACTATTGCTGTTCTGAGTTGCTAGGTTAACATCGTGTATGATATAAATTAATTACTTCCAATTTCTACCACTGAAAGTATATGTTAATGATGTTGCAAAAAACATAAACACACCATCAACAAAGTCTATCTTAAAATTTTGGGGTTGGCTCGTTGATCCTTTCCTAAATGCCTCACTAAAGAAGTACAAAATCCATTGTAATAGACTACCAAACAATTGCCAATTCACGCTCATGAAAATTACACTTTCATGTTTGCTAGGTATGCTTGCATATGCTCACTTTGGATTTTCTCGATTAATGGCAAATGGTCTCGAAAAAAGACAGTATGTTAGTATTTCCTTCTTACTTTATATGATCAAGTATTATGCTTTAATTTTCTTAATTTTATTAGTTCCACTTGCGTCGGGCGCTGTACTCATATTAAGAAATCATTAATGCAGGGGGTGCATTCGGAGCCGGATAATCCAGTTCGGATCCAGATCGATCATACCTGGATACGGATCAAATAGTTTTGATCTTGTCGGAATCGGATCCAGATCTGGATTCGAATTTAAAGTTTTATCCTGACACAGATTCAGATTCAGGTCAAACTTGTGGATCTGGATACTGTTACAGAATGTCAATTTATTATTGTTACTTTTTTTTTTATAGAATGTCAATTTGTATTAGATACTTATACACTAAGTTTATATTATGTCTATATTAGTGGGGGCTAATTATGGCATATATATAAGTGGACACTAATTATAGAATATATAAGTGGACACTAATGATTAACCAAATGATATTAATATACATATATTTTGTATACACTATACTATATCAGAATATAGAGTAATTATATCATATAGAAGTGGACACTAATGATTAACCAAATGATATTACCATATATATTGTATATGATTTATAAACTATACTAGATCAGAATATATATTAAATCTTGCTATATAAACATACAGTTAAATTTTAAATATCCTAATTTCTCCAAACCAAGTTTCCTCTCTCGCAACAAAACAAAAAAAATCAAATTCAAACAAACAATTATATTAGCTTGTGTTGCTGGTGGCCAAGTTGAGATAAGCCTTTTCTCAAATACAATAACTAGATTGTACCAAACATAGTGGTGTTATTATGCTTGTATTTAATTAGCTCAATAACAACTACTATGCATATTCAGTTCACATCTTCTATTTTTTATATCCGATTTTTTCTAATATCCGATCCATATTCATATTCGCTTTATCCGCATTTGCTTTTTCTTATATCCAGTCCAAATCCGAATCCCTTTTTTTGGTTGATATGGTTAGTCATTTTTATATCTGAACTATATCCTGTATCCATATCCATAATTAGAAAACAAATACGGATATGGTAATACCCATATCCGAACCGTATTCCTCCGGATTCACCCCTAAATGCAACCCTCTATATTTAGTATGTATTTAGCATTATTAGATTTTGCTTAATGTACCTCTTCTGAGAGGCAAACACGATAATCCAAACAACATGAGGAACAAATTGGAAGTTTGTGGTATACAGTCAAATGCCAACAATGGAAAACTATACACACACAACAAGAACAATAATGTGCAAGGATTCACTTCATATAGATCCAGCAATGTTTACACTGGTGTTATATATATATATATATATATATATATATATATATATATATATATATATATATATTGGAAAAAAGTGAATTTTATTCCAAATGAAAAGCCATAATCATACAACATACAACCAGAGTGGGACTCCCACTCATCACTCATCAATTCTCCATAGCATTTACATCAAACTCGATGTTATGGAGAATGCCAACTGGAGGGGTGACCAGCCCCTCAAAGATCCGACGGTTTCGCTCCCGCCATACATGCCAAACCGCAGCAGCCAGACGAACTCTGGCTGTTCGGAACCAGTCCTGCCCTCTACCCCTGCTATCTCGAATCACCGTGATGATGTCCCCAACACTTTTTCCGGAGGCGCACACACCCAAAACACGACTCTGCTCCAGCCAGATGGCTAAATGATAAAAAATAATTTAAGGTGGCATAATTTAGTTTATTCGAGAGGAATGTTTTTTTTAATAAAATTTCTATGATTAACTAATATATATGGAATAAAAATAGGCTTTCTGTCCTTTTTACAAATATTTGAGTGAAGAGTTAACAAAGGGGGCTATTTGATGAAAAGGTAATGTTATGTGGTTATGGTGGTTTCCTAATAAGCACAAAAACCTTAGGGTGCTTTCCTTATATTCAGCGTACACCATTTACTAGAACATTACTTCCTTTTGTACTTGATATCTGACATACAGAATTTGAATGCAGATACCATCTAGCTGAAAAGAAAATCCGTTCTATCCATGGTTATACTAGGGGATTAAAGCTTGAGCAGTTATATTTGATGCCTTTGCATATGCTCCTTCAATGGCACTTTTTGAGGTTTGCTTCCTGTACATATTTGAAAATTACCTGCAAGTTTCAATAACTTTTCAATTTGCCTATTAAACCATCTTGCCTTTTTGTTATTTCATTGTAAACCGATATTAGAAGAAGCATTTTGGGAGAACCTAAAACGTGAAAAGATAATAGGAATCATGAAAGTAAACAATTGATTTCATTCAGAATTAATGCATGTTGGTTTGAAAAAATAACAAGTCTGCGGGTGGAGGAATTTGCACCAGTTAGGAATGCTAATGGAGCAAGCTATGACACTCCAGATAGTGCTCGGCTTATGCTTCTCCCCCTCCATAGTTGTTGGGTGGTTGCTGCTGTGGCTTCTTGACGCATTCTGTGCCATTATATTTAACTGGTATTGTTTCTTACCTATCAAAACTATCTTTTCCTTATTTTTTTCCTATGCACGTTTGTTGATAGTGATTCTGTTATTAGTTCTGCTTACATTCCATTCATTTTTAGCAACTAACTATACCTTATATGGTAAAATAATATAAGTTTGTATTTGTTATGTATATAATTTAATGTTCGCTGTAGTTAATGGTAGACGATTTGATTCTAATCTAAACCATTGATTTTGAGTCATGAACAGGTGTTGCGACAAGCGCCCCACCTTGGTGCCTATGTGCTTAGACCTTTTGTAGAAGTTCCAAGGTAGGTGTCTGTCCATATTATTAGACAAGTGCCTATGCAACTGCCTGGGCGCATATTAACTGCGTGTGTTTAGGTAGGTTCCTTGAATCCTTATACAAGACAGGGACACCATGATACTGGCATTGAACCTATTTGACGGACCTAGTGTGTTTTGGTTTCTCCATATCATGTCGCATATGGACAAAACACAGACACGTCACCAAATTGGAAAGTGCATGCTTCCTAGATTATATGCCAGAGAGAGTATATAATGATTGGCTAGCTGTGGGATGTTTCAACTTATTAAATTAACTCAGGTATGTGGATATTTGTATAAATCTTTTTATTTCAAGCTTGATCTTGTATCTTGGCATTTATGACTCAATGCATCAAGCATTCACAAAGTGAAGGGCTGAAGGTTAGTTATTAGGTCAAGATAGTGGATAAAGTCAATTAGGTCAAGATTGTGGATACTAAATCCTGATAATGTTGTCTCTCATTCTTGTTTAAGGTAGCACTAAAGTCACCAGAAAGTGCCGATGGCTCTTGAGGTTTTCTCTTATGTCATTTATCTCTACAAACATGCAATCAATCATTAGCAGAATTGTGATAGGGTAAATATCAAGAAAAGACTTTAAGCTGGAGACTTATAGCTGTCATATCCAAGCATAATACCGCAGTGACCCAAGAGAATTCAAAATAATCACGCCAAGGTCATTAAAAAAATCCAAAGTCAATTTTGGAAAAACCTATAGATTTCAGAAATCTGGGAGGAGAGCCCAGTTTGGGTTCTTGAAGACCTAAATCACAATTGGCAAAGATAATGCAATCTTTAACTTTCCTTCTTTTGCAGGAGAGGGGTTGCCTATCATTTCAGGATAGTAAAGTCATGACTCAATAGGGGCAAGCCAAGGAACGATTTGAAGGTAGAAGCAAATTGATATTTGTAAGACATAATATATTGATAAAATTGTTGAATCTTATCTAGAAATCTACAAATACTTACCATTTTTTCAATCCATTTTTTTCAGGAGTTGATATTGAAGATGGTTTTTGAGATAAATGTTTTTGAGATAAGTTGATATATTTATATATGATGAATTAAGTATCCCTACATTTTGTGTCTGTTTTAAAGCCATTTTAAAATATGTTTTTTTGAAGGGCTCAAATATATACTAAACATGAATTATTAGCGTTCTGCGTTTTTGCCATTTGCATGTTTTGCTAACTATGGATAGAAATATTCAGATCCCCACTGTAGGCATACACTTGTAGAGGTATGCATGGGTGGGGTTGGGCCATGGATGTGATAAGTAAAGCCTACTCCTACGAGGTTCTGAAAGCTCAGCCACTACTTAAAACACCTTTTCATGCATCCCCTAAGCCTCACTACGCAAAAGATTTCGATTGTTATTAGGAGGATTTTCAATATTAATCCATTTGCAAAGTTTTTGCGGCCTTTATTTTTTGGGGGCTATTTCTATTCTTCTATGACCTATTGGGTCGCTTCAGGGGCGGATCCAGAAATATATATTGGGGTGGGCTAGAGTAGGTTCGGGTGGGCTAAATGTAAGCAAACTCTCATAAAAAAAAATCAAAAACAAAAACCTATATGGAAAAAGCAAGTAAAATTTTTTTTTTGGGGTGGGCTCCAGCCCACTCCACCTCCTACCTAGATCCGCCCATGGTTGCTTGTATATGTCCTGTTCTGCTATAGTTCTAAATCAATGCATTGTCTATTCTATCAACATGGTAGTTCATTGAGCTATTTACTTTGCATCAGCATAACATTTATGATTTACCATCCCTCTTCAAAGCCTATGACCCTTTATGTACATAGAGCTTGCAGGCACGTACCAATGTGTGGATTTAGAGCAATGCAAAAGGCCACATTCTTGGTGGCTGCATTCAGTTTGTTCAAGAAGTTCTTTTAAGGATAGTTTTACATGCACACAAACCGTCTTAACGGTCACAGCTGCTGTTGCAACTGCCGTTGCAAATAATTAGTTGGAGGTGATAGTAACGTATGAGTGGCACATGAGTGAGAGCGACAAATGGGGGACCAATGGTCAAAACAACGTACAATGATAGCTATCGGAACAGCTAATGGCAGCTTCCTCACTTTCTCCTGCAAAATGAGGCCCCAAAAGGGCCATGTCCTATATCTTTCACCACCACTATTATTGTTTGATGCAACCTGAAAAGAGAGCAAGAAAGATCTGGTCCCCTCTTTTTTCTTTCTTTTACGTCTCCTTTTATCCTCCTTTTTATCTTTCCAAATCCAATATCCTGTCCTTATCATAACACATTCATTCCAACCCCCTCCTTCAACAGTTTGTGTGCGTATGGAAAGCATTGTGCATTTGTACCAACAGTTTGTGTGTATTGAGCAAAGGACAGAAACAAGGGCGCAATAAGAGATACTTAGATAGATGACTCAATAATAGATTCAGTGGTTCACTTCAAACAACACTTTCCTGATTGGTCAAAAGGCTAGGGAGAGGTGTGGGGGTTGTGTCTCGACATGTTTAAAGCTGGCATGGTTTGGGGACAAGGGATGGATGATACAGCAACGTCAGAAACTGTGGAGATTCCACAGGCTCAATAGGAGGTTGGAGGGATATCAATCATTGGAAGCTTGGGAAAACTATAGTTCTAGAGTCTTGGCTAGGGATTTATATCCGAAGCTTAAGTTAGTCTAATAAATGGGACATTAAGCACCCTGTTTCATATATACAGTTGCAACTGCAGCAACTTCAATTTCAATGAGGCTGTTTAGTTGTACAATACTTCTCAGGTGCATGAACTGCCTTCCTCTTGTATTGTTTTGTCAGATGTGGAGGTAGAGAAACATTGCTCAAAATGGTTGAAGGCTTAAGAAGTAGTTGATATGCGAGTTACTGTTATATACGAAGTAGTTGATATGTGAGTTATGTTACTCCAAACAGTTACTATATATCACAGCTTCTTCAATTGGTAAGACAGGAGAGACGGAAAGAGCATTTGCATGTCATGTTACATGACCATTTTATCGAATTTGATAAGTTTGACTAAGCTCCTATCAAGTGTTATTGACGTTCTAGCTTGTTTTAGTAGAAGAAAAATACACGTAGCTATGTATTTGACATGACTTCTGATTATTAACGTATTTTATGTACTCTTGCGTTCTACATGTTCAGGCATTGTCCCATTGAAACTCTTCTGGCAAATATAAAGCTTGAGTAAAGTTAATTGACAAGTCTCTATAGGTGTTTCTAAGGAATTGCTGAGAGGTGCAAATATAAATTTTAATAAAGTACGTTAGATGCAGGGCCAGTTTGAGAATTTTCAGGGCCTAGGACAGGGTTTGAAAGTGAGGCCTCTTGAACGGGTAAATGGAAACACCCGTTTTTTCTAAATGAATTTTATGGAAAAAAAATTCTCGGATACCAATTTTATCAATCAATTTAACAAATTAAATTTTCTAAAAAACTAACAAATAAAAAGATAATAAAATAGTAACCAGTTGAGTAATCTTACTGACGTTTTTCCGAACAGTCATAAATAAAAAGAAGATTATTTGGAGACAAAAGTACAAAGTAACTATTAGAATAGTAAAAGATAGTTGGACAAAAATAACAAGTAAATTGCTTGGTCTTGTGGTAATGAATCACTCAATGTATTTCTTGATCTATGGTTCGAACCATATTATTTTTATCACTAAAGCTTATTATGTATAAGTGAGTGTAGGTCCTCTTTGGCCGTCTTCCTACAAAGTCATTACTACGGAGTATTACTTAAGTGGGTCTAGAGCATGTTTGTGCCTTCCCATTGCAACGATTGACTAGGCTAGTAAGTAACCTTAGGCCCTGTTTGGGGGCCTTGTGCGGTCGCACAGCTCGCCCACCATGTGGGCCGGCCTTGCTTACATGATATAAATGTGTTATGTTGAAGAGGTTTAGCTATATAAACTTAGGTGCTTGTTCTTAATCTAATTTTGTTTTGATTCTTAATTCGCTTGAGAACGAATAATTAACTTATCTAGGTTTACAGATTGCCCCCTTCCTCCAAGACATAAACTTCGAATGTGACATCGGTAGTCTGAGAATGACCTACTCTGATCATGAGCCATCTACATACACTTATTAGTAATTGCTATTGACATGCTAGACAAGCTGAAGCCTATGTAAGTAGGTGCATGTGCACATAGAGAATACTTGTACATACTTTGCTCCAGTCAATGCAGATTTAAGGTTTAGGATGTGTATCACTATCTACGTTGACATTTTCGATTGATTTAGAGGTGGATGGCCAACCACTTTAGATATGTCTGATTAATTTTGCCGATGTGTACATTAAGAGCAAGCAAAGTGGGCCACTAGTCAATCTTAATGAATTTGTAGCAAAATCTCTTTCTTTTGTAAACACGTGAAGCTAACTATAGTAGTTTCTCTAAATTTACTGCATATCCATGCAA
Organism: Iris pallida; assembly: GCA_029216955.1. NCBI lineage: Eukaryota > Viridiplantae > Streptophyta > Magnoliopsida > Asparagales > Iridaceae > Iris > Iris pallida. The sequence goes on along the minus strand of JANAVB010003599.1, from coordinate 2,279,368 downwards.
GATTTTGTGAGGAGATGATATCCATGAAACTACTAGCTTTAATTACATACGATGTTGTGTATGATATGACTTCTTAGTCCGAACATGATTACTTAGTAATTTGTTTTGTTTTGTAATATTGCTTTAATTGCATAAACAGCATATGCAGTGAAGGATCTTACCGGTGTGTTCCAAGATGCCGACTGCAATAGGACCAGTTGTAGCTATGAATGCATAGAGGGAGATGATCATTTTCAAGACCCAGTCAAAGCAGGTGCTTCTGAACACTCATCTCCTGGATTTATTAGGTTCTTATACTTAGTTTGCTCCATTTCATCAGTTATGTGCATGTAGAGACTTCCTTCTTTTTTTTTTCTTTTTCTTTCTGTTCTTGGTTTCAGTTTTGTGTTATGTTGCATAGATTGTTCTACTATTGCTTTAGTACTCTCTACAAATACAGAATCAATTTGATATCCATCTCTACTCTGCAGCACTATCCTGTTACATTACTTGGCAGCTAATGAAACATTGCACATTATGCCCTGTTAATGCATTTGCAGATGCTCCATAATAGTTGGAGTTGTAACTGTTGCATTTACTAATCCAGTAATCCTGATGGAGTTTAATATGGGAACTCCATTTTGAGGATGCTCACATGAGGATTTAGCAGATTTCTTCTGATCTTGAACCTGAACCTGTAACTCTTCATGAGTTGGTGTCAGATTTAGGGAATAGAAACAAGGGAAGAAGAACCAGATCAGCACCACCCTCTTTTGTGCTAAAAAGAGGACAGTCTTCTCCAGCACAGACCTCATTAGATTTTTGCCATCTCTTGGCCCTGTGACCATTGACCAATCCCTGTCTCATTTACATCCATTCAATCCTTCCTAACCACTTTGCAATTTTGCACCTCTTGCTCTGTTGCAAGTGGCAATTTGCCACGTACGGAATGGAATTCATGGCAGCTTTATATTTATTGCTGATTTTTTTGTTCACCTTTTTTTCTCTTTCCCTTATATATATCTCAACTTTATCATGTTCTAATGGGACCAATGTAACTTATGAATTTAAAGTTGCACACTGATCAGTGGGACTGATGTTTGAATTAGTTGTACCAGTGGGGGGGGGGGGGGGGGGGGGGGGGGGGGGGTGGCAAATAATTGTTTGGTTGGGTCCCATACCCCCCTTGCAAGTTGCAATTTCAGATTAAGGAACAATCTGAGATTGTAATGTATGGAGAGTTTCAGTAGGAAATGACTCATGTAGGTTAGTTGCTTTATGGGAGGCAAGAAGACTAGGCAATACACGAGATGAGATCTGCCCTCTGATATTTGAAAAATTATTCTACGAGTCGGGCTCACCGTGCACTCTTCCATGCCATCCATTAGATGACATTGGAATGAGTGCATGCACAAATTTCCATGCAATTCAATGTATGGCATAGAAGGTGCATGGTGAGCCCGACACACAGAATAATTTCTCCTGATATTTGGGATTAAGGTGGGCCTCATGAAAGCCTATGCAGAGAGAAGCTCAAAACCTTTAGTCTTGTGACTATGCTGATGCTGAGAGAATTTTATGGCTTAGGTATTTGTCAAAGTCGTGAGAATTCCAAGGCACAAACTGACCATACATTGATAATTAATCAATGGTCGCGGAGGCGAGGATGCTGAATATCCTCAACTGAAGAAAGAAAATTGAAACAAGTAAAACTGCAAGCATAGTATGCATTTGTTATTACAGTTCAACTACTGTATACTCTTGTTTGTGGCATTGCAAATTGCATGTACTATACTATCTACATATGTATAAACATTGTTCTAAAAGACGGCCTATGCGGCGCCTAGGCGCTAGGCACCTGGTGCTTGACCGATGTCCGCCTAGGCCCACCGACGTTCGACTATGTATGTTTTGGGATTTTTTTTATGTACTTTTTCTGCAATTTTGAGTAGGTTAATTTATTTTTGACCACCTAAATCTTGATGGCCGTCTAGGCGACCGTCTAGACAGACTAGGCGCTAGACGGTGAGTGTCCGTCCAACTAGCGCATGACACTTTTCACAACATTGTGTATCAATAAACAATGCATTCCAACATGATCATATTAGCTAAATATAATAATAATAATAATAATATAACTAGTTAGTGTCTTAGTTTTAAGGTAGGTAGGTATTTGGGAGTGACATGACTAACTTCCTATGTGAATCCTAATTGGTTCTTTTTGAAAGGACATACTAACACTATTACTTAGGAAAAGCCCTTTTGGTTTGTTGCTCAACGGTCTATTACTTTTTTTTTTATTGATTTGAAGTATGAGGGACTTAGGTGTTAGGTCTAGCTCCATCCATGGTGACCTCCATAATGGCTTTGGGATATATGATGTTGATCCTTTATTGAATGAAGATGGAAAGGGCATGACATGACAAGACATGACTTGTCAATCCCAACAATCCAAACGGCCAGCCTTGATTGATGATCCTACAAAGCCATACCTACCTATAGGTAGTAAGTAGTAGGGGAGTAGTATGCAATAGGGATATGTGCAAGCATGAAAGAAACCAACAAAAACTTCTTCTTCTTTTTCCTCTGCTCAATAATGAACCAGAATAATAACTCTGTTTATTTAATTCTTTGTCCACCTATAGTAGAATAAAGTATATACACGTGGGGCTGGTAGTATACCACATTATTACGAGAACTGTGTGTAGTCATCTCAATCCTTTATGAATTATTAGTTTGGATGGTGCAATGTATAGAATCGGGTAAATACCAGTTTTGGTCACCGAATGTTTCAAATGTTTAAGTTTTAGTCACTCTCCATATATATTTTTGGTCATGGAGTGACTAAAAGTTGAACTTTTGAAACATTGGGTGACCAAAAATGGTATTTACCCGTATAGAATCTATAGATTGAGATATTATGTGTGAGTCCATTTTTGTTCACCCATCAATACCATGTTGTTTGTTCACCCCCCAATCACATGGAGACATCCGGCAAATAAAACCACTTTAAGAGTGGTTTGTGGTTTTATTTGCCACATGTCTCCATATAATTGGTGGGTGAACAAACATCATGGTATTGGTGGGTGAACAAAAATAGACTCTATTATGTGTAGTCATCTCAATTTGTTGGTAATTCTTGCCATTTGTACTTTGTTGTGTCTTCTTTCCATCTAATAGTTGTTTGTAAGACTCTTCTCTTCGCTTGAACTAACCATGGACTAGAGGGTTGGAGACTTGGGAACCGTAATGCTATCTTGAACAATTCCTTAAACTATGACATTACGGGAGATTATGAGATATTGTTATTAGGATGAGATCTGAATTCTGACAATGTCGAAATAACCCGATTTAGGAGACATAGGTTTTACGAGAGGTCTTCTAGGTTTTACGAGAGGTTTCTCTCTTGCTTATAGCTACCTCGTCCAACAATTTTACACGAGCAATGCAAAGAGCGCGGACATTGGGTCGTAAAAGCTATCAATTCTTTCTGAATACTCTTTGAAACTCTTTATCTTCCATGGATCCATGCCAACCACACAATCGTTAACGGCACGAATCGAGTCCAGAACGGATCTGCATTGACCGGACCGGACCCGACCATCGAGTGTGAGAACTAGTACAACCCAATCACATGCCCTGTCCTTGACAAAGCTAGTGCTGCTAGATCCATCTGGGTCAGTTGTTGGCGCTGGTCGAGCCCACCACCTGGTGTGGTTCTGGCCGTGGTCTCCTCATGTGGGTCAAGCCCCCACCATCTGATCCCCCCCCTATTCAGATCAATCTACTTCATGGAAAAGGCTCCTATGGACCACTCGATGTCTTTTTATTGAGATCTTCCTAGAGTTCTGATCCCCCACATGAAGCAGTAGCGCAAGTGGGGTTTAAGTGGACCTGGGTTTTGTTCAGTAAATTTGACCAGTCTTATTGCTTGAATCCACCATTATTCTGCTGGTAAAACTGAACACTGTAGCCACATGGAAACATAGTGCGGACCCCACCCAAAGGTTGATCTCGGGCCCGCATAGATCGATTTTTTTTAAGGGATGTTTAGTAATAGGGGTCTCACATATATGAAAATTAGGGTTTTGGTCTCGAAAATGACCAGTTTTAGAGTTTGGGTCTCGAAATCACTGTTCATTAGCCTACATGGACAGTGATTTCGAGACCCGAATCCTTCCATATATATGTGAAACCCTATTACTAAATAACCCAAAAATTTGCCCTATGTTCCGTATAGCCTCTTGTTTCGAGTGTTCGGCACACGGAGTAGTCACGTAGTAGCTAACTGTTGGCCTGGAAAATGGATGCATTAGAGCATTTTGCAGCATGATATGAATGTGTTCTTTCGTATCGAAATTGAGTTTTCGTGATTTTTCTTTTTGTTGGTTTGTTTGCTTAAGAACAGTTTTTTGGTTTGTACACTGCAGTTGGTGTTTCGGATAATTCCAGTGAATAGTAATATTGCTAGATCATCAAGCACAGGTACAGGGCCGGCCCGAGGATTGGGTGCCCTAGCCGAAGCTAAATTTTGTTGTCCTTTGCCCTTGACTCCCAAAGAAAATATCAAAAAAATTCATGGCGAATGGGGTTGGCAGCAGCGTCGAAGTCTCCGGTTTTGAGGTATCTTGGCTCTCGGATTCCGAGTTCTTGTCTTTGAGCTACTCGAGGCATTCCCAGTGGGAACTCAAAAGATCGTCCTGGTGGATTGCTAGTTCAACAGATAGAGAGGAGTTGGGGTGGAACGCAGCTGCTCTATTGACGGAGAGGTGGAGACTTAGAGGTCTGGAGGAGTTGCCATGACCAAGGGGGGTTGCCCAAGTCCGATGACTAGTCCGGCTTACCCTAGGGCCGGCCCTACACAGGCATGTACTTCGCTATATAGGGTGTTTTCTTCTTGATGACACTCTACAGCAGAATCCTTTCTATTGCATTGTCATTTAATTTTTTGGGAAGGAATGCATGAAGTAGAATGTAGAGGTAGGAGCTGCTTTGGAATGCTCATTGCATCCTTCTAAGAACCTGCTGCTACTTTCTCTTCATATAATGCTTCCTTTCTCCAATAGTCAAGACATACTTTCGGCTAGCTGCAGCCTCATTCAGATTGCAGCTACTTCATGTTTCCAACCAATCCTCACACAAACTCGACACAGAGTCCTGCACAAAATATCCAAATATTATCAGGGCTGCTTATGAATTATGTTGCATCCTAAATTGAACTTTTAACCCATCATTTGGAACCACAACAATATTAATAACTGTGGTACTTGCAGGGAGTCTGTTGTTGCATTGTTACATTTGGTATTATTTATGACAGTTTGTGTCGAGTAAACAGTCTCAGGTAGACACTTTCTATGGTTCGACGCGACCCTCAACTGTAGATCGCAACACGAATATTTGCCTTCAATAGCGATGGAACCTGTTGCATTGTTACATTTGGTATTATTTATGACAGTTTGTGTCGAGTAACAGTCTCAGGTAGACACTTTCTATGGTTCAATGCGACCCTCAACTGTAGATCGCAACACGATTATTTGCCTTCGATAGCGATGGAACCTGGACCAACTCCAAAGTCTTCACTAAGGAATTAGAAATACCTGCCCAAGAATCTGACATCAGCCGGCGTCGCTTCCTGACTAGGGATATGGTCAATACGAAATGGGTCTTATTATAAACTGTGTTCCTTTTTTCGCACCTTTTCATCAAGAGGGTGATTTTTTTTATTATTATTATTATCAACCTATGGATTGCGTGATAATGAGCAAAGATGCATTGCTAGGCACTGTGACATGCGAAATAACACAATTGGGCGCCTCGTGGAACTATAGAAACTCGAGATACACCGTACATTCGACACACGGGACGGTGATTTTGTGCCGTGTGTCGACTTAGGGCTGGCTAGAGGACAGATGAAACATTAGGGTCCGGGACAGTTTGTTTTTTTTGGGGGAGGGGGAGTTTCTTAACCTGTGAGACTTCCCGTGACATACCACATGGGGCTATAGTGTATATATAGTTGGGGAATTAACTAAGATGTACGGAAACATTAACTATGTGGCTATCTTATCTATCTAATGAATAAATAGGGGAGATGTACCTTGAAAATTTTACCATGGTAGTTATGAAACTTACAAAAGCCATTCAATTCTGTGTTTTAAGTTATGGATTCAATTTTCTTTAAATGATTGGATGTCTAGCTTGGTAATTACTCTCGTATCTGAAAGCTTAAGTTGGTAGATAGTCGATATTATATCAAGCCGAGCCGTTCCGTATTAAGTACTATGGGGTTATATCTAAGCATGCATGCGTGTTTCATGTTCTTATGATTTGATTTTTGAGGATGATATGAGCGTAACTGTAGAGTAATCTGTGTGTGAACTAACCCTATAATTTTCTGCTTATGGATGAGGAGTTTCTTTATTCTATTCCCATATGGGATTAAGGAAGTTCATTAGGTAGTATAAGATTTGGGTTCACACCTGCCTATAAGTATTTAAAGGGTTCTAAGGAAAGGCTAGGGTGCACCTTTGTAGCTCCATCCGCAACTCCATTTCAATTTGTACATTTAAATTTGGGTTATTTAGTTTTAGGGTCTCGTATAACATTGAAAATTTCTGGTTAGAATTCTATATTGTCCATAATAGGATTTGGGTCTCGTCCTAAGGGTTAACTTGAGATGATCGTCCAAAATGAAGACCTAAACACAAATTTTGAATATTATACGAGACCTTAAAACTAAATGGAAATATATGAGGGCTGTGTGACTTGGATTATTTAGTTTTGCATGATAGGAGTTGTAGGACTTGGGTTATTTAGTTTTGCATTGTAGGGATTATGTGACTTGAGTTATTTAGTTTTGTCATGACCAATCGAGAATGGAACTTGAGACTTTGTTGTTTGCTTCTATCATGATCTCACCGGCCACACAATACCCTTCTGGCGGCAGTTTCAATCGGAACGACTTCATGGGTATAGTGTATCGTCAGATGGCTCTTGTCTCAGTCGTGTTGTTGAATGCTTGCAACTCAAGAGTCCCGAAGGTTGTGTGGCTGTGAGATCAAAATAGAAGCAAAAAACAATGTCACAAGTCTCATTCTCGATTGGTCGTGAAAAAGCTAAATAAACCAAGTCACACGACCCTCATCATGCAAAACTAAATAACCCAACTCGCATAGCCCTCGTATATTTTCGTTTAGTTTTAGGGTCTTGTATGATATTCAAAATTTGCGTTTATGTCTCCATTTTGGATGATCAACTCAAGTTAACCGTTAGAGCAAGATCCAAATCTTCTTCTGGATAATATGGAGACTTCGATACAAATTTTCAATATTATACGAACTATATATTTTTAGGAGAGCACTTCAAACTCGAAGATATACTATCATTGTAGATGAAACCTCAACTTGCTTGTGAATTGTGTAAACGTAGATGAGGATGATATAATTATCATACTGTGTGAGTGAACATAGCCTGTGGGGGTCAGTACTGTGGGGGTGGGGGGAGCCATAGGAATTTGGTGATTGAGAGATTTGTCTAGAGGTCTCCTATAATGGCTAAGTTCCAAACTGTAACCAGTTTTTAGCTCAGATATCATTCATTCTCTCCACATGGAGAGAGGTTGCAATTCTATTATGAACTCAATAGTCCCTCCCAACTATTTCAAGTGTTGAGTAGGCTCCATCATGTGACCTCTCTCTCTCTCTCTCTCTCTCTCTCTCTCTCTCTCTCTCAAGGGAGAAAAATGTTGCACGTATGCTGAACATTTCACTCTCGTTTCATTCATCCTTTGGTAGAAGTAGTGAGTGTCCATATATACATAATGAAATGGTCCATTCATATTTTTCTTCGATTGAGAGAAGGTTCAGTTATCACCTCCTTTGTGCTTAGTAGACATATTAGTAGTCTAATCTTTCATATAGTTTCTTCTAGTAAGCCGCTTGAGCTCGAACCTCAATTGAAACATCTTTAAACTTGTAAGATGATCCATATTATTTGAACTGTTTATAAAACAAAATCTCAAGGTAGAGACTATAAACTTTGGAATAAGCTGAAAAGCTTGTGACAACTTAATTAGGAAACACAAAATTTTAGAGAGAGGGATAAAGTTTAAGAGAATTCCGAAAGGGGAGAGAAGTTTGAATGATACGTCAACTCAGTTGGCGTATTCCAAGAAAAACATGTAGACAATATTTCTGGTTGGCGTATTTATGGTTCCAAGGAAATATAAGTTATTTCCTTGGAATATTTTAGAGGGATGAAACCAAATAGGCCAACTCCGTTAGCATATTACATTAAGGCCTCGTTTGGTTCACGGATTCAAGAAGTAGGAAAGAAAGTTGTTCCTTTCCTTTGTTTGGTAACCACAAACTTGGGAATCAATTTCCTCACAAGGGGAAAATTGGAGGGAATATGGTTCCACTCATAACCCATGGGATTGATTTTCCCTCCTCCTTTCCCAACATTTATTACAAAAGCTATGACAAAAGTAACCATGTGTTATTGCTTATTTTACAATTAATGTTATTTCATAATATTATTTTTATTTTATATGTAAGGATATTATTGGCATTGCATATTTTTCTTTCCTTTCCTACACCAACCAAACAACGGAAAGGAAATGTGACATCCTCCACTTTTCCATTCCCATGAAAAATACAAAGGAATGCATTTCCTTTCCGTGAACCAAACGAGGCCTAAGTATTCCATTCACAGTTGGTCTTCAGCCTCGTTTGGTTCGCGGGAATCTCCGGGTTAGGAAAGGAAAGTGATTACTTTCCTATGTTGGGTGCCAAAAGAATTGAGGAGGAAAGGAAAGTGATTCCCATGGAAGGAAAATTAGGGGGAAAGTGATTCCATCCATCCAAGTAAGGAATCACTTTCCCACATTGAAGTATCACTTTCTTTTCCAAATTCCTTGGCATTTCCAAAACATCGGAAAGGAAAATCAATGGGAAATAAAATTTTCCTAAGGAAGGAAATGACAAGGAATTGATTTCCTTTCCCTTCCATTCCGCGAACCAAACGAGGCCTCATAGTTAACCATCCTTTCTGCTTTCTTAGGTTGTGTTTGGTAGGAATGATGGAAAAGTGTAAGGAAGGAAAAAGATAGGATACCTTTTTCTTCCATATGGAAAGGAAAGATCATTTCCTTCTTTTGTGTTTGGTAGCAAGGATGAAAAAGATAAGAGATGCATTTTTTCTTTGTTTGATATGAAATAAAAGTAGAAGGAAAGAACGTAAAAAAATATAGGGTTTACTAATTCTACCTCAACTAAAAACACTTATTTACCATTGACTTCATAAATAATTTTAATAATACATTCATATGGAGTATAATTGTTAATTAATACAAGCCTCCATTTTTCCTTCCACTTTTGGGGATGGATTTCTTAGGTTATGAGGAAAAAGTAATCCCTCCACTTTTCCTTCCTTCCTATTTTTTTCCACACCAAACAAGAAAAATGTATTTTTCCTTCACTTTTTCTCCTCTATTTTTCTTCCTCTCCCTTTTCCCTCCTACCAAACACCCCTTACACTATTAAACGTGTAGAGGTAGAGAGGTATATAGTTTATGAAAACGGACATGCATTATATATATATATATATATATATATATTATATATATATAATCGGAGCCTCGAGGGGGGTGGGGAGACTTTGGTAGACTTCGCGCGTGTGTGTTGTATATATATATATATATATATATATATATATATAATATATATATATATATATATAATATAACACTTGTATCTCACCGCATCTAGTTTGAAGGCCTACAAACTCGTCTCGAAGGTCCTCACTCATACTTTTATTTCACCGCATCATACCGACCCGAAGACTAAAAACACTTATTTACCATTTGACTTCTTCATAAATAATTTTTAAATAATACATTCATAGGATATATTGTTAATTAATACAGCCTTCATTTTTCCTTCCACTTTTGGGGGATTGGATTTCTTAGGTTTGAGGAAAAAGTAATCCCTCCACTTTTCCTTCCTTCCTATTTTTTTTCCACACCAAACAAGAGAAAAGTATTTTTTCCTTCACTTTTTTCTCCTCTATTTTTCTTCTTCCTCTCCTTTTCCCTCCTACCAAACACACCCTTACACTATTAACGTGTAGAGGTATAGAGTATATATTTATGAAAACGACAGTGCATTATATATCTATATATTATATATATATAATCGGGAGCCTCGAGGGGGGTGGGGGAGACTTTGTAGACTTCGCGCGTGTGTGTGTGTATATATATATATATATATATATATATATATATATATATATATATATATATATATATATATATATATATATATATAACACTTGTATCTCACCGCATCTAGTTTGAAGGCCTACAAACTCGTCTCGAAGGTCCGCACTCATACTTTTATTTCACCGCATCAGACTCGACCCGAAGGCAGCACTTGTATCTCACCGCATCCGGCCCACATTCACATTTATTATTCCACATGAAATTAAATGTGCTTCTCCCGTTGCTCGAACCTGCAACCTCTTGGGAGGATGTGCCTCACTCTAACCACTTGAACTAGAGGTCATTGGCTATATATATGCAGATGGATCGCTAGGAGGGACGAAACTTTTGCGGACTCCGTGGACGAATTTTTTGATCTGCATATATATATATATATATATATATAAACTGTCTGCATATAAACTGGTGTTGGGCCGGATGCTTACTAGGGACAGGAAGATGCAACTGTCTGCATATAAACTGGTGCTGGGCCGGATGCTTACTAGGGACAGACTGCTTCGGTTCGGGGTCCCAGTCCCTGACCCTAAGTGTGTTTTGTGTGAGACAGAGAATGAATCTATAGGGCATCTATTCTTTCAGTGCCATGTGGCATGGAGCATCTGGGCAGAGCAGAGCCGGAGATACTTAGGAGGGGTGGGAAGGGGAGCGTGACTTCAGAAAAATCCTTAAGTGGATTGGAGATTGCAGGGGCCAGGAGCAGAGCTGGGCCAGACGTGCTAGATTGAGGCTTGCTGCATCAGTTTGGCATGTCTAGAGGGAGAGGAACCGGCGCATTTATGAGGGACTGTCCACCCCACCGGCGGGCATCCTTCATAACATTGAGTCGGATGTACTAGTAATGTCCCCCTGAGTTGGGATTGTATCTTTATGCTGTAACCTTATTGCGCTGATAGTGGAATAAAATTTACCCTTTTTTCAAATATATATATATATATATATATATATATATATATATATATATATATATATATATATATATATATATTATTTTTGTGTTTGTGGGCTACTTGAAGAGAAGGACTAGACACATACATAAACTAAATCTTCTTTGTAAATGGGAGGCACCGACAGTGTGGGTTTGGGAATTGAGAATGTTGTTGTCTTGTGGTGGCCCAGACAAGGAAAGAGCTACATGGTCGAAAACGACCTTAACGGCACTTTCCTCGATAAATTTCTGTTGTTTCCGTCTCTGTCTGCACTCTGCAGTGAGAGCAAAAATAAAATAATCAAAAAGGGAGATGGAGGAGTCTGTCACCCACATTTCCGAGCGTACGAGCGCTAGAGCCTATTCAAAGCAAGTTTCATATTTTTTTTTCTTTTCAATTTTTGTTTATTTTTGGACACCACTATTTGGACCGTCGTTTTTTTTGACCGCAGTTTTGGTCAGATGGACACATGTCAGCCCTGCATTGGGGGGGTTGAAATTTTGGAGTGGGCCGCAAAGCATGTAGGGGACGAATTGGGCGGAGGGGACACGTCGACACGGACACAGCTACGGTCAACCCCCTCCTCCGGTTGTTTTTTTCGTTTTTGAAACACGAGAAATATACTTGGAATATATCTTTGTGATTATTTAGTTATAATTTAGGAAAAGTGAATCAATTGATGGATGGGGGAGGGGAGAAGGAACCATTTTTTTCTTTCCTTCGAGAACAATTTTTTTTATGCTTTTTTCTTTGACATCTAAATGCAGAAAATGGGTGACTTTTTTTTTTTCTTTTATTCTGCAAATCGAACGTGGCCGGCGAAAAAAAAAGGTGGGGGGGGGGGGGGGGGGGGGGGGGGGGGGGGGGGGGGGGGCGGGGTAGCGAAAGACAGTTTTTGTTGTAATTCTTACAATAAAGTTATTGTAAGCGGTGTTTCAACTGTTATTTTATAACAAATGTTGTTGGAATTGTGATGCAAGATATTCATGCATACGTGAAATACTAAAATTGGTGTAAATGTTGCAGGAATGAAATACTATACCATTAGGATTCCTATTTAGACAAATTATTAAAGAATAATTTAATTTTCTTTTTAGAGAAATAATAAATAAAGCTGTGCATGATTTATAATTGAAAAAGGGGAGTTTTCCATCCAGGTGTTATTGTGCAGCAGCAGTAGTCAGCCTCTGCTGCTGCTCTGGTGATACTGAGAAGTGAGAACCCCCCCCCCCCCCCCCCCCCCCCCCCCAAAATACATGTCCTGCAAACAAAGTGAACATTGAAATTATTTCCAAATTCCTATAACCTTCCCAAAAAAAAAAAAAAAACCTTGCTTCCTCTTGCTTGCTTGCTAGTCCAGTGTGTCATCATCAAGATTGGTCTTGGCAAAAGTGTGTTGTTGCTGGTCAAAAAAGATGTGAAGGAAGGACAATCAGTATAGAAACATGGTGAACCAACCAAGGCAAGCCAACCAAGTACATGCCAGACGAAACAAAAGAAAATCTCATACTATATATATATATATATATATATATATATATATATGGAGATATATACGGTAAAGCTATCTTTGGTTTGCGAAATTAGGAGATTGAAAAAGAAAAAAATATAGACTAATTATATGGGCACATCCAAATATGATCATGGCTAGTCCGGATTGTGGCTAGTCCAATTTTTTTTGTTTTTCACAAGACTAGTCCAATTTTTTGATCATGGCTATCCCAAATTTTTCCACCCCTCCAAACCCATTTTTTTCCTTCATTTGCAAAATCCCTTCTCTCTCTTCCAAAACCCTCACACCTCTCTTCTTCTTCTTCTTCCTCTTCTCCTCCACCTCTCCTCAATCCCCAACATTTTCCTCTTCTCATCTACAACTCCTAAATCTCCAACATCTTCCACTTCTCCTCCACCATCCTCCTCTTTTGAAGAAATTAATTCAAGCACCCAAATTCTTTCTCAATTTATTTCCAAAACCCTAGAAGTTAATTTAAAAAATTCAAGTATCAATTATATTGTTTATTTTAATTCTTTGTAGCCTATTTGAATGAATTAAACTACATACGGAGTGGGAAATTATCCATTTAAATTAAACCCAAGTATGAACGAACGAGAAAACTCCGCGTCGATAAGGACTGCCCAATTTTCTGACAGTCCTACAAACTGAATGGACTGCCAGAAAACTGGGCAGTCCAGTCATAACATGTGAAACTTAGGACTGTCCATTCTTCTGGCAGTCCAACATACAGACTGGACTGCCAGATAGTTGGGCAGTCCAAAGTTACACATGCTGTGAGTTGGACTGTCCATTCTTCTGGCAGTCCAACATACAGTAATGACTGCCAGAAAAATGGGCAGTCCTTTGTTTCACATGTTGTGACTTAGGACTGTCCAGTTTTCTGGCAGTCCATTCAGTTTGTAGGACTGCCAAAAAATTTGGCAGTCCTTGTTTACACTAGTTGAACAGCAATATTATGGTTTCCACCAATATTAGGGTTTGTGCATTATGAGGAGCCTTTGGGTGCCATCAAAATTGGAAATGAGAAAAAAAATTAGGGTTTAATTTTTGGGTGTTTTATTCCCATTTTCTTCTTCTCCGTCAATTGAAAATTGAAATTCGAAATGGGAAAAAAATTAGGGTTTAAACCCCCATTATACTTGGAGATAGTGAGAATGAGTTGAGAAAGAAAATTAGGGTTTAAATTCCATCAAAATTCTCATTTTTGTTGTTTTTGTTCTTCTTCTTCTTCCTCTTCTTCTTTTTCTTGTTCTTCTTGTTCTTCTTGGATGAGTTGAGGAAGAACAAGAAGAACAAAATTAGAAAAATTGACTTTTATACCAAAGAGTGGGATAGCCATGATTAGGGGTGAGCATATAACGGTTGAAAACCGAAAACCGAACCGAACCGAACCGAAATATGACAAACGGTTCGGTTTTTTGGTTATCGGTTCGGTTTACGGTTTGAAAATTTGAAAATTTGAAATAACGGTTCGGTTTTCGGTTCTTCATCCGAAAAACCGAACCGAACCGAAAACCGATTTAGATTTAGTAATTTATCAAACTACCCACAATATACATATACTAATGTTTATTAACCCCTAACTGAGCGCACTCTCTTCTCCTATTCTATCTCGGTGCTTCTTTGAGCACTCTCTCTATCTACCCTCAATCTATATATACTAATATCTTTCACTCTATGTAATATAACAATTCATAAATACAATAATGTCATATATTTTTTTAATTTTTGTTATTTAAATAGGCCTATTTTGCTAAAAACTTGAAGGCCATGCACATTGGCCCATGAAACCGAACCGATCGAAAACCGAACCGAATTAATTCGGTTCGGTTTTTGTTCGGTTTTTATAAAAACGGTTCGGTTTTCGGTTTTGAAAAATACGGTTTACGGTTATTTCGGTTTTCACATATTCGGTTCGGTTTGAACCGAATCGAACCGATGCTCACCCCTAGCCATGATCACTTTCTTCAATGGCAAACTTGTAAATAAACCAAAGTTTAAAATGGGCTAGCCATGATCATATTTGGATGTGCCCATATAATTAGCCAAAATATATATATACGAGAAAATAGTTCTCTCACTCACCCCCCATGAGTTTACTTTCATACTCTCCTCCCAATTTTTCGGGTCTTTCCAAATACCGAGAAATGTTTTTAATAAAAATTATAATTTTCCAAATGGAAGGAAAGAACAAAAATTGATTTCATTTTCCTTTTCTTTGTGCGAACCAAACGAGGCCTAAATACTCTCCATTGTCCCCTCCCCATCTAATTTTTATTTTTTTTTTTCCAGTCACCTTCGTATAGGTTTTGTGGAGTTTTATTTCATATATTGCTGGTGGAGTTTTGGTTCAGATGCAGTTCCAACGAATAAAAACAATAATCACAAAGTCAATAATTTTGCGTTTTTTTTTTTTCCTTCTACCGTCTCACATTAAGTTATTCTTATTATTTCTAAGAGAGTTACAATTTTTAAAAAGTCCTATTTGTAGGCTAAGAGGATCAGTTGGATTGCTTGTTATTTGGACACATGACGGTCACCTGAAAACATAAGTACGAGTTTGTCCAATAATTATTAAACAAATAATTTGCATATATAAATAGCAAGTTTAGTAAGAATAGCCAAAAAGACTAAAATATTGAGAACAAAGTCATTGTAATATAATGTGATATTTATAAAAAAGTATGCATTCACCATTACACAAGTACAAAATTGGTAGCCAAAGCAAACCTCAAACTTAGGGTTTAGGCTCTGCCCACCTAGCCAGTAATGGAAATGCCCACCAACACCCCAACCCTAACCCACCCCACCCCACCCCAAACTTTCCCTTCCACATAATTTTAGTTCCCAAATTGCCCCTATAGGGGGCACTATGGGAATGATAATAATAAACACACTTCCTAATTAACTACAAATAATCTTTATTACATCTCCCTAATTAGGACAGGGGAGATCTGTGAGGAGCTCCCTTTCTCCTGTTGTTGAGTGAGAGGACCAGCTGTGGGAAGAAGCCACCCCCACCCTTCTTCTTCTTCCTCTTCGCCGCCTCCGCACCGGGCTCCCCCGTCCCTCCCTCCGGTTCGCCCTTGCTCGAGCTCCCCGTGTACTGCAACGGGTCCTCGAGGATGGAGTTCGGGGTGTTGTGCCCGTCGTACTCGAGGAGGTCGGAGCCGACGCCCCCTCCGTCCATGCGCAGGCTTTCGAAGCTGGTCAACGTGAAGTCCGACTCGTCGAACCGGAACAGGATGCTCGATATGTCCTCTCCTTGCATCACCACATGATCAACCTACATTGTATAACAACATCATTACTCAGAAGATAACCGATACTCATAAGAAGGATCCGAATCGACTTGTTTGATACCTAAAATTCAGTACATTGTATAACGGCATTATTATTCAGAACCGATACTCATAAGAAGGATCCGAATCGACTTGCTCCTAATTGAATTACCATAATTAACCCTACAAACTTTTTTCTAGTTATATTGTTCCTAGAATACTTTGAAAAGAACCTTTTTTTTGGGTACCTAAAATTAGATTATTTCTAAAATTGAGTAGGGGTATTATGGGAAAGGAATTGTACCTTGCATGAGAGGGAGCAGAAATGGAAGGGCTCCTGGAGAATTCTGTCACAGGTCAGGCAAATGTTGCCAGAGCCTTTGAAAGGCCTGGACTGTGGCCTTGGCTTCAGAAACACCACTTTTGCACTATTTATAGTGTAGGGCTGCACAAAAAAAAAATTATAGTAAATAAATGAGTTAATTAGTTGTACCCTCCTATCGTTTTTACGCATTTTGGTAACTGTTTTCGTTGTTTTAAAAACAAAGAACACCCCCCTGATTTATAGAGTTAATTAGTTGTACTCCTGGTGCATAGAAGAAAGTGAGTGAAAAATTAAGTATCCAGAGGGGTCTTCTTTGTTTTTAAAACAACGAGAACAGTTACCAAAGTGCGTACAAACCATATGAGAATATTTATAAATAACCCTAAATAAATATCAAATTATTAGTAACCTATTTTTTTTTTTCCTTCTCAACATGAATAATATGTAGATATTGATACCTGAACATAGGAGCAGTCGATGAGCTTCTCGAGATCGTCGAGCCGGACCACGTCGTTGTACACGTATCGCCGCACCTAAATACATTGAAATTAACCAAAATTTAGATCAAAATTCTGATCATAAATTAAATAGACATGTCCGTGTGAATTCCTGCGAAAATAATAGATGATGTGTGTTTAAAAATAAAATAAATATATTAGTCGACAATTTGTTACAACAATTGGCTTAGTTAGAAATATATTGTTCTCAGAATCTATGAGAAGTTTGGAATATTGTGATGATGATTACGCAATAGCTATAGTCATTGGGCAATTATTATTACCATACTTTGACCAGAAAGAACAAACCAGGACTGCAAATTGACTGTTTCGCCCCTCTGACAACAGTACTGGTGGCCATTTACTGCAGGGCAGTAGAGTAATGACGTAATTTTTTATATTCTTTTTTTTTTTTTTTTACTTTAGTTTTTAATGAGCATTTATTTTGATAGATGGTTTAATTAGCATTACTTTCAAAGCAATGAAGGTGTTTCCAGAAATGGTGTGTTGTAGAATAAGAAAGGTTGTTTCTATATATGGCAAAACATGTTGGAAAAACTCACCTGCCAAAATACCATATGGATGAATATTCATGAGAAAGAACATCACACAAAATTCTAATAAATATTTTTTTTTTGGAAACTTTAATTGCCAAAAAAAAGTTTCAAAATTTTTAAAGTGGCTTATCAAAATTATATAAATAAAGTTTTAAAAAACTAATAAATTGAGGATAGTTTTGATAATCCATCCGGAGACAATTGCAATTTCCTTATTTTGATAACCCACTATATATATATATATATATATATATATATATATATATATATATATATATATATATATAGTTTAGTGAATTTTAGTGAAAAATTAAGAGCTGTGTTGTAAAACTTAGAATCTAGCTAGCATATCCAGCTTTAAATATGAAGTAAATTAAGACAAATTAAAGAATCCCAAATAACTATCTTAATTAGGAGAAATTCAAAAAAAAAAAAAAATTTGTGAAGTTCATGCAGAAGAATTAACCCTCAAAGGAATGGAAATCAAATTCATGAAACAAATTAATTAAGCCTCAAATTGATAAATTATCTTTACACAGTAAATTAAGACAATTTATTACCACCCAAAGGAAAAGAGAACATCATATGTACATACTATTAGTGACTATCTTAATTAGGAGAAATCCAAAAAAAAAAAAAGTTTTCAAGTAATTCATACAGAAGGATTAACCCTCAATTCAAAGAGAGGAAATTTAATCCATGAACAAATGAATTAATTAGCCTCAAATTGAAATTGCAACTATAGAAAGTTTGAGTAACTAGAGTTTGTGTAGCTAGCCCAGCGGTAGTGGTGAGACATGCGGCTCGAGTAGTCAGGAGTTCGAATTCCAGTGGGAGCGATTTCGGAAACTAATTAACATTTCCAAAAGATATATATAAAATCATGCACCAATTAACTATATATGAGATGATATTGAGATTGAGATTGAGGGACCTGACCTGGAGGAGGGGGTGGGAGGAGTGTTGGGGGAGGCAGTGGTTGCAGATGGAGGTGCAGCAGGAGAGGCAGAAGATGTTCTTCTCGTTCTTCTTCCTGCTCTCGTGCGCGCCGCACCCCACGAAGAAGCCCTCCTCCTGCACCAGCCCCTCCAGCCACCCAGGCAGCTGCTGCTGCTGCTGCATCTCTACTTGCCTCCCCATCATTATACTTACTATCCTCTCTCTCTCTCTATACAACTCTCTCTCTCTCTCCTCTAACTCTCTATAACTAACCACTAGGTGTTATATATATAGAGAGAGAGAGGGAGAGAGAGTGAAACATATCCCTTCATAGGTTGCATGTTCGAGCAACCGGGAAAGCACACTAAGGTCTCGTTTGGTTCGCGGAATGGAAGGAAAAAAGAACAGTGTTGTCAGAACCGGACCGGATCGGCGGTCCGACCGGTCTTGACAAAAATTTCGGTCCGATCTGATATGAACCAGAGTTTTTTTGAAGAACCGTCGGTTTTTTTTTCTTCCAGAATCGGGTTTAACCAGTGAACCATCCGAACCAGTTCGCAATTGAACCGAAAATTTTGGTTTTTTTTCCAAAAAAAAAACTCAAAAAAATTTATTGTGTGAGATTTGGACCATTTGGTTCTTGGTCTGGTTTTGAGAGGCCTTATAGTTGTAAATTAAACAAAACCAAAATGCTAAGAACCAACCCAAGAAGTAAATGTGGATATGTTATCTATTTGAACCAAAACCGAACCGTCTATTTGAACTCCAGTTGAACCCCGGTCTGACCTATACAAAAAAAATTGGTTCAATCATCGGTCCGGTTTTTAAAACATTGGAAAAGAAATCATTTCTTGACAACTTCTTTCATTTGGGAAATTACAATTCTCATTAATTTTTTTTTCCCGATGTTTGGAAAGGCCAAAGAATTTGGAGAGGAAAGTGAAATACTTCGATGTGGGAAAGTGATTTCTTGCTTGGATGTAGAGCTGTCAAGACGGGCCGGCGGGACGGGCCGGCCCATAACCCACCATAATCCACCATTTGGCGGGGCGGGGCGGGCCGACCCACCATTTTGGCGGGCTGAAAAAATTCCAACCCGGTCCAATCCACCGGCGGGCCGCGGGCTAAGCGGGCCGGCCCGCTTAATTTTTAAAATTTTTTTAATTATTGTTTAGTTTCTTAAAAGGAAAAAAAAAATCATATATATATAATATTTTCTACTCACTCTCGTATGCATCAAATTACAAGTAAAATACAAGAAACATTATAATAGTAGATATTTCTTTAAAACACATTCATTCATGTAAATAAATGACCAAATTTAATATTTTATACGTCATTACTTGCATTAAATGATAATTTTTATCATTTATAATACTATTTCATATATGTGCTAAATAAAAAAATTAAAAATTTTATAAAAAAATAGATGGCGGGCCAACCCACTTGGCCCGCGGGCTAGCCCACCGCGGGGCGGGCTACTAGCGGGCCAGCCCACCTAGGCCCGCCTGTTTGGCGGGCTCCTAAATGCTCGGCCCAACCCACCTTTTCGGCAGACGAGACGGGCCGGCCCAACGGGCTTAGCCCATTTTGACAGCTCTACTTGGATAGATGAAATCACTTTTTTCACTAATTTTTTTTTCTCCATTGGGAATCACTTTCCTTTCCTCCTCAATTCCTTTGGCACCCAAACGTAGGAAAGTAATCACTTTTCTTTTCCCAGCCCGATGATTCCGCGAACCAAATGAGGCCTAACTTTATTTGTAGAAGAATTATGCGAGGAGGTGCGGTGCGATACGTTAGCGGGCCCAGGTGCGGATGCGGTGCTAGTGCGGGAGACCTTCGGACAGGAATGTGGCCCTCGGGTCGGGTTGTATCCTTTGGACCTGGTTTGTAGGCCTTCGGACCGAAATTTCCTATAGGCTAGACTTCATTTGCAAGAAACAAAATTATATATATATATATATATATATATATATATATATATATATATATATATATATATATATATATATTCCACTATATAATGAGGTTTCAAAACGGCTCAAAAGTGAGTCGTCTAAGCCGTCATTATATCGCGGTCCATTTTATTAAAAAAAAATTATGTAAAAAAATTGTTGAAAATAGTTTAAATTTGTCAACATAGAAAATCGAACTCAACCAAACAAGTAAAACACTTTGCACCTTAACTACATGAGTTAGAAGAGATATTTAACTATAATTGGATAATATTCATATTATACGTGCAAATTAAAACACGTGCATTTACTAGTATATATAAAGAGACTTCAAAACGGCTCAAAAGTGAGCGCCGTCTAAGCCGTGTATATCATCAACCATTTAAGTAAATTAAAAAAAAAACTAAATAACTACCTAAAGACTCCACTAATTATTTTAGAAAATGTAACTAAGTATTTAACTATCTAATATGACATATTTACAACCAAATAGTCTAATTCAAGTGGTTAAGATATGAAGTATGTTTCTTGGTTGTTTGAGTTCAAATCCTAGTTTTGATAGTTTTTTATAGTAAATTTATATTTTTGTTAACATTTTTTCGTATATGCATTTGCATGTGCACATTACTAGTATATATAATGAGGCTTCAAAACGACTCACTTTTGAGCCATCTAAGCCGTATATATCATGATCCATTTTATTTTTTTAAAAAAATTGTGTAAAAATTGTTGAAAAAAGTTTAAATTTGTCAACATGAAAAATCGAACTCAACCAAAAAAAAAAAATACCTCACACCTTAACCACATGAGTTAGAAGAAATATTTGACTATAATTGAATAATATTCTTATTATATGTTATTATACGTATATGCATTTACTAGTATATATAAAAAGAGAGATTGCTTAACATAGCATGGCACTAAGGAATGAAATGCAAATGAAATGAAATGTCTCTCTTTGTCAGGGGCAGTCCCGCCCCTTGTTATCAATTCGGCAAACGAAAAAAATTCGGAACGACAAAAGTACGAGTATAAATCGACACAATATAAGTAAAATACGGTCAAAAATTCGTCTAATGAAAAACATTCGAATCAGATTTAATTTATGTTTAGTACGTTTCATATGAACCAATTCGGCACTAAAAATTCGGCATATATAGGGCCCACCCACCTCTACTCCTTCATAAATAAGGGTTCGGTGTGAGAATAAGAAGATGTTGGATGATGAAAAAACCTCGGTTTCTCTTTGATTGTTGCAAGCAACATGTACAAAGACTCTTGGGTTTCTTTTTTGGTTACTGTGAGACTTTTTCTTCTTTGCTTTTGATAATTTTTTAGAATTGTGACGGTCTTAATATCTAATAGCAGCAAGAGTCAAGAAAGTTTAAACTGTTGGATTTCTTGGTAACATTTTTTTGGCCAATTTTTTTTAAAATTCGTACTGTACGCGTTTAAAACGCCACCGGCTTAAAATTCGCGTACAAATTTGAATTTTTCAAAAGTACGTAAGTATTATACGTTTATGTAAGATACGAAAAAATTTGCGTATAATACGTATTTTATTCGGGTAATTGCTAACAAGGGTCCCGCCCAGGGCTATTATTTGTTTCTTTGTACTACTATAGTCTTCTAGAGTCTATATATCTCGGAAAATTTCAGCCATAACATTAAAGTTTATAAAAAATGTAGAGAGAATACAAAAGTTTAGAAAATTTGTAGAATAAGAATCAAAATGTCGAATCATATTAATCTAAAAAAAAGATAGGATCAAGAAAAATCCATCCAATAGAGGCTTATTAGACCCAAAAAAAAAAATCATCCATGGACGTTTATCGGAAAAAAGAGAGAGAGTCAATCTATTCGGTATTTTTTGGCAGAAAATGTCCGAGTACTTGGAGACCGAAGGGCGACATGTAAGTGTTCTCGCATGAGAACGACTTCTTCCTCTTCAAGTTCCTCTTTTAAGTGAGATCGTTTGTCAAAAGTGTCGGTATGGAGTATGGACACGTATGTCCTGGTTCTCGCCTATGCTTTGCGATGCATCTATCGCATCATGAAGATGGCTAGTATGGTTGGCACTCCGTTGCGGATGGGTATGCCAACGATCCAAAGACAACTGCTAGCCTTTGCTAGGGTCTTTGTGGAGGTTGACGTCGAAGAAGACTTATCAAATGTAATTCAAGTGCGCGTGGCTACAAGAGAGACGTTCAACCCAGAAAGTTGAGTACGAATGAGTGCCAACACGCTGTCATCTATGTTGCATCTTTAGGAACAAGTTGGATCAATGTTCAGACCCACCTATGGTTGCTACTGTTGGCCCAATGATTGTATCATGTTTTTGAATATGGTTAATAGGTTAAGTTTAGCATTTCATTATCACTAATCTTCATACTATCACTATAGCATTTCTACTTATACTTATATCTTTGGTGATATGTGCCCATTGGTTTACATCTTAGTGATATGAGCTTATCTATCTTAAATTTAATTGGGTTGCCAAAATCAAAACTATGTTTTTGATTGTGGTCATTCAATTAAGTTTAATCATTCTGATATCACTAACATTTATGCCATCACCTTAGCACTTATACTTAAACTTTGCATAGTCCTAATGTGCTTTAATTTATCATACTTGCTACTATGGATATTGCTTTGTTCGTCTAACATGTACATGCAGAAAAGCTATAAGCAAGATCAACGTGGACATATGCAATGAAGAAATCATGGTGGGCCAAAGACGACGGATCCCACAAGATTTCTCTGAACCACCCGACGACATCTCTGGAGCCACGCACCGGGGGTTCCGCTGCCCGGTCAGCGGACGGGGGTTCGGGGGCGAAGCCCCCGAAAGGTATTCAGTTTTCGCAAACTGGATATCTTTGGACAGCTGCCGCCAAGGGAAAAAGCCAGCACCTATCAAAGGAAGAAGCCAAGCCATGCCATCATCATTTCAAGACTCTGAAGAAGCCTGCACCTGCTACAGTATATCTGGAGTTTGTAATGAGTCTTAGGAACCATTGTAAACACAAGAAATGGATGGCAAAATCGAAAGCTAGGGTAGATAATAACCCAGGACAATCTTCGGAATCCTGGCGGATAATCCGGCGGATCTCCGCGGAAATCCGACGGAAGATCCGAATGGTCTCACAGAATACCTTCTGTGAGTGTTCGGATTATCCGGCGGAAAACCGCAGAATTCCGGCGGATTTTCCGCCATATGACCGTTTGCTTTCCAACGGTTGGATTCTACGAATGATTGATCCCAACGGCTCTTTTTATAGCCGTTGGACTATACAGGCGGATGATCCGGCGGATTTCCGCGGAAATTCGGCGGATGATCCGTCAGCCTGCGAAAGTTGCATTATTACACTTTCCTTTGCTTTGGTTATAAATAGCCTTGAACCCCTTCATTCAAGGTTGATGCTTTGAGCCAAAATATTTCTAAACCACCAAAGCCTATCCACAAACAACTCTACAAAGCTTTCATTTGCCATTCACAAATTGTGTTAGAGTTATTGTGTTGAAAAGTGAGATCTTCATCCTATTGTATAAGGAGATCAAAACCTATTGTGAAAGGTTGAAGTTGGAGAGTCTTCGTATCCAAACTCTCGGTTGAAGTTGGAGAGTCTTCGTATCCAAACTCTCGGTTGAAGTTGGGGAGTCTTCGTATCCAAACTCTCGGTTGAAGTCGGAGAGCCCTTCGGATTAAAGCTCTTGTGTAAGAAGTTGGCGAGTTCTTCGGATCCAAACTCGTGTGTAACTATTTGCTCAAATAGTGGATTAAAGCCGGAGAGAGTTCCGGGACTGGACTGCCTCTTAGGAGGATACCAGGATATATCGGGTGTCGGTATTGTGTTTGCTTCTTCTCTTGCACTTATATTTTTAAATTGCCAATTTGCTTGTGCTAAGTGCTTGATTAGTTAGCTTGACCCTATTCACCTCCCCTCTAGGGTTCCTACAGCTACAACATGCCACAGGACACAAGCACGATGTAAAGAACCATTGTGGGATAGGATGATGCCGTTGCAGAATCTCTCTACTAATGTGGATGAGGGTATTACTAGGCTCAACCCATTGTGGGAGAAAAGACAGACTCAGAGAGTGGGAACTTTGGAAGAAAAAAAAAAGGAATATTAAAAAAATATTAGCTACTTGGCTCATGAGTTCTAGGATTGCTAAGGGTAACCATCCCCAAGGTGATTAGAGTCTCATTTTGAACTAAAGTGGTATGCAAGTCACTTGTCCTTAGGGGTGAGCACTATTCGGATTCGGACCGAAAATCGAACCTAATAAGCTTCTTGGTTCGGGTTTCAAACAAATCTGTTCTGTTCGGTTTGAAAAAAAAGCACTAATCGGTTTAGGTTTCGGATTTGGTCTTCGGTTTCGGTCCAAAACCGAAACCCGAATTAGAGTGTAAAATTACCTAAATACCCATACCTCTATATATACTCACAAGCCCTAAAATATCAGTTCACATTCTCTCTCCTCTATTCTCTCATTTCACTCTTAGCCGCACTCTGAAGAAGAGAAGAAAAAATTCTAACCCTATTTTTCTCTCTTCTTTCCCCATGGAGCCTTTGAGGAATCCCTTTCTCTTGAGCATGTGAGAGATCCTTAACCACATCTCTTCTAGTTTTTTCTTTCCCTTTCACTCTGGATCTGGCCAGAGCCCTAATTTTTTCTGGAGCATGGAGAAGCCCTAACCATCGTATCTTCTTTCTCTCTTTGGATCTAGGACTGGAGCCTTTGAGAAACCCTAACCCCAAAGTAGTCGAGTAAGTTTTTTTTTTTGGTTGCTTTTACTTTAAGTTTTAATTTAGGGTAAATGACAAAAAAAAAAAAAACCTCCCTAGATTGGCCATTTTCGCAAAAAATGGTGCCATGCTCTTAAATTCTCCATTATTTATTTTTTGTTGCAAAAAACCCCCAAATGATAATTTTACCCCTCCCCCCCTTCCTTCCTCGGCCGTTGGGGGAGGGACTGGGTGGCAGGCGATGTCACGGGGAGGGCTGCGTGGGGCCGGGGCGAGGACGGGGGAGGACCGCGAGGGGCCGGCGAGTGCGGGGGAGGGCCGTGCGGGGGGGAGGCTCGCGGGGGACGGGCGGGGCTGGGGGCTCGTCGCTGGGGGGAGGGCAGGGGGGGGGGAGGGCAGGGGGGGTCGAGCGGGAGGAGGGCATGGGAGCCAGGGGAGGCGGGGGGAGGCCGGGGGGGGGGGGGGGGGGGTCGGGCCGGAGGAGGGCGGGGGGGGCGGGGGGGGGGGGGGGGGGGGGGGGGCAGGGGGGTCGGGCGGGGCTGGGGGGTCATCGCCGCCACCGGGAGGAAGAGAGGGGCAGGGGCATTTTCGGAATTAAATTTTTTAATTTTGACTGGAGGGGCCTTATTGAGCGGATTTGTAATCTAAGGAGGGACAAATTGCTAAAAATGACTAATATGTCTTAATTTGCAAAAGTCGGGTATCTAACGAGGGATTTTTTCATTTATCTTTTTAATTTATTTTACTTAGTTCTTACTTCCTATTTTTCTTCGAATATGCAGGCATATTTTTTGTTGTCTGGATATATGGAACATATGTTTTTGGAGCTGGGACTTTAGACACTGGAGCATATTCGGATCTGGGACTCTAGATTATTTTTTTTGCTTCTAATAGTCGAGAAATTGATATTTGTTCTTTTGAGATATGTTGCTGGAGAATGATATCATTTTATACTTTTGCTATTTTTGTTGTTTGGATATCTGTTGTTTGGTTGAATACTGCTTGAATATTCATTTTTTTTTGTTTTATTTTTTTTTAGAAAAAAAATCCATAAATCTAAATCTGGAATGGCCTAACAAAAATGTTCACAAGTATAAACCGAATAAACCAAACAACCGAACCGATTATTTCGGTTCGGTTTGAATTCGGCTTTTGTTTAAATCGGTTTGGTTTCAATTTTTTTTTTTAATTCGGTCTATTCAGTTTACAAATTTCGGTTTGGCTTGAACTGATTAACCGAATGCTCACCCCTAGTTGTCCTCCTTCACGGGACAAATGATGTACATCTGTCTATTGGGCGTAGCTTGCACTCTTTTGGATTAATACAACTATCTTGTTAGTGGAATTCTCAAGCCACATATATAACATGGTGATATTGCAAACACATTGTCTAGTTGTATGTAAATGATGTCGTGAGATTTACAAATATGTTGTTTGGAATGATATAATTGACACGTATCGTTGCAACTTTTGTTGCGGTAAATGAAAATCGATTTGTGCATTGTTTACATTGAATGAAGAGAGAATCATTGGAAATAATAGAAATGGTGTTGTGGCCATTGGTCGCAAAAAAAATGTTACAATAGTTGGATGAAATGGTACAACATTTGTTGCTAATTCCATACAACAAACCAAACACTGGAACTGATCGAAATGCTGCAAAATGTTGGATGAATATTTATTTAGGCTTAATTTCAACTTAATACTCTCAACTATTTCAGTTTTCCAACTTGGTACCTTAAACATTTTTTGTATAACTTGATACCCTGAAAAAATGGACAAAAAAATATCATTGTACACCCATCTCTCTCTCTCTCTCTCTCTCTTCCCCACCTGGCTGCCCCACCACCCCTCCCCCTGCCTCGCCACCCCAAACCCGCTGCCTCCCCCACACCCCTCATGGCAACCCCATCCACGCCCCCTCCCCCTCCCCCACCCGCTGCCTTCTGTCATTGTTGTGGTCGCTGCTACGCGTGCAAAAGAAGAGGTGGGGGGAGGGGGGGGTGGCAGCCAGGGCAGGGGGGAGGAGGGAGGGAGGGGGGGTGGGAGGGTTGGCTGGAAAATGGGTTTCGTCCGTTTTTTGTTTCAGGCGTTAAGTTAAAAATAATTCAATATTTGATGGTATCAATTTGTACAAAAATGCATCAAATTGAAAAACTGAAATAGTTGAGAGTATCAAGTTGAAATTAAGCCTTTTATTCATAGCCAACCCCTCTAGATATTTCATTTGTTGCAGCTTTTTTATTTTGCTACGAAAATGGTTGCAATACCATTTATAACAACAAAAGCTGCAACATATTTCTATTTACAGGTAACCAAATCCAAAACAAAAAAATTGCTGTACAAATAAAAAAATAACAAAAATTTGCTGTAAGATATGATATATCGGATATTATCTAAAACGATACGTTCCGACAGACTGTTTGGCGAAAAATGAGCATGCTCAAATTCCGCATAACGGTTTGTCAGAAAATGAGCTACAGCTCAAATTCCGATACACTGTGTGGCTGAAAGTTGGTTGGGTGGGTTGGAGTTGGTTTGGATTTTTGTTGTTGGAGTTGGTTTGGTTTTTATTGGTTTTATGGTTTACTTGAGTGTGATGGTGGTTCTTTTTGGTTGGTTTTTTCGGTTTGGTTTATGTTTGTTTGTTGGGTTGAGGTGGGCTATCTTTTAACCAATTGTAAGATTCTTTCAACGTTACAATTCTCAACGTTACAATTCCAACGGCTATATTAAACCACAACTATGTATAAGTATCAAAGCAATCAACCTCTTCTCTAAATTTTTTTCATTTCCTTCAAAATCACCTCATTCAGTAAGAGCTCATCTTAGATTTTCTCATTCACTTCACAATATCTCTCATCCAGTAAGAAGCTCATCAAGTCTATTTCGTTAAAAGCTGAAGCTCCTCTCCTCCTACCTCCATTTGAAAGCTCAGTTTTCAGCATGGATCAAAATTAACAATACTATGTTCGCTTGGAGGTGTACTTAATGGGTTAGCTTATGAAGGAGGTTTAACTCAAGTTCTTTTAGTTGATCGAAATATTTCGTTTCTTAGTTTATATAATCTAATTATTGATCAATATTCTATCGATTACGAATTTATATTAGTACATATTTTCGTATCTAATTGTATAAATGTAGATAGTGAACAAGCATGAAAATTTATTTTTCAAGTGAATGCACAAGATTAAGGTTTACATTAGGTTAGGGTTAAGATTATATCAGGGATTTTGAATACGATTAGGATAAAGGTTAATGGTAGGATTAGTTTGGGTTTATATTAGGGTAAGGGTTTGGATTAGGTTAGGATTTAGTTTACGATTTAGGGTTAGGGGGTTAAGGTTATTAGTAAACTTTTTAATATGATTAGGAAAAGGTTAAGAGCGGATAGATTAGGGTTTGGGTTTATATTAGGGTTAAGGTTTGGATTATGTTAGGGTTTAGTTTACGGGTTAGGGTTCGGGTCTAAATTAGGTTTAAGTTAGGGTTGGGGTCTAGATTAGGTTCAAGATTAGTCTTAGGATACAAGTTTTTGGGTTAGGGATGAGCATTAGTGTTTGTGTAATAAATATAATTAAAAATTTAGTCTAACCATAATAGCAATATAATTAAAAAAATTAAACTAACCATTACTTCTTCTTCTTCTTCTTCTCGGTTTGCTCCTCCTGCACATCACAACAACTTTTAACTCCCCACGCCCCAACCCAACCCGCGCACCCCTCGACCGGCTATGTCGAATTTTTGACAAACCATCTGTCAGAATTTGGAGTCGTGCCCAAACTCCGACAGACCGTCTGTCGGAATTTGGGCATGACTCCAAATTTCGACAGATGGTCTGTCGTACTCTATTGTAAATCTGAATTTCCAAAACATAGATTGTTTTTAGTAATTTTTAAGAATTTTCTTATCCTACAGGAAATTTTCTGAATCCAAAAGGCTCTTCTTACTTATTTAATTTTTGAAAACCAGGAACAAGATCGCAGTTGACTGGATAACTAGAGGAAAATATAATGGCTCGACTTCACTCTCCACGTAAAACAAAGATTATATATATATATATATATATATATATATATATATATATATATATATATATATATATATATTTTGTGCATTTGTATATACTGCTGGCTTTTAGATAGCTTTTGGGTTTTGGTTATTATGTGAGTTTTCTTGGGTCTTGAAATGATCCTTTTCCTCTATGCTTATGTGCTGCTATTTTTTGCTTGCTCAATGTTGGCTAGTGTGTACAGAAACCACAATTGGGTGAGCAAGTAATCCAACCAGTCAATTTGGTTAATAATGTTGTATCATAAAGAATTTTCTTTTATAGAAGGATTATGGTTCCGCGATCCCAAAATTTTAATACTGGAATGAAGGCTTGATTGTTGTTATTGGAGGAAGGGAAGAACTAAAGCTGGTACGTGCAATGGTGAGTGAGTGCAGGGTAGTTGTGCCATGTGGATGTGGTCAATCTCTGAGTCGTCCAATCGCATCGCATCCACATCAACCACGTCTTTGTAGGTCCTTTTGACTCGAATTGCTCAAACTCATTACATGTGTTTGATCGATGCATCCTAGGCACTGGGTGGCAAAGATCAATGGACACACACCAGTCTTCCCAACTTGGTCTACAACTGAGACATTTTCGGTTTCCTGACTCTCGTCTTCCTAACTAAACCACCTGTAGACTGGCTCGACTCGAGTCTACTACCTCCATCAAGATCACCAATTCTCAATACTCGAGCATCAACGCTTGGCTAACCAGACCATTACTATTGCTATACCATTAGAATGAAATTTGACAAATTACCAGTAGAACTGTAACTCTGTATTACTCTTGCTATACCATTAGAATGAAATTTGACAAATTACCAGTAGAATTGTAACTCAGGATCCTACATCTAAAGGGGACTTCACTGCTGCAACTTAACCTCCAAAAAAAAAAAAAAAAAAAAAAACCCTAATAATGCCATCCTGAGAATAGTACTAATGGAAGATATCATGTCCACAACAGATCCTTCATGCTTGCAGCTAAGAAACATCCCTCCAACTCTAGGACTAGGAGGACACATGACACTGAAGCAAGGACTCTACTGGTTTTACCTATGTATATATATATAAACTTCCTTAACTGAGATTTTTATGTTTGCATGCCTCTGAATGAACACAGAGAGGTCACATCACATGCTGTGCTATGCACACCCACACACATTGCAGTTGAGTTGAAGACAACCTAACATTCAACACCAGGCCTCCTCCTCTTGAGATGACACTCACAAAGCTCTCTTTTCTCTCATTTCCTTTCCAATAGGCAGAGACATGCATGGTACCTTCAAGTCCTTGTGGTAGATGCCCCTTCCTGGCCAAGCATATAGTGAACTACTAAACTAATGGTTGTGTGAAGCTATTCTATAACCAGGAGGAAGAGGCCAAGTGTGGCAAATGTACAAGGTGTTAGCTCTTTTGCGGTGAAGGAGAACTGTTAAATCATATGAATACGGTAACTTTTCGGCAAAATGGAGAGAACAAGACATAAGCTCAGCTACTTCTGGGAAAGAAAAGGGGGAAATGATTTTCCGATAAACATCACTTTCAACACTTTTTCCCTCATTTCAAAGAAAGCTTCGGAAAGATGTAATCATGTAAATATAATGAATCTGGTAACCAGTCTAAGCAGTAAGGATGTTCTATTTAAGAAGAAATAACAGTTCCACATCAAGGAAAAAAGAGAGAGTATATTGGTGTATCTACAACATAATCACAAAACATTTAGTCCTCACAAGAGAACTGGAGGTTTCGTATGCAAAAGTGAATTGTTGGTAGGAAATCAAGCGAGTACTAAGCAAATTGAATCAAGGATTATGTAACAAACACCTATCCCAACTAACTAGAGTTATAAGCCTAGCTGATTTCAAACCTCCCAAGAAAACGATGCTCCAACTGAAATGTTCAACTTGGTATTTGTCTCAGTCAGACCAATCTTTCCTGTCAGAAAACAAATGTCTGATGATCAATATATACTCGATAAGCAAAAAGGAAAACAATAATCTTATTCATATCAGGGGAGCTTCAAAATGTAGGCCACAATGATAGGCTACTTCAACTTCAATTATATGATAAGACAACCGACTTGAGATTCCAAAAATAGTACTCATCTACAAATTTTATAACAACCAGAAACCAAAAATCAAGGCTTATTATCTGCATGCATTAGGGAGATCAAAGAATGAAGGTCCTAGTATACAACTGGTACGTCATCCACTATATTTGGTCAGCGCCAAGTGGCATCGAGATTCATGTTCAAAATAAGCATAGTGGAATATCTAGACTTTCACTTTATAGGTAAAAAATCTTACGACAATCTACTTATGGGTTAAACTATTCACTATATGATACCAAAACCCACAAGGAGAGTCTGACAAGTTATAACGACCCCTAAACTAATACTAACTTTGAAATAATCAAGAAAGCTTGCTCTAACAACATCTTGAAAACATATTCCATTTGAGCTTGATCTTATGTTTAAATGCATGAAAAAATATATCATAATATGGTTTTTACAACTATTTTTGACATACATGTGGGCAATGACAAACCATATACTTAATTGCAAAGTTGAGAAACTCTAAAAACGTGTGCCACTTATTTGTAGCCAACCCAATGTATATATAACCAATCAATAATGTAATTTAAACGGAAACATCAAATTAAATCAATTGAATAAGAGCATTGTTGAATATAATAATGCAATAAGTTTAACCAAGAAATCTTACCAAGTAATTGTGGTGAATATTGAATAGTCCCATTAGATGACATGTCGAGATCAGATGGTAAGCAATCCCTTTCAAGTGAGAAACATTATATGACCTCCACGTTGGTGTTTACCCAGAAATTTTATGTATCAATGATGATGTCGACGAGTCGATGTTAATCTCACTACTCTTTGCACAATGTTGAGAAAAATCAGGAAGCATTTTCATATAATGATGACACTGTCCATCCTTTGAGAGTAGATCCACTATGGATGATGCAGTAGATGCCTCAGGGATAAATTTTCTTTTATCCATTTCTGCAAGAAACCCCATAGCTCTGTTTACTTCACCGTTCTCCAACAATCCCTTAACAATAGCATTAAGCATACCAGAATCTGAAGAGTAACCATATTTCTTCATTGACAAAAACAACTCATCAAATTCATCCAACAATCCTTCTTTAATAAGGCCTTTCATCATTATGGTGTATGTTAGAACATCTGGGGTCACTTCATCATTTGCAAGAATAGAGTTAAAGAGATCCCTTGCTGCATTAACTTTACCAGCCTGAAACATTCCTTGAATTAAAATATTGAAGGTCCTAGCTTCCAGTTTTTCCTTCTGACATGATATGGTGTTGAACAGATTCATGGCCTCATCAACGTGGTGATTTTTACAAAGTCCATGTAATATTATATGATAGGTGTGGAGTTCGAGGGAAGTTCCAGAAGCAATCATTTTATCTTGAATTTCTTTTGCTTCAACAACTCTTCCAGCTTGGTATAATCCATCTAACATAATATTGTGTATAGCAAGTGTTTGTTGCAATCCCTTACAAGGCATCTCATCAAAAAGGTGTCTAGCTCTATCAACCTTTCCCCACTTACAAAAGCTGTTGATCAAGATGTGGTAAGTAAATGTATCTGGTTTATGACCTCGTGAGAGCATTAGCTCAAAAACCTTAAATGCTTTACTTGTTTCTTGTATCAGGCAATATCCATCCATTAAGGTAGCGTATGTTACTACATTGGGCTCCAAACCTCTTTGAATCATGACATCTAATAATTTATAACCTTTTTCGACCATTCCTTCTTTACACAGAGCATCCATTATCATGGTGAATGTCACAACATCGAGTTCAATCCCTTGATTCTTCATTTCCTCGATCAATCTAGAAGTTACTTCCCATTTTCCTAATTTTAGAAGTCCCGAAACCAAAGTGGTATAAGCGATTATATCAGGAGAGAGACCTTGAGTGACCATTTGACGGAAGAGGTCTTCAGCTTCCTCCACTTTTTCGATTTTGCAAAGTCCATCAATCAAAGTGTTATAAGTGATAATATTAGGAGAGAGACCTTGAGTTACCATTTGACGGAAGAGGTCTTCAGCTTCCTCCACTTTTTCGATCTTGCAAAGTCCATCGATCAAAGTGGTACAAGTGATAATATCAGGGGAGAGACCTTGAGTCACCATTTGACGGAAGAGGTCTTCAGCTTCCTTCACTTTTCCAATCTTGCAAAGTCCATCTAATAAAATACTGTAAGTAATAGTGTCCGGCTGCACTCCTTCTTGTTGCATTTTCTTGAACACATCCATAGCCTCATCTACCTTCTGGCTCTTACAGTACCCATCAATCATAACAGTGTAACTACGGATGTCGTGCCTTAGGCCCTCACGAGACATAGAACTGAGTAACTCATCCACCTTCTCGAACCTGCCTTCGAGACAGTATCCATGCAGTAGTACAGTATACGTGATTTTAGTGGGTTTCTCACCTCTTTCAACCATCAAATTGAGTAGCTTATGTGCTTCGACCGTTTTCCCCTGCTTGCACAGATAATCCATCAACGTGCTGAATGTTACAGCATCTGGTGCGAGTCCTCTATCGACCATCTCTTTAAAGATTCTGCTGGCCTCTCTCCATCGACCAAGAACCAAATAGCCTCTAATAATGGTATTGTACGTAACAACATCCGGTTGGATTCCCATGCTGACCATCTCCTCGAACAGCTCAGAAGCGCAACTCATATTTCCTTGTCTGCAACGAGCGTTGATGACTGTACTGTAAGTGAACACATCGGGTGTGGTATCCATTTTCCTGAGTACGTCGATTGCCAAGTCCGTGTTTCCGCTCTCGCAGTGACCCTTTATGACAGTATTGTAAGATACAACGTTTGGCACAAAACCCAACTGAGGCATTTTGTCGAGCAGCTGGGCTGCGGCGCTGTAACTCTTCCTGACACAGAGTCCGTTGAGCAGAGAGTTGAGGATGATGATGTCGGGACTCCAGCCGCGTCTGAGCATGCATGAGAAGACGGCGAAGGCGAGGTCAACGTTTTTGGACCGGCCGCAGAAGTCGATGAAGATGGCGTAGGTGACGGTGTCGGGAGTGGTGCCGGAACGGTTGAGCTTGTCGAGCAAGGAGAAGATGGTCGGGAAGAAGTTGGAGGATGATGTTGTAGGTGGGTTGTTCTTACGAGTAATGGAGGTGAAGAGGATGTTGTAGGTGGAGACGTCGGGGATGGGGTGCTTGGCAGCAGTCAATTTGTCGAACAGGTGGAGTGCCTCTCCCATGGCCATGGGGAGGTGCTTCTCCGAGCGACAGCGCTCTATGACCAGACGCTCTATATTACCACAAAGAAAGTATAATCTTTCTGCAGTGGGATTCCTCATTCCTTCCTCAGAGGTGGTTTGGTTCTGTTTGGTGTATGCAATGTTTTTGTTAGTTACATGGGCATCTTACTGTGAAAAAATAAGTCATAGCTAGCAAATGGAAAAGGCTTTTTTTTTTTTTTTTTTATAAAGGCACATCAAAAAGTGATCGGACTAGCTCATTCATAATGGTCCACTTAAATTTAGAACTGCCACAATTTTTGGCAGTCCAATATACTTAATGGACTGCCAGAAAATGTGGCAGTCCAGTTAAAACACGAGATGGACTGACTGCCAGCCCATGAAGTCTCATTTCTGGCAGTCCATCAAATACACTGGACTGCCAGAAATATGATGTGTCCTGATAACATTTTGATGTGCCTTTATAATTAGCCAATGAAAATCTTGTGTTGTGCGGCCGTCATCTGCCATGTTGGATGCCACATAGCTAATATTAATATTAAAAAATTGGGCGATTAATTTTTGTGTGTTATATGATAGATGTTACATAATCCTATTTAACATGTCACGTCAGTTGCCGCATAAGAAATAATGGTTTGGAGGTACAATTTGGAGGTAGAAATAGCATTACCCATCTTTCATTCAATCATATGGTAAAATAAAAGTATTTACAATCGAACCCTTACTCGGGACTGTCCTTTTTCTATTTATTTACAAGTTTGCTACCAAAAAAATTTACTTAGAATTGCCCAAAATACATAATGGAGTGTCAAAAAATTTGACAGTAATGAAACATTTTTTTCTTTAGGACTATCACAATTTTTTACATTTCTACCAATACACTGAACTGTCAAAAATTTTGACAGTCCTAAATAAAAAAAATATGCCGTTCATTCAGGATTGCCAAAAAATTCGACAGTGCTTCCAGAAGGTCATGTGCCACTTATCATAACATTTGACAGGTAACTTATAGAGATATTGAAAATGGGGCGGGACAGTCGATGTCCAAATTTAACTATCTTCAACGGATCAAATTTAGATTTTAAACTAAGAGTACTAATCATGAGGATTATAAAAAATCAATTGATATGATTGGGAGCAACATCAAAAGATACACCTCTTCAAAATAAGTACATCACAGGGCCCTATAAATGAATGACCAGAAATTTTAGAATAGCATTATGCGGCTTAAGTTAATCCTAAAATAAGAATTTGAAACACAAAAGCTTGGCAAAACTATTTTGAACAACTTTCTCGTACTCCATAGCCGACCAAACCCGATGGTAGAAGAAGGCTTGGATGATGATGATGATGATTCCTTGGAACATTTCCTAACAAAGCTCCACCATTTGGTCTAGGTACAAAGAATGACTCCACAAATAATATGGAAATTTGAGTGAAAACATTAGTGATTTTTATTAATAAGAGTCATGAGGATTGTTCCCAATGTGAGTAAAACTTGCTATCAAGTATATCAGAAGAAGGTTTACTCACTACTGCTAACAGCAGGTTTGTGATTGCCGAAGGAATGCTAGAGAGCATTAGACATCCATGGCTACTCATAGTGCACCAATTTTTTTTTCCCCATACACATTAAAACTGAGAGTATCTGTAATGATGATTGATACAATTGTGTTTTGCTCAAGCATTAGTGTTAGTTACATAAAAACATAATACATGTGTACAATCTAGTTAGACACTAATTGTGATTCGACATGTTGAAACTCCCAAGTAGGATCCTCGAGATGATGAGAGCAGTTGCATGGGCTTATTTTCATTGGTGATGGCCATCAGGTAGAGATCCATCTAGCTTCTTGTCGTCGTTGTCGATGACATAACTGATGGCAAACATAAAAAAGAAAGAATATCAATTACCACAGGTAGGCTGAACAAGAAATTTGAACATGAATAAGACCTTACTACAAAACGGGAAACAAATTAAGAGCATATCAAAAGCTGCATTAGTAATAGTACCGAAGAAGATAAAGTTTCCACCGCCCGATACATTTTATATATAGAGCATATCTTCTTCGTCGTTCTTATGTTGTCATAAACCTTTGTGCATATTCTAAGATTGTGGGTTGGCTATGTGGGTTAGGTTAGGTTAGGTATCTGTTTTATACCTAGCCTTTGTGTATATTCTAAGATTGTGGGTTGGCTATGTGGTTGGAGGACTTGGGCAGTGCCATCAAGTTGCTTGGCACAATTTGCTTGCAACACCAACTACATGCACGAGTTTGTAGTTTGTGGCGTATGCTACCAACCGCTTGTGCATTTGGAGGGACAAGAATAGGGGGCACACGCGCGCGGACGGACTTGGGAGGTTGTGGCGTTGATGTTTGGGACATCGACTGGGATTCAAGACCACATACACGTCGTGCTCTCGAAATCATCTTTTTAGATAAATTGCTACCATTTTAGCTGCACATCAAATGCAAAATGTGTGTTCGGCAACAAAGGGTTCTTTTGATCTTAGGGGATTTGTTAAAGGTCTGCCTGGCAATTGTAGGGGTAGCGGTTATGAGGTATTTTTACAATACCAGTTATGAGGGGTCCAATTTTGAATGATTTTTAAGTAGTGGCTTTTACAGCAGTCCAATCCATGCTTGGTAATTCACGAACGAACGGTTCTGGAAGTTTTTTACACGAATAAATTAAATAGGGAAGAATATCAGTAGTTATAATTATATATATTTTTGTGAGGATATCGATGGAATAAAAAAATAGAGCCACTCAAATACCACCGATTTTGGGTGTTTATAAAGCCACCCAAAAATACATTACACCGATTTTAGGGACTTTTTGAGCCGACCAAAACCAGTGCCTCAAAAATTAACATGCAGGAATTTTCATAAACGGTCGTTCAAAAACACCACAAAACCGGTGAAAACACTATTAACAAGCAGACTAAGGGTTTGCTAAGGAGGTCATTAAAATATATATATATATATATATATATATATATATATATATATATATATAACTAAAATGGTTGCGAACGAAAGCTCTGCTAGGGCATCGTCCGCGACGAAGCTCACGCCTCCCCCCCCCGTCCTCCGGACCAACTCGTCGGACGGGGGAGGAGGCCAGGGAAGAAGGGGGGGGGGTCGGGCGGACCCCCCTAGGTGGCGGCGGCGACCCTCCAGGTGGGGGAAGGGGGGCGGGAGAGGAGGAGGGGGGGGAGGGCCGACCCTCCCAGGCACCGGCGACGACACCCCAAGCCAGGAGGGGGTTTGGGGCGACTCGAGGGGGTCGGGTGCACCCCACCCCGCCCCCCCCCCCACAGGCGGAGACGGGTGGCCGGGCAGGCCAGGCAGCGGCGGCTGCGGTAGGCTTGACGACGGTAGGCCCGGCAACGGGTGTGGATCGGATCCTCTCGGGCGTCCCCAATGCCCGACGTTCGAATTCGGATCTGGATCTGGGGCTCAGGGTGGCAGATGAAGGGAGGCGGATGGACGACGGTTACGCAACGTCGTTTGGCCAAGACTGGGGGCAAGGTGGGGGGCTCACAGAGCCACCAAAAGGCGCACTACTCTACAGACAGGAGACAGGACGAGGGTTCAGGGTTGCGGACATTGGCCCGAGGTCCTGTGGCGTCTACTAGAAGATCGGTGGGCTGGCGTCCCAAGGCGTCTGCTGCAAAAAAAGGGAAGGGCAAGGTGGTGAACCTGGGTGGTCATGGTCCAGGGTCAACTCCCTCGGGGGTTGTCCCCAGGCCGCATGGGGCGGCTCCCCGGATGGCGGGTAGATCCTGTGCGGATATATGCAAACCAGTAGGACAAAAAAATCCTACATTTATGGAGTTCGTGCCGCCGAAAAAGGTAGGGAGTGGATTCCGGGCCTCGTTTCCTGCTGAGGAGATTGAGAAGGTGACTGCCTTCTGGGGGAACACACTGGTTCTGTACGTCTTGGGTAACAAGCCATTCTATGGACAGATCCGGGGATATGCGGCTCGGGTCTGGCAGCCGAAGGGCAGTATGGAGATATTTGCTAGAGAAAATGGGTTATACTACGTGAAGTTTGGGCTAGCAGAGGATGTCACCAGGATCCTGTAAGGTGGTCCTTGGACGTTTGATGGCAGACTTATCATTTTGAAGGAGTGGACCCCAGACCTAAGATGTGAAAATGAAGTCCTGAATGCCATTCATGTTTGGATACGCTTCCCTGAGTTCCCTGTCAGGTTCTCGAGTATTCCGTTGCTGATGCGACTTGCTAGCTTGGTGGGCACCCCAATCAAGACTGATGATGCTACAGCCTTCCGATCGAGGCTGATGTATGCTAGGATATTCGTCGAGATCCAGGCTGGGAGGGAGTTACCGAGTCTGTTGGAGTATGAAATACCTTCTGGAGATGTGCTAACCCAGAAGGTGGAGTATGAATGGGTTCCTCCAACCTGTTCACAGTGTGCTTGCTTCGGGCATCTGGACAGTGCATGTCCGTCAGGAGGCCCCAGGTGGGGTCGCATCCACCAACTAGTGAGGTGCCTGGCACATCACGGGCATTGGGTTCCGAGGTCGACAGAGAGGAGGATGACATGCAGGAGGAGGACCCACTGCTGGAGGAGGATAGAGGACTGAGCCTCACTGTCTCACCCCAGCCAGATCCCTTGAGTGGGACTATGATCACCTTTTCGGCGCAGAGGACTATGGTCACCAGAGGCATGGTGGCTACGGGGAGTAAGGAGCGGGGGGATGGCAGATCTTCTAAGGAGATAGTTTATAATAGGAAGCGACGAGCTAGACCTTTGAGGGATGGTGTGGGGGGGCATTCTACTACCAGTGAGGAGGCGCTTTGTGTGGACGACCCGGCCTGGGCGCTGGTGCTCTCCCAGGCAGCGACCCAACAGGCCCACCCGACTGGGATGGAGGAGGATTTGTTAGCAACGGATGTGGTACCAACCCCAGGTGCTGGTCCAGGTGATATTCAGGGGAACCTATCTCTCAATAATTAATGACAATCATCACTTGGAATGTGAGGGGTGCATGTTCGTTAGGGAGATGGAGAGAGATCTGTGGGATTCTCCACAGAGAGAAGTGCGACATATCTGTACTGTTAGACTAAGATTAAAGGAGAGAAAACCCTTGCTCGGCGGACCCCATCTCATTGGGTCCAACTCCACAACTTGGCTATATATGACATGGCCAGGATCCAGGTCAGATGGAACTCGAAGAGCTGGGATGGGGACTTAATCTTGATGACGGAGCAACTGATCGCCATCTCTTGAAGTCGGAGGAGAAGATGCCATAGGTGACGGTGTTGGGGGAGGTGCCGGCACGGTTGAGCTTGCGAAGCAAGGAGAAGATGGTCGGGAAGAAGTCGGAGGAGGATGTTGTAGGTGGGTTTTTCTTACGAGTCAAATTACTAATGTAAGTTGAAAATCCCCTCACAACATAGTCTAATAACAAGAAGCTCAAAGGCTATCCTCAATAGAGCATGGGATGCGCATCCATAATCAATAGAATTCTACACAGAATAGTCGTTGTAGAGCGTCGATAAGGCACGAAAGCAAAAAAGGTCGGTCATGTGCACAAAGAAAAAAAAAACACAATATGTAAATCTGGCACGCAAAGCTGAGGAATGTAGCGTCATCGGGTCGATAAATTTATTTCTGGCAAGTAATAAGTTGTCGAACAAGATCGCTATAAAACTAAGGATTCTCCCTTCCTCATGCAACTATGTGAATAATCTAGTAATTAAACCTTAATCATTTAACTTGATTCCTGAATCGTGGATATCCGAAATATCGACCTTGTATGTCGAGGGATAGATACTATCATGAGGTTACAAGGATGTACGTGTCCATCCGATCAGGGGTAGCATGGTCAGACGTGCTGAGCAAGTAGGCACTACATGATCACCAGCTCGATCATAAGGCGAGACACACATGACAGGTCTAGCAAGTCGGGAAGACAGGAAAAATAAATCTCTCATAAACAATGACGATCGAGATACACTAGTGTGTACCAGTTCTGACTCATATTACACAAACCGACATACTATCTGTATCCCACCCTATCTAGTATATTAAAAATGAACTGACACTTATACCAAACATGCAATCAGTAGCACTCGGTCACTTTCTAGACACAGGTCCACGACCCTACCACTAGGGTTAAGCTACACCACTCATGTAGGCAATTAACTACCATGCTATCATGTATATAACAGTTTAACTACCATGCTATCATGTATAAAACAGTCACGAAAACTATACATATGCTAGCCAAGCATCACGTAAATGAAATCGGAAAGTATGTAAAAGTGTGTATATGTGAAAGCAGATAAAAGCATATACATATAAAAGAAAACCTCAAAACATCATGTGATCACTAATTAAGCATGTTATCAGGTGAATATAACTATACTAAGTGGGTATCAAGCCATAGTGGAAGACGACAATAATCCGAGACGAGAACGAAATAACAACTAAAATAATTGCTAGGCCCCTTTGGGGCGTAGCTCCAAAGAAAAATTCCCAAGAAATGGTGAGTTCATACACATAGGTGAGTTCTTTTCTTAGATAATTTAAACTTCCAAGGATTTCTTTCTATCCAAAGAACCCCAAGGAACCCAGGTTCAATTTCTTTGGAAAGCATGTTGAATAATACAAAAATAGATCTTCAATCCAACTCTCAAGTCTCAACCCATAAAAGTATATCTTCAATCTATTTGGGAGCATGTTGAATAATACAAAAATATAACCCTTACCAACTGTATAGAGTTTTGATGCAAAGGCATAGAATTTAATACAATGAAATAAAAAGATAATAGATGAAAAGAATAAGTGGGAAGGGAAGGGAAAAGGAAGAGAAGGATAGTCAACTACCTCTATATATACATGTCAATTCAAATATTGTGTTTCTTTGATTCATTCAACGATGCAAAATATTATGTCATTCAAAATCAATATGGAAAAATAACATAAATATTACATAAAGTTATGCCATGATGTATCAAATTTCTTTGGGTTTTTAATATTTTTTTTTTTACTTTTCCATGACAAAAATTCAGAAAGTGCGTTCTGAAACAACTGATACCAAAACCAATAAGAAGGGTCTTATAAGTTATAACGATCCCTAAACTGATACGAACCATGAAATAATCAAGAAAGCTTGCTCTAACGACATCTTAAAACATATTCCATTTGAGCTTGATCTTATGTTTAAATGCATGATAAAAATATCATAATATGGTTTTTACAACTATTTTTGACGTACACGTAGGCAATGACAGACGATACACTTAATTGAGAAGTAAAGAAACTCTAAAAAGGTACGTCACTTATCTGTAACCAATCCAATATATATATATATATATATAACGAATCAATAATGTAAGTTAAACGGAAACATCAAATTAAATCAAATGAATTAGTGCATTGCTGAATATAATAAAGCAATAAGTTTAACCACGAAATCTTACCATGTAATTGTGGTGAATATTGAATAGTCCCATTAGATGACATGTCGAGATCAGATGGCATGCAATCCCTTTCCAGTGAAAAACTTCATATGAACTCCATTTTGGTGTTTACCCGGAAATTTTATGTATCAAGGATGATATCGACGAGTCGATGTTAATCCCATTACTCTTTGCACAATGTTGAGAAAAATTAGGAAGCATTTTCATATAATGATGACAATGTCCATCCTTTGAGAGTAGATCCACTATAGAGGACGCAGTAAATGCCCCAAGGATAAATTTTCTTTTATTCATTTCTGAAAGAGACCCCAAAGCTCTGTTTACTTCACCATTCTCCAACAAGCCCTTAACAATAGCATTAAGCATAACAGAATCTGAAGAGTAACAATCTTTCTTCACCGACAAAAACAACTCATCAAATGCATCCAACAACCCTTCTTTAAAAAGGCCATTGATCAATATGTTGTAAGTAACTGTATCTGGTTTATGACCTCGTGAGAGCATTAGCTCAAAAACTTTAAATGCTTTACTTGTTTCTTGTATCAAGCAATAGCCATCCATTAAGGTAGTGTATGTTACTACATTGGGCTCCAGACCTCTTTGAATCATCACGTCTAATAATTTATAACCTTTTTCGACCATTCCTTCTTTACACAGAGCATCAATTATCGTGGTGAATGTCACAACATCAAGTTCAATCCCTTGATCCTTCATTTCCTCGAGCAATCTAGAAGTTGCTTCCCATTTTCCTAATTTTAGAAGTCCTGAAATCAAAGTGTTATAAGAGATAATATTAGGAGAGAGACCTTGAGTTACCATTTGACAGAAGAGATCTTTTGCTTCCTCCACTTTTTCGATCTTGCAAAGTCCATCAATCAAAGTGTTATAAGTGATAATATCAGGAGAGAGACCTTGAGTAACCATTCGACATAAGAGATCTTCAGTTTCCTCCACTTTTCCGATCTTGCAAAGTCCATCAATCAAAGTGTTATAAGTGATAATATTAGGAGAGAGACCTTGAGTTGCCATTTGACAGAAGAGATCATTAGCTTCCACCACTTTTTCGATTTTGCAAAGTCCATCAATCAAAGTGGTATAAGTGATAATATCAGGTGAGAGACCTTGAGTTACCATTTGACGGAAGAGGTCTTCAGCTTCCTCCACTTTTTTGATCTTGCAAAGTCCATCAATCAAAGTGG
Source organism: Iris pallida (assembly GCA_029216955.1). NCBI lineage: Eukaryota > Viridiplantae > Streptophyta > Magnoliopsida > Asparagales > Iridaceae > Iris > Iris pallida. Next base: position 2,236,365 of record JANAVB010003599.1, on the reverse strand, counting down.
CATAAGTGACAATATTAGGAGAGCGACCTTGAGTTACCATTTGACGGAAGAGATCTTTAGCTTCCTCCACTTTTCCGATTTTGCAAAGTCCATCTAATAAACTATTGTAAGTAATAGAGTTCGGCTGCACTCCTTCTTGTTGCATCTTCTTGAACACATCCATAGCTTCATCTACCTTCTGGCTCTTACTGTACCCATCAATCAAAACATTGTAACTACGGACGTCGTGCCTTAGACCCTCACGAGACATAGAACTGAGCAACTCGTCCACCTTCTCGAACCTGCCTTCGAGACAGTATCCCTGTAGTAGTATATTATACGTGATTTTATCGGGTCTCTCACTTCTTTCAACCATCAAATTGAGTAACTTATGCGCTTTGATCGTTCTGCCCTGCTTGCAAAGATAATCCATCATCGTGTTAAATGTTACAACATCTGGTGCGAGTCCTCTATCGACCATCTCTTTGAAGATTCCGTTGGCCTCTTTCCATCGACCAAGAACCAAATGGCCTCTAATAATGGTATTGTACGTAACGACATTCGGCTGGATTCCCGTGCTGACCATCTCCTCGAACAGCTCAGAAGCGCTAGTCATATTTCCTTGTCTGCAACGAGCGTTTATGACTATACTGTAAGTGACCACATCGGGTTTGGCATGCATTTCCCTGAGTACGTCGATTGCCAGGTCCGTGTTTCCGCTATCACAGTGACCCTTTATGACAGTAGTGTAAGATACAACGTTTGGCACGAAACCCAGCTGAGGCATTTTGTCGAGCAGCTGGGCTGCGGCGCTGTACCTCTTCTTGACACAGAGTCCGTTGAGCAGAGAGCTGAGGATGATGATGTTGGGAGTCCAACCGCGTCTGAGCATGCATGAGAAGACGGCGAAGGCGAGGTCTACGTTGTGGTACCGGCCGCAAAAGTCGATGAAGATGCCATAGGTGACGGTGTTTGGGGAGGTGCCGGAACGGTTGAGCTTGTTGAGCAAGGAGAAGATGGTCGGGAAGAAGTTGGAGGAGGATGTTGTAGGTGGGTTGTTCTTACGGGTGACGGAGGCGAAGAGGATGTTGTAGGTGGAGACGTCGGGGATGGGGTGCTTGGCAGTAGTCAATTTGTCGAACAGGTGGAGTGCCTCTTCCACGGAGAGGTGCTTCTCCGAGCGACAGCGTTCTCTGACGAGACGCTCTACATTACCACCACGAAGAAAGTATGATGATGATGCAGTGGGTTTCTTCATTTCTTTCTTCTTCCTTCTTTCTTCTTCAAAGGTGGGTGGGTGTTATGGAACAACGCTCTCTCTTATTGTGAGAAAGTTGGTGGACTCATAGGTAGCACATGTTTATTGTGTGTTGGACGTATAAAAAGAAATTAAGCATATTATAAATAAAGTATATAAAATTTTAATATATTTTAATATAAGATTTGTTATGATTAATCTTTAAATTCTGGATATGCATTTAATTAGATAATATTATGTAGTTAGTTTGAAGATAATTTTAATTTTAAATATATTACAGTATCGGATGGTAAACAGGTTCGGTTATCCACAGAAGGAAGAAAAAAAGTAGTTAATTTTGAACTTTTATTTTTTAAAATTGTCTTTTCAAAATTTTGAACTTTTATACTAGTAGAGATGTTATTCGCACCTCCAAATTGTCTTTTCAAAATTTTCTTTCTATGTGACATTTGACATGACGGTTAATGTAACATCTAAGATGGCAAATTTTAAAATTAAAATTAATATTAACGTTAACATTAAAATTCTACGCTTAGAGGACTGGTTCATATATCTTTACGTCATAATTTCTTCAATTACGTAAGGAAGATACAAATATTATAGTATCCAAAACCTAGATATCGCTCATACTAATACAGGATCGGTAAAACTCACCAAAGCTAATCCCAGATTCTTTGTATAACTCTTGCTTTGATACAAATATTTTCAGTCTCATTATAATCGTAGCACTAGTTTTTTTTTTCCCACATAAATATTGTTTGATTTCTCGATTGTTATATATAATAATTATTTTAATTAATAAGTAATGATATATATACGGCTTAGACGGTTCACCTATGAGTCACTCTCCGACCTCGCTATAATCAGTAGCACTAGTTTTTTTCACATAAATATTGTGACCGTTATAGATTTTATTAGCTAACCGCAGGTACATTGAAAATGTATGCTCTACCTAACAATAACTAAAAGTTCATGAAATTTGTCTTCACCTTCAAAACTAAGTTGTCTCATTAATTATTTATTTGACAGTTTGTCATGGCTATTGATTGTGCGTGAGATTTTGGAGGCAACCAATAATTTTCGGATGATTGGACATGTTGAGTTTGGTTTAGAAACTAACCTCTCCCTTGAATAGGTTTTTGTGTGGCTCTATATATATATATATATATATATATATATATATATATATATATATATATATATATATATATATTTCAAATGTTCCCGTATATAACCCACATCATGTACAACCACTTAAACAGTGTTTTTATCATATATAATTAGTATATACCCTCACTTATTTTAAAAACTAGCAAATGCCTCCATTATGTGTAAAATAATCAAAATTTAGGTTAAAATAGTGGGACATATCTTAAATTTTTAAATGTTGCATACAAAGAATTGGGAGGCATATGCTAGTTTTTAAAATAAGTGAGGGTATATGTTAGTTTTTATATTTGTAATGGGTACATTTGCTAAAATATCCCTATATAAACATATATAGCAATAACATTTAATATATATAAACATAAGCTTTTTATGTAACAAAAATATATCAACATATATATATATATTTAATACATGATTTTATAATACATATTCACACATATAACATATACCCTCACTTATAATATATGATTTTATAATACATATTCACACATATAAGTTGGGCTAGTGTTGGGTTATCCTCTCTCTCACCCATGGAAGTGTCCCACCTTCTTATGATAGCATAGTCTCCTATTGATGGTTCATGGCCCTCCTCTGGCACCCGCTCCACATCAGACTCCATCGCCAACTTGAACATGTGAAATCCATTCTCCTGCGAACCCACCAGCTGCTGGAGATTGATTAACTAGTAAAAATTCCCTCCAAACAAAGATACAAGATGCAAACCATGTTAGTCCCTTGACGAACAATCGATGGAAAAAACACGAGTTCAGAAACAATTGTAAAGACAATGTTTCTGGCAACAACACCCTAAAGAAGATGAAGTTGTTTTACGAGAATCTAAAAAGATTATTTTGTAATATTTCTCGAAGGCAACAGAACCGTATAACTTCTAAAGAGAAGCGACGGTATTCTCGAAGGCAACCGAACCGTATTACTTCTAAAGAGAAGCGACGGTATTCTCGAAGGCAACAAGAGATGATCAACAACAGTTGAATCTCAGATTCTCGAAGGCAACAGAAAGAGGGAGGAAGAAGAAGAAATCTCGCTGGGGTGTAGAACACCGGCGCTCAAAGCTATACCCGCAGTACGGATAAGCTCCCAGGAACCAGCAAGTTCAGGAGAACTTCTGGAACGCTCGTAAGTCAATATTTGAGACTTGAACGGGCTTCCTGGACTTAACAGACTCCCTCAACTCTCTTCTTGGTGCATCTTTCAAAGGAGGCCAAGGGGCTCTATTTATAGAGTGGAGTTGAGACTTCACCTCTTCTCCTATCCGATGTGGGACTAAAATACCAATACTCAAAAATAGAGTTTGATATTTTAGATCATCCCACAATCAGCATAGAAGTGTGCCAGTCCACGCCTACCCCCCGAACACTCCCGTGCATGCACGAGACATCCTGGAGTCCGTGTCCGAGTCCGAGTCCGCACAACAAAAATTAACTTTCGTCCTTGTTGGATTTAATCCTTTTTTTCTTCTAGAAAGATACTTCCACATGGCACAAACTTGTGCCCCACTACACCTCATGTGCACACCTCAACACAAGCAATGCATTATATTGAGATACTCACCATTTGGTGTAGCCGATGTGGGACTATCTTTTCTAGTCCAAAGGCAAAAACACCAACAAACCATTCCAAAAGGACATTATTTTCATGGTCGTCGCAGCTGGACTAAAGGAATAGATATATGACGCAAAACTTATGCACCACGTATAATAACATATAATAAAAATATAATCAAATATCCTTTTTAACTTTGTTTCACAATTTTTTTTTTTTTTTTTTTTTTTTTTTGCGTAAGTCCTGCACGAGCCCTTAACCCAAACAATATATTCTTCAGGAAATCATCACTTCTTTCATCTTTCCCAAACAATATATTGGCCTGTGGTGACGCTGCTTTCAGTTATGTGGTTCCCGTCATTATGAACATTGATCAAGAATGATGGAATATCATCATCCTTCAACTGAACAAATTAACATAAAACCTTAATGTTAAGAAGAGAGAATGCCAGCACCGCCTAAACATCAACAGACATAATATTGATGTAAGCTGGCAGAAGCTTCCCATCTTGGTAGTCCGCCAAAAATTGATAAGCAGCTTTTCGTGTAGAGAGCTTTGACACCAAAGGAAGGTCACCTGTGCTGCAATTTTAAAAGAAATATCAAAACAGTTGACTTTTGGTGGGAAGTTTACAACAAACAAACAAAAACTGGTAAATTAATGCCAATCCTTCCTGATAAGGATTTTGCTAAAGGCAGAAGAGAAACAGAGAAGAATTTGAGTCGGTAGAGATGAGAAGGAAGGTTATTTTCATTAATCATTCCGGTCCTCAAACAAATTCTCCAGCCCATTTATATCACTGGAACAATCAAAACAACTAATAAATCCATAGAATGATGATGCAGGCCTCATCAAACCCTCACTGTCCACAATCTAAGATTCTAAATATTGATCGAGCTCCATTACCATACTAGAATAATAGCAAACAAGGAACCCAACTTTGATATCCAAGGACAAGTTGATTTCTCCTACCCTAACCTGTGTATATGATGTAAAATACCTTAAAAGTGTGACATTAATCAAATTAAAGCCAAAATCTCACCAAAGACGTACAAACATGCAAAGAAATACACACACATGCACGACAAGCAAGGAGCGGCTTTTAAAATTAATGGTAAGAAATACACACACGCATATGTTGTTAAAATTTGTGTTTGCCTGGAAAATGGAATGTATGGGCCTAGAAAGTGGATTATGCAGATGAAATTTTGTGTTTGCCTGGAAAGTGGAATATGTATGATTTTTTACTTCAATATTTGTTATATGGGCCATCTTTGCTCTATATTTTCTGTTGTGATTTTTTGCCTTCAATGTTTGCCAGTAAACTGGCTGTTGGTATGCAAATTAGAGCTCTTTATCTTTAATTTTTTTTTTATGTAAACTGGTACCAGGCCGACCCATCAACCTGTCACGTCCCGGTCCCGTAGGACCGATAGTCCTCGCTAAGACGTGATGTCGTGTGAGCCTAGATTGCGCTCACGCAAGACGAGTTCAATAACAGCCAAATACAGGCTAAGCGACGGGGTCGTCGCACAGAAGTTCCAAGCAGAAACATTGAATAATACCAGCGAAAACTTGAAACAAAACACAAGTTAATCAAAATGCTCTTGATTGATATTGATAACAAAGATTACAATGTGGCACGAGGCAATGATTACAAACAAATCTCACTCTTCTCACTTTACAAGTCACTCTGCTCTCTCTCATCTCTCAGTACAATTCGACGAGCCAGCGGATGCTTCAGATAGGCGATGTCCATACATTATGTCCCGTATAAGTCCAGAGTCCATACGGCCGCACGCCTCGAAACGTCAAGGAACTCCGTGCCTCGACGCATCCAAGCGAGTTCCGTGCCAACGAGCTTCTACCTGACCCTGCACATAAACACTGTGTGGGTGTCAGTACTCAACTGTACTAGTGGAGTGAGCTCCTCGTCCACCCATGCAAAACCAACACATTCATTTACTTTGTGCAACATAACCTTTTTTTATTGTCTTTCTACTCTTGCCTTAGGATCAGTTGTAGGACATAGACGTCTGGCCTATTTGGTGTCTCTAGACCACCACCGTGCCTTGCACATCATCGATGTACAGACTTGTGCTTGCCTTTCAGGCTAATTCACTTAGACATAACAACATGGTCATGCCATAAATCCCTTCGTGCAACATATTCGAGGCAGTGCCTCGCTACTTAGCAACTTGCCTATACTTATGTCGTAATAACGTAGTCGTGCCTCAACATATTGAGGCCGTGCCTCATAACGCAATGCGACTTGAACAAACTTGTCCTACGGTCCTTTCTTGACTTAACTTGAAACGACTCAATACTCGACGCAACATTCGTGCCGAAGTACGTTCCCTTGCAATAGCCAAATCTTAGGCTTCTTAAGACTTGTGTTGCAACTGTGCATACCATCTTTACTCCATATTTGTACCGTGCTTGCACTTTCTTTGATTCGACTGACACCGTGCATGCGGATTGCTGCTTAGCACGCCAACTTGTCCATATGAAAGGTAACTGGCAATTCAAGCCATCTTGGACGTGTAGGTGGTGCAGACGAGACCCTTGCAGCTAAGGGTAGTGTCACGACCCGCACCCGTTTTTTTCTGCACCCATTGTTTTTTATTTCGGATGCGAATGCGTGCACAAACCAGCCTACCCATAAGTCCAATTCTGAACACAGGAGCAAAACGGTAATTTCGGACCAAAACGATGTTCATAATTAGATTCGCTTTGTACCGAAAAGCGTGCCAGAGTCTATGGTCTCTAAACTGAACAAAGTATCTCTCTACAAATCCGGTTTGCCGAGACGATCCCAACCGTATATCCAAAGTTGGATTCCGACGGTCCGTGCACAAATTTGTCCGTTGGATCGAGTCGCGGGCTCGTCAAAATAGTGTTCCGGTCAACCTTCTTAGAATCGGACCAAACTTGGCATACAGGACCAGAAAAACGACACGGTCCTATTGGCGCAAGTTTCGTCTCGAGATGACGGACGTGCACAAAATAATTGACTAATTTACAAAGAGGTCGATATGGGGTATTTCGACGGACACGCTTCGATTCCGTCGCGCACGTACAACGAAATCGAGTTTCGTCGCATCCCACACGTCGACAACGTCCATACGCGTCTTTCGATGCCACCATACCTCTAGTAACTATACTACTCATCCCCTGGCAAGTGGTCATCGCCACACTCGTAGGAGCAAGCTGAGTGGATACAACGAGGCTCAAACCACCATCACTCACAGGATGAGTAACCTCCCCCTCCAAGCCCTCCGCTCCACTATCATCTCTGAGATCCATATCGCAGGGAGCTTCTGGAGCCTGACTAAGAGGGATAGTAGGCTCCACGAGAGGTCCAACTTCCGAACACGTACTGGCCAGATGCCCGAAGCAGGAACAGCGTGAACAGGTAGGTGGGACCCATTCATATTCCACCTTCTGGATAAGCACCTCCCCAGAAGGGATCTCATATTCCACCAACTTCGGAAGCTCCCCCCTGCCCGAATCTCCACAAAGATCCTTACGTACATCAACCGCGACCGAAAGGCAATAGCTTCATCTGCCTTGATCGGAGTGCCCACCAAGCTGGCTAGCCGCATCAACAAAGGTATGCTCCAAAACCTGACCGGAAACTCAGGAAAGCGAATCCATACAGGAATGGCATTCAGAACTTTCCTCTCACATCGAAGCTCCGGGGTCCACTCCTTGAGAATGATCAGTCTGCCGTCGAACGTCCAGGGGCTGCCTTGGAGGATCCTAGCGACATCCTCCGCCAGTCCGAACTTCACATAACAGAAGCCGTTCTCGCGGGCATAGAACTCCATACTCCCCTTAGGCTGCCAGACACGCGCTGCATAACCCCGGATCTGCCCGTAGAAAGGCTTGTTGCCTAAGATATACATGACGAGAGTATTCTTCCAGTATGCTGTCACCTTCTGGATCTCCTCCGCAGGAAAAGAGGCCCGGAAACCCCTCCCTGCCTTGATCGGCGGAACGTACTCCATCGATGTGGGGGTTTTCGGCCCCACAGGTTTGCAGATCTCAGCCCAGGACCGGCCAGCAGGCCGAGTGGTCGTCCCAAGAGGCCTCGGGCCAACCTCCGGGCGAGGAGTCCCAGATCCCTGAACATCCAGATCCACCACTTTGCTCTTCCCCTTGGCCGCCGCGGTCGTCTTTGGCCGCCAACCCACCGATCTCCCAGCAGACCCCCCCGGACCCCGGGCAGATGGCCGAGACCCTGACCCGTTCTGACGGCTATCAGGATGACGATCCCTAACCATACCCTGTCCGCCTCCCGTCTCCCCCCCGGTCTTCGCCACGCGACGGCGCGTAACCGTCGTCCATCCACCTCCCTCCGTTTGGCTCCCCATAGATCCAGAGCCTGCTCCGAATTCAAAGTTCGGAGTAATGGGGCCACCCCGCAGCGAGTCCGACCCCCCCGTCACCGAACGGAGGCCGCCCGACCCCCCTCCCGTTGTGCCCGCCCCCCCCCCTACCACCTGGGGGGTCCTCGACTGCCCTGGGGGTCCACCCGACCCCCCCCCCCCCCCCCGTGCTCCCGTACCCCCTACCACCTGGGGGGGAGCTGCCGCGCGCGCCGGCGTCGGGGGGTCCGCCCGACCCCCCCGATCCTGCTCTCCCCCCATCGCCTGGGGGGGCATCGTCCTTTCCCGAGGGCCGCTCCCCGCCTGCAAGGAGTTCCGACGGCCGCGGGAGGGTGCCACGCGGAAACCCTAGCCGATTGCCCGAGAGCCGCATCCGATCGCCTGTCATTATATTACATTATATATATATATATATATATATATATATATATATATATATATATATATATATATATATATATATATATACATCTTGACAATATATATATATATACACATATGTATATCTTGACCCAACATGGACACAAACATATATGTAAATGTATATGTATGTAAAAATACATACAAAAATATCGAAGTTTTGTATAAATATACATACACAACACATCTTTGACATATCTTTCTATGTATATAAACATATATACTCAAACGTCTTAACACAACGTGTAGGTTATTGTGATATATATATATATATATATATATATATATATATATATAGACACACACACACATTGACACAATATGGAGATACAAATTCTTGTGCATATATTTCATGGACAATTGTAAGCCTTGACATAAAATAAAGACTTAACCTATACACTTAAATGGAATATATATAAATTCTATATTTCCTTGCTTGAATATGTATATATATGAGTTAGTTTTCGATTTTAACACATTATGTCAATTCTGTCCACATTGAAAAATATCCCTATTTAGTATATTTGGACTTCATTATTTAGTCAAAATGGAAGTTTATAAGTTCCTATATGTTAGGGTAACCATATACCTATAAATCTTTAATTCTAAGCTTCTTTTATGTATTCAAGAAGCTAAATTTTGGTATATAGCGACGTGTGTTTAAATTGAACTTTAGATTCAATATAGCCAATATCACAATACGTATAAAATTATTGAGTATGTGATAACATTGAAATTTTATACTTGGCATTATTGTATTTCTAACCATTTCATTTTGGATAAGTTTTTAGAAAGAAAAGACCAAATAAATTGCTTGATTGCCTATTTGCTTGCTAAGGTAAAAAAGTTGAATTTAATTGTATATATTATATATTGCGTGGTTCCGGTGTTGAGAGTTGATCCACCGAAGGGGTCGGCGTACCCGGATAATATATATTGCGTGGTTCCGGTGTTGAGAGTTGCTCCACCGAAGGGGTCAGCGTACCCGAATATTTGATTTTATTGTGTCTATTGGAAATTTTTCGGGTCAACAAATACAAAGGAGACTGCCGAAATTTTCAGTAATTTCGAGAGTTAGCCAAATTTTGAAAGTTTCAGGATTAGGAAAACCTAATAGAATAATCTAAGTTATTTCCAGTTTCCTAGTCAACTAGATACTACCATTTGGTGTGTTATCTTTGACACAAGAGATGATAAGATAAGTTGAAGAACGATTCCTTGCCAATGACTTTACCATATGGCGTGTTGTTCCGACACACGGGATGGTAATAAGTTGGATAAATCTTCCGCCAACAACAGATTACCGTATGGCGTATTATCCTTGATATACGAGATGGTAATCGAGTTGGAACCTGATATTAGACCTAAGAGTTAATATACTTTTGTCTATGTTTATAGTTGTATCATGGGGTGGGACAGAACAACTGGATCACATCCATCGAAATCCCTACAATATAATTACACCAGTAAAAGCTGATCAGTAGTCTCGCATCTGTAAGGCCTTGCGATGTCGGGGGTGAGGCCTAGCTCATCAACAGAGAACAGTCCAGTAAATTCCGAGAATAAAATCGGAATTTAAAAAGTTAATGCGTACTAGTTTTCCACAAAATATGGGGGGTCGGATCTAAGGCACCGTACCCAATCCAGACACCACCTGGTCCCGGTTAAATGGGATTATTATCGGAAAAATAGAATGTGATCGTGATCCACATGTGTTCTCTAAAAATTGCATAACCACAAGGAATAATATTTATGATTACATTGTGGTTAGATCTTGTGTGATAACTTGTGGGATTAGGATATATATAGTATTTCAAGTTGTCTTACAATAAAGCTATTAAGTTATATTTCTATATTTATTCAGTTCTTCTGAATTTCATTTCACAATTCTTACCGCCTTTGACCGAGGACTTGCTTGTCGTTTCTAAGCGATCTCGTATTTGTTCACTAGGGGGAAGACGAGAACCCGGAAGAGACGATGCCTCTGTATAGTGAAGATGGAGAAGATTGAACATCAGATAGCTTGGGCAGAATGTCGACAAGATGTTTTTGTTGTCAAAATATGTAAATTAAATGTTTTGATGGAACTTATAGTCAAGTTGTATAAAATGATGTAAAGATTATGTATGAAAGTTTTTAGAATGTAATATATCTTGTACCTTATCCTAGTTATCACAGGCGACAATTGCAATCTTAATATTTGAATATTGTGCATGTGCGTAGACTGGAGATGTATCAATGCACCTGGTTTCCATTATTTGGAGACAGGGCATGACAAGTGTGTTGCTTCAACTGCCGACAGAACAGTCTTTCGATCGTGAGAAATCTTTCGATCATGATCATGTGTCATTTCGGCAGATGCCGAGATCAGCTCGTGCTCGCCGTCTTGACCCAAGCCCACACGAAATTTGAGCCATAACGAACATTAGGAACCTATTTGGAGGAATGGGGTGCTGGCGTTCATATTCGAAGAGTCACTCGGGTCACCGGACTGCTGGCGTTCATATTCGAAGTGTCACTCGCACCGGACGTTAGAGCAGCAAGCTATTGTGGGTTTCGCATGAACATGATTGAACATCCTCCGATCGATTTAGTGGGGGGGGGGGGGGGGGGGGTCGGTCTTTCAGCAGTAAATTGGACTGATCATCAGCAACAACTCATTCTTTTCTTGCATGTTATTTTGCATTTTTATTCTTTTGTTTGTAAGGACGTCTCAATTCCTTTCGAAATATATTTCACTTTTGCATCAGGCTGCCATCATATAATAATAATAATAATAATAATAATAATAATAATAATAAAATGTAGGGTAAAGTGCATTTAAACCCTCCTTAGATGTGACGAAAATGCAATTAAAGACTCCTTGATTTGAAAAATCCAATACGTTTCAATTATGCTCAATTCACGCCCCACCCCCACCCCCGTTGTTAACAACCATTAAAAATCGTCTTAAAAGACGATTTTGCCCCTCCCCTCTTCCCCCCCCCCCTCTCCGGTAGTGGGGGCGGGTCGGGGGGCGAGGGGTGGCCGACGGAGGGGCTAGCCGACGGAGGGAGGGGGGAGGGGGTAGGTCGGGGGGCGAGGGTTGGCCGGTGGAGGGGCTAGCCGGCGGAGGGAGGAGGGGGGGGAGGGGGCGGGTCGGGGGGGGGGGGAGGGGGCGAGGGCTGGACGGCGGAGTGAGGAGGGGGGGGGAGGGGCCGGGCTGGCGGAGGGAGGATGGGGGGTCGGGTCGGGGAGTGGGGCTGGCCGGCGGTGGGATTGGGAAGAGGGCTGGTATGGGAAGGGGGGTTTGGTAGGGAAGGGGGAAGGGTAGTTTAGGTTTTTTTATTATAAAAAACGTCATTAACGGCCATTTCTAACAGCTAATAAATCGGTAGGGACATTTTTGCTCACGCGGACAATCTAAGGAGGTGCAGACTGCGTAAGTTTTCTAAAAGGTATTATTTTGCTAACGTGGCAAATCTAAGGAGGGTTTAAATGCACTTTACCCAAAAATGTATAGTTTCTTATTAAAAAGATAATTACACTAACCTCTCCTTTTTTTTTTTGAGGGTGTCCACTTCTTAATGGTGCTTGGAGGCATGCCTACAAGGGGGCTCGAACCTGAAAGTTGACTGTGAGAGGCACGGGCTAATGTGTTGGGCCATGAAAGTTGGGTCCTAGTAAACTTGTTGTTTGTTCTATGGAAATTTGTTTATACTAAGCCCAAATACATTAAAAGATAAATAATTAAGGCTTGAATTAATTTAACATACGAAACTCACCCTCTTACACATCTATATGTCAGTCCAAATTCCTACAATTAATAGGGCTCTGAAAATCTTAGGTTAACACTAATAATAGATTAAAAATATTAACTAAGACTATTACTTAAAATAAATAAAAGGAAAATAAATTGTGGGGGGGGGGGGGGGGGGGGGGGGGGGGGTGCTCACACAAACCATATACTAAATTGAGAAGCTAAGAAAACCTAAAAAGGTGTGCCACTTATTTGTAACCAGTCCGATGTATATAAAACCAATCAATAATGCAAGTTAAACAGAAAAATCAAATTAAATCAATTAAATAAGAGCATTGTTGAATATAATAAAGCAATAAGATTAACCAAGAAATCTTACCAGATTTGAGAATTGTATGCAATGCCTTTCAAGTGAAAAACTTTATATGACCTCCACTTTGGTGTTTACCCAGAAATTTTATGTATCAATGATGATGTAGACGAGTCGATGTCAATCTCATTACTCTTTGCACAATGTTGAGAAAAATCAGGAAGCATTTTCATATAATGATGACACTGTCCATCCTTTGAGAGTAGATCCACTATGGATGCCGCAGTAGATGCCTCAAGGCTAAATTTACTTTTATCCATTTCTGCAAGAAACCCCATAGCTCTGTTTACTTCACCATTCTCCAACAATCCCTTAACAATAGCATTAAGCATACCAGAATCTGAAGAGTAACCTTCTTTCTTCACTGTCAAAAACAACTCGTCAAATTCATCCAACAACCCTTCTTTAATAAGGCCTTTTATCATTATAGTATATGTTACCACATCGGGTGGCACTACGTCAATTGCAAGAATAGAGTTAAAGAGATCCCTTGCTGCATTAACCTTACCAACTTGAAACATTCCTTGAATTAAAATATTGAAGGTCCTAGCTTCCAGTTTTTCCTTTTTACATGATATGGTGTCGAACAGATTCATGGCCTCATCAATGTGATGATTTTTACAAAGTCCATGTAATATTATATGATAGGTTTGGAGTTCTAGGGAAGTTCCAGAAGCAATCATTTTATCTTGTATTTCTTTTGCATCGACAACTCTTCCAGCTTGGTATAATCCATCTAACATAATATTGTAAGTATCAAGTGTTTGTTGCAATCCCTTACAAGGCATCTCATCAAAAAGGTGTCTAGCTCTATCAACCTTTCCACACATACAAAAGCCATTGATCAAGATGTTGTAAGTAACTGTACTTGGTTTATGACCACGTGAGAGCATTAGCTCAAAAACTTTAAATGCTTTACTTGTTTCTTGTATCAGGCAATATCCATCCATTAAAGTACTGTATGTTACTACATCGGGCTCCAAACCTCTTTGAATCATCACATCTAATAATTTATAAGCTTTTCCGACCATTCCTTCTTTACACAGAGCATCAATTATCGTGGTGAATGTCACAACATTAAGTTCAATCCCTTGATCCTTCATTTCTTCGAGCAATCTAGAAGTTATTTCCCATTTTCCTGATTTTAGAAATCCCGAAATCAAAGTGCTATATGCGATAATATCAGGAGAGAGGCCTTGAGTTACCATTTGACGGAAGAGGTCTTCAGCTTCCTCCACTTTTCCGATCTTGCAAAGTCCATCAATCAAAGTGTTATAAGCGATAACGTTAGGAGAGAGACCTTGAGTTACCATTTGACGGAAGAGGTCTTCAGCTTCCTCCACTTTTCCGATCTTGCAAAGTCCATCTAATAAAATATTGTAAGTAAAAGTGTTCGGTTGCACTCCTTGTTGTTGCATTTTCTTGAACAAATCCATAGCCTCAGCTACCTTCTGGTTCTTATTGTACCCATCAATCAAAACATTGTAACTACGGACGTCGTGCCTTAGACCCTCACGAGACATAGAACTGAGTAACTCGTCCACCTTCTCGAACCTGCCTTCGAGACAATATCCATGCAGTAGTACATTATACGTGATTATATCGGGTTTCTCACCTCTTTCAACCATCAAATTGAGTAGCTTATGTGCTTCGACCGTTTTCCCCTGCTTGCAAAGATAATCCATCAACGTGCTAAATGTTACAGCATCTGGTGCGAGTCCTCTATCGACCATCTCTTTAAAGATTCCGCTGGCCTCTCTCCATCGACCAAGAACCAAATGGCCTCTAATAATGGTATTGTACGTAACGACATTCGGCTGGATTCCCATGCTGACCATCTCCTCGAACAGCTCAGAAGCGCTACTCATATTTCCTTGTCTGCAACGAGCGTTGATGACTGTACTGTAAGTGAACACATTGGGTTTGGCATGCATTTTCCTGAGCACATCGATTGCCAAGTCCGTGTTTCCACTCTCGCAGTGACCCTTTACGACGGTAGTGTAAGATACAACGTCTGGCACAAAACCCAACCGAGGCATTTTGTCGAGCAACTGGGCTGCGGCGCTGTACCTCTTCTTGACACAGAGTCCATTGAGCAGAGAGCTGAGGATGATGATGTCGGGACTCCAACCGCGTCTGAGCATGCATGAGAAGACGGCGAAGGCGAGGTCAACATTGTTGGACCCGCCGCAGAAGTCGATGAAGATGGCGTAGGTGATGGTGTTTGGGGAGGTGCCGGAACGGTTGAGCTTGTTGAGCAAGGAGAAGATGGTCGGAAAGAAGTTGGAGGAGGAGGATGCTTGGTGGTGGTTCTTACGAGTGACGGAGGTGAAGAGGATGTTGTAGGTGGAGACTTGGGGTTTGGGCTTGGCAGCAGTCAATTTGTCGAACAGATGGAGTGCGTCTTCCATGGGGAGGTGCTTCTCCGAGCGGCAGCGTTCTCTGACGAGACGCTCTACATTACCACCACGAAGAAAGTATGACGATGATGACGGCGCAGTTGTTTTCTTCATTTCCTTCTTCTTCTTTCTTCTTCAGAGGTGGGTGGGTGGGTGAGTGGGTGAGAAAGTAGGTGGAGTCATAAACCTTAACAACGTAAAAGCTGGAGATCACAAATTTTAAAATAAAACTAATCTCTCTATTATAAAGGTATATATCATTAACCATTTTTATAAAATAAAATTATGTAAAAAATTATTGGAAAATAAATTTTAAATTTGTTATATATTCAAAATGGGGAATCGAACTCAACCAAACAAGAAAAATCTCACACCTTAACAACGTGAGCTAGAAAAGTTATTTCACTATAATTGGATAACATGCTTATTATATGTTTTATCTTTGCACGTGCGTTTACTAGTTAATATTAAAAGAATTGGATAATTATCATTTTTTGATTAAAATATACCATGTTAGATGTCACATAATGTCATTTAGCATGCCACATCATTTAACATGTCACGTAAGTTGCAACATAAGTAGAAATACAAATAACATTAGTCTTCTTATTCACTTAGTAAATTGTTCACGATTAACCAGCTCTATGGCAAAATAAGAGCATTTATATAGACACTACAAAATTTACTTAGGGTTGTCCATTTTTATTCATTTATTTACAAGTATGTCACTCAAAAAATTTAATCGGAAGTGCCCAAAATACATAATGGCCTATCAAAAAATCTGACAATACTATAGAAGGATGTTCATTTAAGATCGTCAAAAGAAAAAATTGACAGTCCTTTTAATAGTTAGGGTTGTCAAAAAATTTGATAGTTCTTCCAATAGATTCCATGTCATTTATCATAACATTCATAAATTCTAGATCCAGTCAGGACTATATAAATTTTCTCTAGTCCTGTATGTTTTTAGGACTTTATAAATTTTCTATAATCCTGTATATTGTCAGGATTGTAAAAAATTATACATATTTTCTACATACACGTGTAGAAAATTTCTACAGCCTTGAGTCTTTCTAGTTGCGCTTATCGATGAAAATCCAAAGTTTGAAACCCTAAAATAGGTTCGAAACTTTAGAAATCCGTCGAAAGTTTATCCTAAACCTATTTTATGTTACTACACTACGATATTTTGGCATTAACAAGGATTAGGAAGAAGTTTAGGTTTTTGAAGTGAAGGAATGAGGGAAAAGATCTTGAAGAGAGAGAGAGAGAGAGAGAGAGACTAAATGTTAGAATGTTTGAATTTGGATGGGGGGCAACCCCTAGTAAAAAATTTACTATCCTGAATAAAAATTCCACAAAATTGGGTTGGCCCCATACTTGGCTAGCCCGAGTAATTTATGTTGTGCCCTGTTAAAAATAAAAATAAAAAATAATGGATAAATCACTAGGCCTTCGGTGTCTAATTTCTAGATTATTTGGAAAACTTTGTGCATTTCAAGCAACGAAAGACTCTTTGAACATTGTTCAGGTATAATTTGAGGTTTACAATATTGGCCAATACTAATAGATATCGTTAAACGTCACACCCCAATACCGAATACGAAGAACATACATGGCCAACTACGTACTACAGAATCCTCTAATACCCCGACTGCAAGAGACTATATTGGGTTTAATCTAGCATGCAAAGTCCACCTGTGACCTACAAGCAATCTACAACATATACCAATCAAGCAAGTAAGAACATATACAAGATGACCGTGATATAAGTAAACCACTAGGGCCATGCCGTAACATATTACAATCTAAAATCTAGCAATATATAAGAAGTCAAGTAGTTGAGCAAATCCAAATCCAACATAATGGTGTCGACCTAAAACTATAAACTAGATTGAATTCTAAATCTGTAAGGGTTTCTAACTTTCTAAGTGGATCAGTCTGGATCATGTTATGATAATCCAAATCCAACATAATGGTGTCGACATGAAACTAGATTGAATTCTAGTACAATTAATATTAGACTGGATAAGGTTGACATTTACACAGTTTCTTAATCTATCAGGTCTTGTAGTCGCTGTAAATAGTGCTGTGAGATCAATAATGAAGAATACAAAGTGGCCTACAATGGATTAAGGCAACAGGAATAGGAAACGTTGAATTTTAACATGTCTGACTTTGTTAGTGGTTGATTTCATGTTTAGATGGTGAATCATGTTACTTATGTTCTAGAATGTGATGCTTTCTCTACATCACATCTCAGTCAATTATCTTGCTGCCTCGACCAAGAGCTAATTAAGCAGTTCCGAAGATTAGAAACATCTGCCCATTGCCAGTATCCTGGCAAATTACTGAGCTATGAGCTTCACATTGTTGGTTATGAACTATCATTAAGACAGGTATTGACTTTGACAAGATTTATATATAAGTATT
Source organism: Iris pallida (assembly GCA_029216955.1). NCBI lineage: Eukaryota > Viridiplantae > Streptophyta > Magnoliopsida > Asparagales > Iridaceae > Iris > Iris pallida. The sequence goes on along the minus strand of JANAVB010003599.1, from coordinate 2,218,642 downwards.
CATGACATCATTTAAATACATCAAACTGTCCAAGGTCTGGTGATATAGATTGGATATTTGTTTTCGTTGAGCTTCCTCTTAGATTATACCAATTCTCAAAAGTCTCATATTTTATTACTGACAGTTACATGTTTATTTATCATCAGGACTGCTACCTTGTGTATTTCATTGACCTATCTTTCCTTCTTTTTTTTCCCATTAATAGAGCTTTTCCTTTTTTCCAGTAAGTTCAGTTTTCCATTAAAACTGAACTTACTATATTTCCTTTCACCTCTTATCTGTTGCTTGTCAAATAGTATATCCAACTCTGTATCCATTTGTTGTCAATTTCTCTTCTGCTGGTGCCTGTCTTTCTCCTGTCGCTTATTCAATTTTGGGAGAGTTATAAGGTAGGTGTGCCTTTTCTCGAGCAATTTTTACACGGAAGTCATACTTTCTGTATTTAGTTGGGGGCCTACATTAATTCAGTTGAGTATATAACGCCTTTGTTCTGAACTAATAATGTATTTTCAATAATCTCAAGTGTCAATAGGTTAAAGACCACGGATTTCACTTCTCCATTCTCTTCTATGAGAACCAGTTTGTTGAGTGAAAGTTGAGAATGGGAGTTGGTATTCGTTCAAGCACAAAGTGATGCAGTTTTATAGCAATTAATGGGTGACACCATTCATAGGTCCGTGATCTACGTCTACTAATTGAAAGATCCGAATGACATCAACCCTGCAATTAGCTATTAGAATCAATAGTTGTTCAAATCGGTCATTTGAATAAATTGAAACCCTAAAGATACTAAGAACTATTAAAGACTTGGTAAAATTTAGTACAACACCGATTCAAAATTTTCACTTCGGACAATAAAAATGAAAAGATAAGGTAGTTGGTGCTAGTAGTCCATGACGCAGATAATGGTCATTAATTTGTGCAACATCAGCCTTAAAAACTACCCCCACCGGCCAGAAGTGCATGCAACCATCCGTGTGCTCATCCACCCTTCCTGGTATGTCAATGGAAACCAAAAACTTTTGTTAGGGATTCGGGAACAAAATCTTAACGTAACAATCCGTGCCATAAAATCTAACATAAAACAAAACATGAGCATTCAAATCGATCTGTATATAAGCATCAAAGGACACAAGCAACAAATAGGTTTATGTGAACGAAAACTGTAAATTTTCGCACTTTGTCAGCATAGTCAAGCCGACAAAGTGACGTGTCTAGCAAACAGAATATAGCCAAGTACAAAATTGAATATTCACATTTTGCCTACTTCTCGTGTCCGTGTCAAAGTGTTGCACAAAGTGTCTCTACTAAGCCTTCTCAATATGGCATTGCATCTTTCAATAGTAAGTGATGTATGTCTGTATGCAGTGGTCTATTTATAACGTATGCATCTTAAATGAACCACCACCGCAAACAATTATCATGTATCAATTCGAAAATACTTACTGGCTCGACTCGAGTCTACTACCTCCATCAAGATCACCAATTCTCAATACTCGAGTATCAACACTTGGCTAAACCAGACCAGCTAGGATTACTCTTGCTATACCATTAGAATTGAAATTGACAAATCACTAGTTGAATTGTAACTCGGATCCTAGACTTCTTTGAACCCTAGGACTAGGAGAAAAACATATGACATTGAAACAAGGACTCTACTGGTTTTATCTATGTGTGTGTGTATATATATATATATATATATATATATATATATATATATATATATATATATATATATATAACCTTCCTTAACTCATATCTTATGTTTGCATGTCTCTGAGTGAACACAGAGAGGTCACATCACATGCTGTGCTATGCACACCAACACACAATGCAGTTTGAGTTGAAGACAACCTAACATTCAACACCAGGCCTCCTCTTGAAATGACACTCACAAAGCTCTCTCTTATCTTATTTCCTTTCCAATAGACAAGCATGGTTCCTTCAAGTCCTTGTGGTAGATGCCCCTTCCTGCCCAAGCATATAGTGAACTACTAATGTAATGGCTGTGTGAAGCTATTCTATAACCAGGAGGAAGAGGTCAAGTGTGGCAAATGTACAAGGAAACGTGTTAGGTCTTTTGTGGTAATAGGACAACTGTTAAATCATATGAATATGGCAACTTTTTCGGCGAAATGGAGAGAGAACCAGATATTGCTCGGCTACTTTTGGGAAAGAAAAGGGAAAAAATGTTTTTCCATAAACATGACTTTCAACACTTTTCCCCTCATCTCAAAGAAAGCTTCAGAAAGATGTAAATAGAATGAATCTGGTAACGACAGGCTTCGCAGTAAGGATGTTCTATTTAAGAAGAAATAACAGTTCAAGGAAAAAGAGAGAGTATATTGGTGTATCAACAACATAATCACGATTAATCCTCATAAGAGAACTGGAGCTTTCTTATGCAGAAATGAATTATTGGTAGGAAATAAAGTGAGCAAATTGTATCAAGAAATATGTAACAAACACCTATCCCAACTAACTAGGGTTTTAATCCTAGCTGATTTTCAAACCTCCCAAGCAAAACAGTGTTCCAACTGAAAGGTTCATCTTGGTATTTGTCTCAATCAGACTAATCTTTCCAGTAAGAAAGTAAATGTTTGATGATCAATATATACTCGATAAGCAAAAAGAAAACAATAATCTTATTCATATCAGAGGAGCTTCCAAATGTAGGCTACTTCAACTTCAATTATATGATAGGACAACCGACTTGAGATTCCAAAAATGGTACTTATCTATAACATTTATAAGAGTAATGCTACAGTTACAACCAATTGTTTACAACCTTCACCCATTTGCTGACATGTGGGCCAGGCCACCACCTGGCCCACATGTCAGCAAATGGGTGAGTGGTTGTAAGAGGGTTGTAAGCATTTGGTTGTATACTTAGCATTATTGCATTTATAATTACCAGAAACAAAAAATCAAGTGTTTTGTATGCTTATTATCTGTATGCATTAGGGGGATCAAAGAATGAAGGTCTTAGTATACAAGTGGTACGTCATCCACTATATATTTGGTCAGCGCCCAGTGGCATCAAGATTGATGCTCAAAATAAGCATAATGATATATAGACTTTCACTTTATAGGTAAAAAAAAAATCTTACAATAGCCTACTTATGGGTTAAACTATTCAGTATATGAACATTTAAATGTGTAGTAGAAAAAACCTAGATAACAGTACTGGAGTCGGTATTATTATGTCCCTTAAATCACTTTGTTAAGATTGTTGAATGCTTACGTTAAAGGTGAGTATCAGTTAAAACAGTTTAGAAACATCTTCTTTTTTCCTTTTGAGGCTAAAATTTAAAATCATTTATGCATGTAGATTATAATTAATTGTATGAATCCACCCACATACTAAATAGCATGAAATGTATCCTTTACTGATGGGACTGACCTTAGAACCTCTGCTGGAGATTTACTCAAATGAGACAATATGAACTCTCTATCCGGAGATCCGGAGATTCAGCTTATAATCCATAAGAGTCAGTTTTATGGTGCGGATAATATACCCCAAGCAAGAAAGCTAACCATGTTTTAAAAAAAAAAACTATAATAGAAATTCCATTTCACTTGTCTAAATATGGTTTTCCCGAAAGTTTGAATTCCCATGTCATTCGGTAATGCTCTGATCCAAAACTAATTGGATATAACCGAATAAGCATGCATCCAGTTTCAAATAAGAAATTATATTTTAGTCCTATAGCGACCAATTTTTGTGCACATTAACTTAGCTCCTCGATGGTTTTGTGATTAAACTACCTACATTACTAGACCATGGTCACATATTTGATAAGGGGTCTAATTTAACAAAAAAGCTTTAACATGAGTCAATTTTTAATACTTGTAATAGGTTTGTGATCCCTTACAGCAACCATAGTCCCCCTTCTAGCTTAGCTAGACTCTAGCTGCTGCTTGCTATGGAGTAAGTGACTGAGGTACAAAACTAGCACTTATTTTTGCCAAAAACTATTGTGTCACTCAAATGACTGTGTTCACTATCTGGATTCCTTTTTACTCCTCCTTTATTAGAGAACTTTTAGCTCCAAGTAAGAATATCTCTATTAAAGAAATGTATTCTTTGTCTTATTTGATCAACTCATATATTATTAATCAGGCAATTTGACCATCTACCATAATATAATTAAAACGTAACATATCTATGCTAGTAGTTGGATCTGGACTCTAGTCATGTAGGTTTTGTTTTGAATCTGTCCGGGCTTGATTCCTCTTAATAGACACCCCCGATCCAACCACCAACACATTCGGGTACGCTCAAGCTTTTTACATAGAGATTACCCGATCCATTTCACCATAAAGCATAAGCCAGATTTTGGTACTCCAATAAATACATATCACTAGAACTCTTATAATACCTACTCTTTTTTGCATTGATCTTGTTTCACATCACAATCATGTAAGATTCATGCAGATGGATCTGACGCAGTTTATCCTGCAGTCTGCTTTTGAGAGTCGAAGTCAAGAAACCCAAGTTGGGAATTGTAGTAAGATTTGGGTCGGTTTGTGTCCTCACTTAGTTACGTGACAAACCTAATAACTGTTACCATCCAAATTTTAATGTTTATCACAATCCAAGTGTGCTTTCGAATAACATCTAAACACTAGTGCAGATAAAATGTAAAACTAACAAGCAAAAAAGAAATTGGCTTAATAATATTCTTGGATAAATGTGCCATGTTGCCAAATGAAGCTGAAACCTGAGATTTTGAAGACATACAACTCAGATGCAAGAGATCAAACTCAAACATGTAGAGATATCAACAACTTGGCTGTCCAAGCTTAATGACAAGTCTCTCCTGGAAATACTTGACTTGGCTAGGAATACTAGAGTCAGGTTGGCAGTAAATTATTTGGTCAAACATCAAAGTTAGACAGATACAACTATCAAAAGGACTGGCAGTTCTAAATTGACAGATCAATATGCATTGTATGAGATGTACTCATGTAAGTTCGATTTTTTCCTTTCGAATATCAATAAATATATGTCAAAAGAAAATATCCAATATACCCATCTTGTCTTTAAATGGCGACATGAGTATTGCAATAGTACCAGCACAATAAATCAATTTGGAGGAAAAACTAGCCTCTTCAACCTTTGCAGCATGCCTAAATGGAAATAAAGTTGTAATCTTTTAAAAAAGGAACAAGTGAGGCTCATGGATTTTGTACTCCACCCATCTCACACTTCCAACTACCATGTTGCGTAGTTACATAAAAAGTAAAACCCTGATCTAAGCTAATTTTTGAAAGTGGATTTACCAATCGTTTTGTGGAGGATAAAGTTTTCAACAATATACATTAATTCTTTGAACAGTTTGTCTGCATCTTATGGACATACTGCATGTTGTGAAGCTGATGTAAGCAGAAGATTTGAGAAGTTACTCAATGCCACAACCTTTTCTTATTTACCGGTGTTACTTAAATTTATTCGTTGATCTACTATTCCAATTTCCAGTGATCAGCAATTGAGGTTGGACCATACTTATACAGAAGCAGCATTGTGTCCTTTAAAATTAAACAGATCCCTGAACTGAATAGAGGACGAGTCCTTAATAATCTAGTCACCTAAAGGGAACAAATAGTAGAACATGCATCCAAAGATTTCGTACGCAAGCTATTATCTACAATAATTATTCAGAATTGTCTGTGCAACAAGAAGCTAATATTATTTAATTAATTTTGATGACTGGATAAAGAATGAGTTGTGCCTCTTGTTCATATTTCCAACCATGTCCAACAATACAAAAGTATTTGTGACACCAAGCCTATACCCATCTTGACAGGTGAACGATGACGCACATTATGTTTTACACATGCATTATGCATATTTATTGTGATTGCCTATCGACCTGACATCGACCGATCTTTGTCGTATTCTCGAGCTGCTCAACTTCAGGCAAGAGGGGGTCAGGCGAAAAACCAAGATACCTACTTGGTGGATAGTTGAATTCCTAAAAGAAGTCTTGTGTAGTGATTGACAGTCTTCCCCAAGTGTGAGGCAACTAGATTTCCAATCCCAACAGTATTACTTGAAATCCCAGTAAAAGATACAACACCCAATATGCACATAGCATGCTCTTCTATCATAAAGACAATATACAGCTTAAACACATTTTATGCTCTCTATACTTGTGCTCCTTAGCAATCTTAGAAGGTTAGACATCTTAAGTGACTAAATAGCAGGGAAGTACTTATGTTTAAATGCATGATAATAATATCATAATATGGTTCTTACAACCATCTTTGACGTACACGTGGGCAAAGACAAACCATATACTTAATTGAGAAGAAGCTCTAAAAAGGTGTGCCACTTATTGTAACCAATCCAATGTATATATAATCAATCAATAATGTAAGTTAAACGAAAATATCAAATAAAATCAATTGAATAAGAGCATTGCCGAATATAATAAAGCAATAAGTTTAACCAAGAAATCTTACCAAGTAATTGGGGTGAATTTTGAATAGTCCCAATAGATGACATGTTGAGATTAGATGGTATGCAATCCCTTTCAAGTGAGAAACTTCATATGACCTCCATGTTGGTGTTTACCCAGAAATTGTATGTATCAATGATGATGTAGACGAGTCGATGTCTATCTCATTACTGTTTGCAAAATATTGAGAAAAATTAGGAAGCATTTTCATATATTGATGACACTGTCCATCCTATGAGAGTAGATCCACTATGGATGCTGTAGTAGATGCCTCCCTCAGGGATAAATTTTCAGCATCCTCCACCTTCAGGAGAGAGACCTTGAGTTACCATTTGACGGAAGAGGGCTCCAGCTTCCAACACTTTTCCAATTTTGCGCAGTCCATCAATCAAAGTGGTATAAGTGATAATATCAGGAGAGAGACCTTGAGTTACCATTTGACGGAAGAGATCTTCAGCTTCCACCACTTTTCTAATCTTGCAAAGTCCATCAATCAAAGTGGTATAAACAATTATATCAGGAGAGAGACCTTGAGTTACCATTTGACGGAAGAGGTCTTTAGCTTCCTCCACTTTTCCGATCTTGCAAAGTCCATCAATCAAAGTGGTATAAGTGATAATATTAGGAGAGAGACCTTGAGTTTGACGAAAGAGGTCTTCAGCTTCCTCCACTTTTCCGATCTTGCAAAGTCCATCAATCAAAGTGTTATAAGTGATAACATCAGGAGAGAGACCTTGAGTTACCATTTGACGGAAGAGGTCTTCAGCTTCCTCCACTTTTCCGATCTTGCAAAGTCCATCAATCAAAGTGTTATAAGTGATAATATTTGGAGAGAGACCTTGAGTTTGACGAAAGAGGTCTTCAGCTTCCTCCACTTTTCCGATCTTGCAAAGTCCATCAATCAAAGTGTTATAAGTGATAATATTAGGAGAGGGACCTTGAGTTACCATTTGACGGAAGAGATCTTCAGCTTCCTCCACTTTTCCGATCTTGCAAAGTCCGTCTAATAAAATACTGTAAGTAAAAGTGTTCGGCTGCACTCCTTCTTGTCGCATTTTCTTGAACACATCCATAGCCTCATCTACCTTCTGGTTCTTACTCTACCCATCAATCAAAACAGTATAACTACGGACGTCGTGCCTTAGGCCCTCACGAGACATAGAACTGAGTAACTCATCCACCTTCTCGAACCTGCCTTCGAGACAGTATCCATGCAGTAGTACATTATACGTGATTCTATCGGGTTTCTCACCTCTTTCAACCATCAAATTGAGTAGCTTATGCGCTTCGATCGTTTTCCCCTGCTTGCAAAGATAATCCATCAACGTGTTAAATGTTACAGCATTTGGTGGGAGCCCTCTATCGACCATCTCTTTGAAGATTCCGCTGGCCTCCTTCCAGCGACCAAGAACCAGATGGCCTCTAATAATGCTAGTGTACGTAACGACATTCGGCTGGATTCCCACGCTGACCATCTCCTCCAACAGCTCAGAAGCGCTAGTCATATTTCCTTGTCTGCAACGAGCGTTTATGACTGTATTGTAAGTGACCACATCGGGTTTGGCATGCATTTTCCTGAGTACGTCGATTGCCAAGTCCGTGTTTCCGCTATCACAGTGACCCTTTATGACTGTAGTGTAAGATACAGCGTCTGGCACAAAACCCAACTGAGGCATTTTGTCGAGCAACTGGGCTGCGGCGCTGTACCTCTTCTTGACACAGAGTCCTCTGACCAGAGAGTTGAGGATGATGATGTTGGGACTCCAACCGCGTCTGAGCATGCATGCGAAGATGGCGAAGGCGAGGTCTACATTGTTGGACCGGCCGCAGAAGTCGATGAAGATGCCATAGGTGACGGTGTCGGGAGAGGTGCCGGAACGGTTGAGCTTGTTGAGCAAGGAGAAGATGGTCGGGAAGAAGTTGGAGGAGGAGGAGGATGTTGTAGGTGGGTTGTTCTTACGAGTGATGGAGGCGAAGAGGATGTTGTAGGTGGAGACGTCGGGGATGGGGTGCTTGGCAGCAGTCAATTTGTCGAACAGATGGAGTGCCTCTTCGATGGAGAGGTGGTTCCTCTCCGAGCGACAGCGCTCTCTGACGAGACGCTCTACATTCCCATGGAAGTATGTTGCATTGGAAAGGGAGGAGGAAGATGATGATGCGGTGGGATTCTTCAATTCTTCCGCGAAAGCTACGAATTTTAGGGTTTGAGACCTAGGGTTTCTGATGGGGGTGCAACGAAGAAGAGATGGAAGGGGAGCTCTGCTATTGTTTGAAATGTGAGAGGGAGGGGGGAAGAAATTTGCAGAGATGGCGCCCATGAGTGACTTCAATTTTTTCTTCTTCTCCCCTTTCTTTCTTTGTTTCTGAACAAGAAGAAGCACCACCACCACACTCTCCCTCTCTCGCTCGAGATCAGGGAAAGAGAGGAGTATGGCAAATGACAATTATACCCTTAGAAATATTCATTCATTATGATTCGATATATATATTAATAAAGAACTACATTTTTTTTTCCCCGCGCGGACTCAAATTTTGTCACGTTCATCATACATCTATGTTGTGGAATTGTAGGTGGACGGCCGCACGCACAGTACTTCATCATTGTTATTGCACCTCTATCAACACTAGCACCCTCTCTGACATGCACGAGATAAGATACGTCTATGGGCCGATCGCACCGGCTCGGCCGTCTCGCACAAGGCAAGTAACTTCTCTAATCTTGTGTTCGAGTTCAAGGCACATTTACGGACCGGTCGTACCCGCACAAACGCTCGCTCCTAGTAAGGTAAAACGTAGCTAACAACTAAGGAGATTGGAGATTAGAAATAATGTTATGGATTTATATAGATTTAGGATAAAAAAAAAAGAATTAGATTAGGCTTATATGGTAGGTGGCGTAGTTGTCATGTAATGCAATTTATTATGTTTAAACATAAGTGTCTTAAAATAATAGTAGAGATGAATAACAAGTCACGTGGATTGGACGTATCCAAAAGAAATCAATCATATTATTAATAAAATATATAAAAATTTAAAATATACATAATATTTTAAATATAATTTTAATATAATTTGTTATGATTAATTTTTAAATTCTGGATATGTATTTAATTAGATAGTATTATGTAGTTAGTTTGAACATAATTTTAATTTTAAACATATTACAGTATCGGGTGGTTTTTAATTTTTTACGTGAGGAAAGAGGGTTCGTTTATCCACAGAAGATAAAAAGGTAGTTAATTTTGAACTTTTCTTTTTATTTTTTAAAAATTTAATGGTTGATGATACACACGATTTAAACGGCTTAATTTGGAGCCGTTTTTTGAAGCCCCTTTATATTAGTAGGGATGTTATTCGCACCTCCAAATTGTCTTTTCAAATCTTTCTTTTTATGTGACATTTGACATGACGGTTAGTGTAACATCTAAGATGACAAATTTTAAATTAACATTAATATTAATGTTAACATTAAAATTCTACGCTTAGAGGATTGGTTGACATATCTTTACGTCTTAATTTCTTCAATTACGTAAGGAAGATACAATAGTATAGTATACAAAACCTAGGTATCGCTCGTACTAATACATGATCGGTAAAACTCACCAAAGCTAATCCCAAATTCTTTGTCTGACTTTATCATTTCTCAATAACCCAAAAGCCAAAACCCTAATTTCTCACCATTTGTCAAGAACATCTCACATATGGTGACCAAATCCCCAATTTCTCATCATTATTGAGGTTAATGAGTCCACATGGATGTTACTGTCAGGTTTGGCACTGGACATTTGCTAAAAGTGACAATATAAACTTTAATACATATAGCATGATCTACTTTCATGTGTATTTTTCTTTTACTTTACCAAGGTGTGCTCTTAATTCTCGTCTATATATCAAATTTTACAAATGTATGATACAAATTTACATGTTAAAGCTTGATCATATAATTCCAAATTGTTGGTAACTTGGTTTACAGAGATGACTACCTTCAAGTAGATCCAGGAAAAGAATATTTGCAAGCTCAAGGCGTAGAAGACTGCTTTGCATTCCTGAAATAAATAGTGTGGGTATTTATCAGAATCCAAATTGAATTCTGGAACAAGAACATATTATCCATAAGAACAAATAAAGCATGTTAAAAGAAATTATTCTTTCAAGTGTTTTGGCATCAGCCGCACTATGGAACTCCAGACAGGGAATATAACATCAAAATGTGAAATCATCCAGATTTTTTTTTCCTATGCTGCATCAACACAGAGAGCTGTGAGAAACACTGAGAATGGATGCTACAAGTGCCGAATAGGTAAACAAACCTTTGGAAGCAATCTTGTGTGGTTCACAAATTCAAGAAGAAGTATGTCATTGAGATATACAAATGCTCATAGCCTATATAACTCATTAGATGACTTTCAACAGCTTTCCTTCACCGGAAATTGTTGTCGTACAATGTAAGAACCAAAAGATTATGACAACGCTAAATAATCAAACACAATGGCATGAATGCATGGTTTGATGGTTTAACAAATTATAGTTGTAGTATACGACAGTTAACGTACACAAATAATGAAAAATGGACAGGGTAGTCGACGTCCAAATTTAACTATCATCAAGGTATCAAATTTAGATTTTTAGACTAGAGTCTACTAATCGTGGGAATCATAAAAATCAATTGATATGATTCGGAGCAACAATAAAAGATATGTAGGACCAGAAAGAAGTACATCATCACCTGTTCAAAATAAGTACATCACAGAGACCTATAAATGAATGACCAGAAGTTTTAGAATAGCATTATGCAGCTTAAGTTAATCCTAAAATAAGAATTTGAAACACAAAAGCTTGGCAAAACTATTTTGAGCATCTTTCTCGTGCTCCATAGCCGACCAATTCTGATGGGAGAATAAGGCTTGGATGATGATGATTCATTGGAACATTTCTTAACAAAGCTCCACCATTTGGTCTAGGTACAAAGAATGACTCCACAAATAATATGGAAATTGAGTGAAAACATTAGTGATTTTTATTGATAAGAGTCGGGAGGATTGTTCACAATGAGTGATCTTAAGATGCCGATGGTGTGAAGTTTGAAACCTAATACTTTTTAGCACTCTCTCTCTCTCTCTCAATTCTAAACCAAAGCTAAGAAATTGAATAAAAAGACATGACAGATATTTATGCAAATCAAACCATAAAATTCAATTTGAATCTAATAGGTCTCTGATTTGAAGGGAGTCATGGTCATGTTTCATTATTCTTGGGCTCTAAATATGAAACCATGATAAGTCAGACCCCACCTAACAAAATGCCACAAACGAAGCCCAAGATATTAGCAAAACGCAAAACACAAATACAGAAAAGAAATGATGTAAAGGCAGAAATGTAAAGACAAGCATGGTACCAATGTGTTGAGGAGGCAGAAAAGACATGAGAGTAAAACTAGCTATCAAGCATATAAGAAGAAGGTTTACTCACTGCTTATTGGACACCAAAGAGCAGGTTTGTTTGTAAATATCGCTTCTTATGCTTGCAAGGTGCTTCAGCAGGAAACGTGAGTCAGAAGAAGGCAAACCTGTACCCCCATGATGCTGAGACATCTACAGGTCCCAACATTTGCGAATCGACATGAAACTGCTGTCAAGTTTGTGATTGCCGAAGGAATGCTAGAGAGCATTAGATATCCATGGCTACTCAAAGTGCACCAGTTTTTTTTCCCATACACATTAAGACAGTTTCTGTAATGATGATGATACAATTGTGTTTTGCTCAAGCATTAGTGTTAGTTACATCAAAATATAATACATGTGTACGATCTAGTTAGACACTAGTTGTGATTCGACATGTTGAAACTCCCAAGTAGGATCCTCGAGATGATGAGAGCAGTTGCATGGGCTTATTTTCATTGGCGATGTACATCAGGTAGTGTGACAACCTTGTGGAATGGAACATTCCTCTGAGGTATATAGAGATCCATCTAGCTTCTTCGTCGTCCTCGAGGACATATCTTATGGCAAACATAAAAAATAAAGAATATCAATTACCACACAGGTAGGCTGAACTAGAAATTTGAAAATGAATAAGACCTTACTACAAAACTGGAAACAAATTAAGAGCATATCAAAAGCTGCATTAGTAATAGTACCGAAGAAAATAAAGTTTCCACTGCCCGATACATTTTATATATAGAGCATATCTTCCTCGTCGTTTTTATGTTGTCATAAACCTTGTATGTTGTCAGGATTGTAGAAATTTTCTACAGTCCTTGAAGCATTCAGGACTATAGAAATTGCTACGGTCCTGACAACATACAAGACTGTAATATAAATACGATTTAGGCAGAGTACTCCTGATAGTGTTTATCTGCTTTCTAAAAAGGTGTGCCACTTATTTGTAACCAATCCAATGTATATATAACCAATCAATAATGTAAGTTAAACGGAAATATCAAATTAAATCAATGAATAAGTGAACTGCTAAATATAATAGAACAACAAGTTTAACCAAGAAATCTTACCAAGTAATTGTGGTGAATATTGAATAGTCCCATTAGATGACATGTCGAGATCAGATGGTATGCAATCCCTTTCAAGTGAAAAACTTCATATGAACTCCATTTGGTGTTTACCTAGAAATTTTATGTATCAATGATGATATCGCCGAGCCGACATTAATCTCATTACAAAATTTGCACAATGTTGAGTAAAATTAGGAAGAATTTTCATATAATGATGACAATGTCCATCCTTTGAGAGTAGATCCACTATGGATGGTGCAGTAGATGCCTTGAGGATAAATTTACTTTTATCCATTTCTGCAAGAAACCCTATAGCTCTGTTTACTTCACCATTCTCCAACCAGCCCTTAACAATAGTAGCATTAAGCATAACAAAATCTGAAGAGTGAACATATTTCTTCACTGACAAAAGCAACTCATCAAATTCATCCAACAACCCTTCTTTAATAAGGCCTTTCATCATTATAGTGTATGTTACAACATCTGGTGACACTACGTGATTTGCAAGAATAGAGTTAAAGAGATCCCTTGCTGCATTAACTTTACCAACTTGAAATATTCCTTCAATTAAAATATTGAACGTCGTAGCTTCCAGTTTTTCCTTCTGACATGATATGGTGTTGAACAGATTCATGGCCTCATCAATGTGGTGATTTTTACAAAGTCCATGTAATATTATAAGATAGGTGTGGAGTTCTAGGGAAGTTCCTGAAGCAATCATTTTATCTTGTATTTCTTTTGCGTAAGCAACTCTTCCAGCTTGGTATAATCAACCTAACATAATATTGTAAGTAGCAAGTGTTTGTTGCAATCCCTTAAAAATGCATCTCATAAAAAAGATGTCTAGCTCTATCAACCTTTCCGCACATACAAAAGCCATTGATCAAAATGTTGTAAGTAATTGTATCTTGATCAAGATGTTGTAAGTAATTGTATCTGGTTTATGACCTCATGAGAGCATTAGCTCAAAAACATTAAATGTTTTACTAGTTTCTTGTATCAGGCAATATCCAGCCATTAAGGTAGTATATGTTACTACATCGGGGTCCAAGCCTCTTTGAATCATCACATCTAATAATTTATACACTTTTTCAACCATTTCTTCTTTACACAGAGCATCAATTATCATGTTGAATGTCAAAACAGTAAGTTCAATCCCTTGATCCTTCGATTCCTCGAGCAATCTAGAAGTTACTTCCCATTTTCCTAATTTTAGAAATCCCAAAATCAAAGTGTTATAAGTGATAATATTAGGAGAGAGACATTGAGTTATCATTTGACGGAAGAGATCTTCAGCTTCCGCCACTTTTGTAATTTTGCAAAGTCCATCAATCAATGTGGTATAACTGATAATAACAGGAGAGAGACCTTGAGTTACCACTTGATGGAAGAGATCTTCAGCTTCCACCACCTTTCTAATTTTGCAAAGTCATCAATCAAAGTGTTATAAGTGATAATATTAGGAGAGAGACCTCGAGTTACCATTTGACGGAAGAGACAATACAAAAGTATTTGCGACACCAAGCCTAAACCCATCTTGACAGGTGAGTGATGACGCACATTATGTTTTACACATGCATTATGCATATCTATTGCGACTGTCTATCGACCTGACATCGGCCTTCATCATCTTTGTCGAATTCTCGACTTGCTCAACTTCAAGGGGGGGGGGGGGGGGGGGGGGGGGGGGGGGTGTTGGGAGGGTGGTGGGGTGGGAGGGGTGGTGGTGGGAGGGCAAAAAACCGATGCCCACTTGGTGGAACGTTGAAATCATAAAATAAGTCTTGTCTAGTGATTTAATAGTCTTCCCCAAGTGTGAGGTAGCTAGACTTCCACTATATTTGGTCAGCGCCCAGTGGCATGGAGATTGATGTTCAAAATAAGCATAATGCGATATCTAGACTTTCACTTTATAGGTAAAAAAATCTTACAATAGTCTACTTATGGTTAAAAGTTTAAAACTATTCACTATATGAAGAGTTAATGTGTAGTAGAAGAAACCTATAAAACAGTACCGGTGTCGCTATTATTATGTCCCTTAAATCACTTTGTTAAAATTGCTGAATGCTTACGTTAAAGATGAGTATCAGTTAAGACAGTTTAGAAACATTTTTTTCCCTTTTAAGGCTAAAGTTTAAAATCATTTATGCACGTAGATTATAATTAATTGTATGAATCCACCCACATACTAAATAGCATGAAATGTATCCTTTAATGATAGGACTGACCTTAGAACCTCTGCTGGAGATTTACTCAAATGAGATAATATGAACTAAAGAGAGAGGTTAGCTAAGTAAGTACTTGTAAAGGTGGTGCATGGATCCTTTAGACAGAGATATGAAGCTTCAGCTTATAATCCATAAGAGTCAGTTTTATAGTGTGGAGAATATACCCCAAAACAAGAAAGCTAACCATGTTTAAAAAATATATATAATAGAAATTCCATTTCACCTGTCTAAATATGGTTTTCCTGAAAGTTAGAATTCCCATGTCATTCGGTAATGCTCTGTTCCAAAACTAACTGGAAACATCCAAATAAGCATGCATCTAGTTTCAGATAAGAAATTATATTTAGCCCTATAACGACCAGCTTTTGTGCACATTAGCTTAGTTCCTCGATGGTTTTGTGATTAAACTACCTACATTACTAGACCATGATCACATATTCGATAAGGGGTCTAAGTTAACAAAAAAGCTTTAACATGAGTCATTTTTTAATACTTGTAATAGGTTTGTGATCCTTTACAGCAAGCATAGTCCCCCTTCTAGCTCAGCTAGACTCTAGCTGCTACTTGCCATGGAGTACGTGACTTAGGTACAAAACTAGCACTTATTTTTGCCAAAAACTATTGTGTCACTCAAATGACTGTGTTCACTATCTGCATTCCTTTTTACTCCTTTATTAGAGAACTTTTAGCTCCAAGCAAGAATCTCTCTATTAAAGAAAAGTATTCTTTGTCTTATTTGATCAACTCATATATTATTAATCAGGCAATTTGACCGTCTACCATAATATAATTAAAACGTAACATATCTATGCTGGTAGTTGGATCTGGACTCTAGCCATGTAGGTTTTGTTTTGAATCTGTCCAGGCTTGATTCCTCTTAATAGACACCCCCGATCCAATCACCAATGCATTCGGGTAGGCTCAAGTTTGAGAGCTTACCTTATCCATTTCATCATAAAGCATAAGCCAGATTTAGGTACTCTAATAAAAACATATCCCTAAAACTCTTATATTCTATACCTACTCTTTTTTGCATTGATCATGTTTCGCATCACAATCGTGTAAGATTCATGCAGATGGATCTGGCGCAGTTTATCCTGCAGTCTGCTTTTGAGAATCGAAGTCAAGAAACCCAAGTTGGGAATTGTAGTAAGATTTGGGTCGGTTTGTGTTGAGTCCTCACTTAGTTATGTGACAACCCTAATAACTGTTACCATCCAATTTTATTGTTCATTACAATCCAAGTGTGCTTTTGAATAAAGCTATGTTGTTCTAAGACATCTAAACACTAGTGCAGATAAAATGTAAAACTAAAGAACAAAAAAGTGGGCTTAATAATATTCTTGAAGAAATGTGCCATGTTGTCAAATGAAGCTGAAACCTGAGATTTTGAAGAGAAGCCACTCAGATGCAAGAGATCAAACTCAAGCACGCAGATATCAACAACAACTTGGTCGTCCAGGCTTAATGACAAGTCTCTCCTGGAAATACTTGCCTTCGCCAGGAATGCTAGTGTCAGGTTGGACAGTAAATTATTTGGTCAAACATCAAAGTTTGACAAATAAAGCTATCAAAAGGACTGGTAGTTCTAAATTGACATATCAATATGAATCATATGAGATGTACTCATGTAAGTTCGATTTTTTTTTTGAATATCAATAAATATATGTCAAAAGAAAATATTCAATATACCTATCATGTTTTACGATATGAAAATCCCTTAAAATGGCGACATGAGCATTGCAATGGTACCAGCACAATAAATCAATTTGAAGGAAAAACTAGCCTATTCAACATTTGCAGCATGACTAAATGGAAATAAAGTTTTTTTATCTTTTTAAAAAGGAACAATGAGGCTCATGGATTTTGTACTCCACCCATCTCACACTTCCAACTACCATGTTGCATACTTACATAAAAAGTAAAACCCTGATCTAAGCTACTTTTGTAAGTGGATGCACCAATCATTTTGTGGATGATAAAGTTTTCAACAATATACATGATTTTTTGAACAGTGTCTGCATCTTATGGACATACTACCTGTTGTGAGATTATAATTCTTACTTTAGGAAGCTGATGTAAGCAGAAGATTTGAGAAGTTCCTCTGGCCTCACTTAAATTTATCTGTATATCTACTATTTCAGTGATCAACAATTGTGTTTGGACCATACTAATACAGAAGCAATATTGTGTCCTTTAAAATTAAAGAGATCCATAAACGGAATAGAGGACGACTCCTTAATAATCTAGTCACCTAAAGGGAACAAATAGTAGAACATGCATCCAAAGATTTTCATACACAAGATATTATCTACAATAATTATTCATAATTGTTCGTGCATATGAAGCTAATGTTATTTAATGAATTTTGATGATTAGATAAAGAATGAGTTGTCTCTTGTTCATATTTCCAACCATGTCCAACAATACAAAAGTATTTGTGACACCAAGCCTATATCCATGTTGACAGGTGAGCGGTGATGCACATTATGTTTTACACATGCATTATGTATATTTATTGCAACTTTCTATCGACCTGACATCGGCCGATCTATGTCATATCCACGACCTGCTCAACTTCAGGCAAAAGGGGTTCACGCAAAAACCAAGATGCCTACTTGGTGGATAGTTGAATTCGTAAAATAAGTCTTGTCTAGTAATTTAACAGTCTTCCTCAAGTATGAGGAAACTAGACTTCCAATTCCAACATTATTACTTGAACCCCAGTAAAAGATACAACACCCAGATATGCACAAAGCATGCTCTTCTATCTTAAAGACAATATACATCTTAAACGCATTTTATGCTCTCTACAGTTGTGTTCTCCTTAGCAATCTTAGAAGGTTAGACATCTTAGAGTGACTAAATAGCAGGAAAGTTTTTTTTTCTAAACACATGCCGCAAGTGATCTACAGATTTTTCAAGTTACTTTATTTTGTCCTACTTTTTCCTCCTACTTAATATCATACTACTATGTGGCCAGTTAAATTAACTAATACATGTTACATTCCTAATTGTAATCGTCTTATAGCAAGGTTTACAACCATGCAATCAATATCTTACAGGAACCTCTCTATAAGTATCAATCTTGGTAGTTTAACGGTTTCCTCAGTTTTAGATAACAGTATTTCAGTTTCAACACCTTACAAACTTAACCAAAATATAAGAAATGAAACATAATTTTAAAAAATATTTACCTAGTTTTGTCCTAGTTTCATAAATAGCTGCTTAGTTAATGACTTTAAGAAACTACAACATGATAATGCTTATATAATACCCAAGTCACCATATATACGCTCAAAAAGGTTCTTTAGTAAAAATGCAATAGCCTGAATCAAAGGTACAATTTGGCCAGTTCTAGTATAATTTTGAAGGTTTTCGCCAGTTTTGGCCTTGTTTCAGAAAATTTTGAGACATGGGCCATATTTGAAAATTTATGGCAAGTTTTCCAAGACCACTTTGGAAAGTCGCTACCAATTTTGGCTACTTTAGGCATAGAGGCATAAATATCTGAAAGATCGAAACCAATCTAATCCAGTACTAGAATGAACTTAAGGTACCAGCCAATACCAATTTGGTCATGGACATGCAGATTTGTTCTGACTCAAATCTAACTACAGGGTGCCAGTAACGTCCAATTTTAAACCTCGTTAGTATGAAGCAATGAAGTGAATCATAAAAGATCATCATACCACCATTTCTCCTGTTTTAGTTTTTCGAATATCCAAAACTCCTATGTGTATAAGGCGAACTACAACATCACTTATAAAAAAAATTGTATAACTACTAATAACTATTTCCTATAGCAAATTTTGAAGTAGAGTAGCTTCAAAGACGAGAACCAAGCAAGAAAAAAACCAAGATAGTAATGCAGATGACGTTGAAAAACCATAGATCAGGAAGGCTGGAGAGGTAGGTGTCTAGAAGAAGTCGTTAAGGACATCTAGTCTAGGGAGGGGTCTTGAAGAATGGTTGTAGCATTGTCGTACGCGTCGGTTGTAACCTAACTGTAGGCTTTGATAGTAACATCGTTGTAAGCAGTCGTCTTAGCCTTATAGACACTAGGGGTGAGTGTTTGGTTTATTCGGTTTCAACCGAACTGAAATAGTTAAAACCGAATAAACCGAAATTCTAAAAATCCAAAAACGAAACCGAACCGAATAATCAATTCGGTTTGTTCGGTTAGACTATTTCTTAATGGGTCGTACCTAAAATTGGGATCATAATTAAATTTTATTAAAATTTTATAATTTTTTACACATGTTTGTTGTACTTCAAAGTTGCACCCAATGTTGGACCTCATTAACCTTCTCAAAACATACACAAAAGTAGGAAGGAACTTCTTATCTAATGTTTGTTTAATCATTTTGTTTTTAGTAATGTTAACTAATTAACTACTATTGCTTAATACTAAGTAAATAATTAGTAACGTTTAACTAACATGTAAGTAATCCTTATCGTGTAATAACTAAGATAATTAATTAATATTCATAACAAAAACCATAAATTGATAACAAGTAGTAGGTAAAACTTTAGTACTTAAACTACACAATTAAGATTCTTCGATTATATTTTAGTAATTAATAATATTAATAATGCTTACGTAATATATTATCATATTGGACATGATTAATTATTAGCAAAAAAGTGATAAAGATAATTAAATAATACTCAATAACTAATGTTTAATTATCAACTCCAATACTTATGACAATATTAATTATTCTATATCAATTTAGTTACCTATTAATAATATTTTATGATATTATAATGCACTTCACAGTTTTTAACTTCCTTTCATAATGCTATCCAAACACATTTTGGAAGGAGTGGACAAGAAAGTGCAAAAAAAAGTCCAAAAACTTTCTACACTACACCTTCCACTTTCTCACTTCCAAGGAGTTCTTTCTATCCAAACAACCCCAAGGAACTCATGTTCAATCACTTTGGAAAGCTTTTTAAGTTGATTTTACAAAAGAAAAGTATATCATTGCTTGAATCCAACGTTCAACCCATAAAATCTATTTGGGGGCATGTTGAATAATACACAAATATAACCCTTACCAACACTATGGAGTTTTGGCATAGCGGCATGTAATTTAATACAAAGAAATCAAAAGATAAAAATAGAGAAAGAGAAGGATAGTCAACTACCTCTATATATAAATGGCAATTCAAATACTGTGTTTCTTTGATACATTCAACAATGCAAAATATTATTTCATTCAAAATTAAGATGGAAAAATAACATAAATAATACATAAAGCTATGCCTTCATGTATCAAATTTCTTTGTTTTTAAATATTTTTCCTAATTTTTGGCTTTTCCATGCTAAAAACTCAGAAAGTACGATCTGAAACAACTAATACCAAACCCATAAGGAGTGGGTCTTACAAGTTATAATGATCCTTAAACAGATACGAACCTTGAAATGATAAAAACAAGCTTGCTCTAACGACATCTTGAAAACGTATTCCATTTGAACTTGATCTTATGTTTAAATGCATGATAAAAATATCATAATATGGTTCTTACAACTATTTTTGACAATGTATACGAAGGCAAAGACAAACCATACACTTAATTGGGAAGTAAAGAAACTTTAAAAAGGTATGGCACTTATTGTAACCAATCCAACGTATATATAACCAATCAATAATGCAAGTTAAACGAAAACATCAAATTGAAAAAGTGCATTTCTGAATATAATAAAGCAATAAGTTTAACCAAGAAATCTTACCAAGTAATTGTGGTGAATATGAATAGTCCCATTAGATGAAATGTCGAGATCAGATGGTATGCAATCCCTTTCAAGTGAAAAACTTTATATGAACTCCATTTTGGTGTTTACCCAGAAATTTTATGTATCAATGATGATGTCGACGAGTCGATGTTAATCTCACTACTCTTTGCACAAGGTTGAGAAAAAGTAGGAAGCATTTTCATATAATGATGACACTGTCCATCCTTTGAGAGTAGATCCACTACGGATGCCGCAGTAGATGCCTCGAGGATAAATTTACTTTTATCCATTTCTGTAAGAAACCCCATAGCTCTGTTTACTTCACCATTCTCCAACAAGCCCTTAACAATAACATTAAGCATACCAGAATCTGAAGAGTAACCATCTTTCTTCACTGACAAAAGCAACTCATCAAATTCATCCAACAACCCTTCTTTAATAAGACCTTTCATCATTATGGTATATGTTACAACGTCTGGTGACACTAGTTCATTTGCAAGAATAGAGTTAAAGAGATCCTTTGCTGCATTAACCTTACCAACTTGAAACATTCCTTGAATTAAAATATTGAAGGTCCTAGCTTCCAGATTTTCCTTTTGACATGATATGGTGTCGAACAGATTCATGGCCTCATCAGTGTGGTGATTTTTACAAAGTCCATGTAATATTATATGATAGGTTTGGAGTTCTAAGGAAGTTCCAGAAGCAATCATTTTATCTTGTATTTCTTTTGCGTCGGCAACTCTTCCAGCTTGGTATAATCCATCTAACATAATATTGTAAGTATCAAGTGTTTGTTGCAATCCCTTACAAGGCATCTCATCAAAAAGGTGTCTAGCTCTATCAACCTTTCCACACATACAAAAGCCATTGATCAAGATGTTGTAAGTAACTGTACTTGGTTTATGACCTCGTGAGAGCATTAGCTCAAAAACTTTAAATGCTTTACTTGTTTCTTGTATCAGGCAATATCCATCCATTAAGGTATTGTATGTTACTACATCGGGCTCCAAACCTCTTTGAATCATCACATCTAATAATTTATAAACTTTTCCGACCATTCCTTCTTTACACAAAGCATCCATTATTGTATTGAATGTAACAACATTAAGTTCGATCCCTTGATTCTTCATTTCATCTAGCAATCTAGAAGTTACTTTCCACTTTCCTAATTTTAGAAGTCCCGAAATCAAAGTGTTATAAGTGATAATATCAGGAGAGAGACCTTGAGTTACCATTTGACGGAAGAGATCGTCAGCTTCCACCAGTTTTTCGATTTTACAAAGTCCATCAATCAAAGTGTTATAAGTGATAATATCAGGAGAGAGACCTTGAGTTACCATTTGGCTGAAGAGGTCTTTAGCTTCCTCCACTTTTCCGATCTTGCAAAGTCCATCAATCAAAGTGGTATGAGTGATAATATTAGGAGAGAGACCTTGAGTTACCATTTGACGGAAGAGGTCTGCAGCTTCCTCCACTTTTCCGATCTTGCAAAGTCCATCAATCAAAGTGTTATAAGTGATAATATTTGGAGAGAGACCTTGAGTTACCATTTCATGGAAGAGATCTTCAGCTTCCTCCACTTTTCCGATCTTGCAAAGTCCATCTAATAAAATATTGTAAGTAAAAGTGTTCGGCTGCACTCCTTCTTGTCGCATTTTCTTGAACACATCCATAGCCTCATCTACCTTCTGGTTCTTACTGTACCCATCAATCAAAACATGTAACTACGGACGTCGTGCCTTAGGCCCTCACGAGACATAGAACTGAGTAACTCATCCACCTTCTCGAACCTGCCTTCGAGACAGTATCCATGCAGTAGTACATTATACGTGATTATATCGGGTTTCTCACCTCTTTCAACCATCAAATTGAGTAGCTTATGCGCTTCGATCGTTTTCCCCTGCTTGCAAAGATAATCCATCAACGTGTTAAATGTTACAGCATCTGGTGTGAATCCTCTATCGACCATCTCTTTGAAGATTCCGCTGGCCTCCTTCCAGCGACCAAGAACCAAATGGCCTCTAATAATGGTATTGTACGTAACGACATTCGGCTGGATTCCCACGCTGACCATCTCCTCGAACAGCTCAGAAGCACTAGTCATATTTCCTTGTCTGCAACGAGCGTTTATGACTGTAGTGTAAGTGACCACATCGGGTTTGATATTCATTTCTCTGAGTACATTGATTGCCAAGTCCGTGTTTCCGCTATCACAGTGACCCTTTATGACAGTATTGTAAGATACAGCGTTTGGCACAAAACCCAACTGAGGCATTTTGTCGAGCAACTGGGCTGCGGCGCTGTACCTCTTCTTGACACAGAGTCCTCTGAGCAGAGAGCTGAGGATGATGATGTCGGGACTCCAACCGCGTCTGAGCATGCATGCGAAGACGGCGAAGGCGAGGTCTACGTTGTTGGACCGGCCGCAGAAGTCGATGAAGATGGCGTAGGTGATGGTGTCGGGAGTGGTGCCGGAACGGTTGAGCTTGTTGAGCAAGGAGAAGATGGTCGGGAAGAAGTTGGATGAGGATGTTGTAGGTGGGTGGTTCTTACGAGTGACGGAGGTGAAGAGGATGTTGTAGGTGGAGACGTCGGGGATGGGATGCTTGGCAGCAGTCAATTTGTCGAACAGATGGAGTGCGTCTTCCATGGGGAGGTGCTTCTCCGAGCGACAGCGCTCTCTGACGAGTCGCTCTACATTACCACCACGAAGAAAGTATGACGATGATGATGATGATGCAGTGGGTTTCCTCATTTCTTCCTTCTTCCTTTCTTCTTCTTCAGAGGTGGGTGGGTGTTAATGGAACAACGCTCTGTTAGTTACATGGGCGGCCTCTCTCTTATTATTGTGAGAAAGTAGATGGGCTCATAGGTTTGATATGATTTAGAAAAAAATATTTAAATTATATTTTGATAAGATTAGAAAAAAATTATTTTATGTACAACATATAGCTTTTAATATATATATATATATATATATATATATATATATATATATATATATATATATATATATATAGCATAAATAATAACAAATTAATTCCATCTAGAAAAAGTAATAGATTTATCTACTCATAATGAACTCCATTGAAGAACCTTCCTTCACAAATTAGATTCTCATCTAACAAATTCAATCACAAGTACTCTTTCACGTGCAACAAACTTTTTAAACATAAAAGGTCTATTGCATATAGCTCAGGTATGCCTCTGTAATGAAAAACATGCAACATATGGCTCAGATATGCATCATCATATCCTAAAATATAAATGGCCAAGAACGTAGATAGTCTCATGTATTTCTGCCACTTGCCACCAAACCCAGATAACCAAAGGTCATTCCACGTGTATAATAAAGGATAATGAGAATAACATAATCAACTATTACAAAGTCTAGGCTTAAAGGATTGGTTAACATATCTTTACTTCACAATCACTTCAAATACGTAAGAAAGATACAATAACATAGTATCCAAAACCTTAGTATCGCTCATACTAATACAGGATTGGTAAAACTCACCAAACCTAGTCCCCTTTGTATACTCTTACTTTATCATTTCTCAATAACCCAAAGCCAAAAACCCAATTTCTCATCATTTGTCAAGAACATCTCATATCAAATGGTTGGCTAGTTTGTGTGGCTACCTCTTAATCTATCTATTAATATTAAATACCCCCCAAACTTGGAACAAGTTGCCATTATCCAAACCAAAGGCAAAACCTAATTTCTTGTAATCCTGCAAAATAGCATACAACTACATTAAAAATAATATCCTCCATAAATTGATCTAGTACTTCCTACTCCATAAATTGAACAAGTGCAAATAAGAAGTCAGTTTTGGATCCAATTTGCTAGTAACTCTATCAAAATATCAAATATATGGTAGCTACGTTAGAAATTGTTGTGGTAGCGATTGTGAGATTTAAAGTACCGATTATGAGCGCTTACGAGGGATCCGATTTTTGGCGATTTTAAATACCTTTTTTAAACCAACCTAATTAATGCTGGATAATTCATTAAGTAGCGGTTCTGTAAGTTTTTTAAAACAATAAATTACTTGTATGCACATATATAAACAAAAGCCCTCCCTAAGAAAAATTATATGATTGTCCTCCCAAACAATATATTTTATACTCATATAACTTGCAAGCATAAAATGGTTTGGCAAGTAGTAAATTATAAATGTTGAGAGTAAAGTATTTACTACCACATCAAATGGACTTCAAAATTGTATGACAATTATTCACAACCACATCAAATAGACCGCAAAATTTTAAAAACATTACCTTTTGGAGGAAGTAGCCGTCAGATGAGAAACAAAGATAAAGAATATAAATGGAAGAAGAAGAAAAAAAACCTTAGGCCCCGTTTGGTTCACGGAAAAGAAATCAATTCCCATGTATTTTCCATGGGGGTGGAAAAGTAGAATTCCTATCAAATTTCCTTTCCTATGTTTGGTTGGTGTAGGAAAGGAAAGAAAAAATATATCATTGTTTCAACAATATCCAATGTCAATATAATTATAATGAAGAGTTAATTGGTAAAATAGATAATAAATCAAGGCTACTTTTGTCATAATGTTTGATAATTAATGTTGGAAAAGGAGGAAAAATGAATCCCATGGGTCATGACTCATGAGAGGAACTATTTTCCCACCTATTTTTCCCTATGTCAGGAAAGTGTTTCCCAAATTTGTGGCTACCAAACAAAGATGAGCGACAGAGGCCGAGTACTTTTTCTCGAAAAGCCCAAAAAAAAAAAAGCAGCAACAGCATTTGCACTTTCTCAAGGTGTATTCGGGCCGGTCCGGACCGGCCCACGAGCCAATGGCTGCGGGCCAGACCGGGCTCGGGCCGGTCCTGGACCGGCCCAAGGAGAATTGCGGTCCGGGCCAAGCCCGGCCCGGTTTTGAAGTATCCGGCCCAGCCCGACCCACTGGACCGGACCCAGGATGGGCCGGTCCGGGCTGAACCGGTCCACGGGCTGGGCCGGGCCTAGGTCGGTTCGGGCCGGTTCAGGCCGGTTGAACTGGACCGACCCAGTTTTTTCTAAATTTTTTTTTTACAGTTTTTTGTATTTTTTTCCCCTTTTTTTAACAGTTTAATTTTGTATTTTAATTTTGAAAATTTGTAATTTAATTTTAATTAGAAAAATGTTTATAAAAATTTGTAATACAAAAGTTTGTAATTTGAATAGTAAAAGTTTAAAAAATTTGTAATACAAATGTTTATAAGTTTGTAATAAAAATGTTTATAAAAAATTTATAAAAATTTGAAAAAAAATGATATACAAATGTTTATAAAAATTTACAAAAAATGTTTATAAAAATATTTAAAAAATAATATACAAATGTTTATACAAATATATACAAATGTTTATAAAAATTTAAAAAAAACATTTCTCCCTCTTCCTTTATCCGGGCTTGGGACCGACAAATGCTTGTTTGGCATAGGCGGAGTTAAAAAATGTTTTTTTTTAATAAAAAATAGTTTTTGAAAGTATAAGTTAAAATTTGAATAGTATAAGTTAAAATTTGAATAGTATAAGTTAAAAATAAAAAAATAGTTTTTGAAAGTATAAGTTAAAATTTAAAATTGAAATGTATATAAATGTACATACCTAATACCTTGCACCGTAGCCTCATTGTTGTTCGCCTTCATGTAATGAAAGCGATTCCAAATCCAGCTCGTGGACATCATGATCTTCTTCATATTTCTGGTTTTGTGTTCTTCTATCGGCTTTCATCCAATATTGTACGCACACTATTGCTTCCAAGATATCGGGCTTCAAGCGGCTCCTCCTATCGCTCAACATCCTCGAACTTGCACTAAAACAGGACTCCGATGCTACCGTAGACACCGAAACCATCAGTAGATCACGTGCTATGTTAGAAAGCACAGAAAATCTCTTGTCGTGTCTCTTCCACCATTCTAAAACGGTAAAGTGATCTGGAGTCTCATCTTCTTCTTGATAAGAATTAAGGTAAAGAGACAACTCTTGAGTAGGTTGGGAAGATTGCTTTTGTTTCTTCCTTTGCAGTATGCGACCGGCTGCTGTTAGCTTAGACGCCAAGCCGGAGCTACTACTAGCCCCCCTGAGTTGGTCGGGTCGACGTTGCTCCTTCTTCGTACAGTAGAACTAACCTTTCCAACGCAACTTTAACTTCTCCCTTCATGTCAGTAACGTCTATACCCATATATTCTCCATATCCATCTAATAAAACCTCTACGCCATCCAATTTGATTGTAGGATCAAATACGGAAGCCAAACAATATAAAAGAGGTACTTGACCCCAATATTTCTTGAATTTGGCTTCTATTTCTCACCACATATTCATAATTTGGATAATCTCTATATTTAGAAAATAAATAAGACATGTTACAAAGTTCACGTAAAGCTAAGCAAGATGTGGGATAATAAACACCAGAAAGAGTTAATGTAACATTATAAAAAACTTCTAAAAATTCACAAACACTTTCAGCTGTTACCCAATCATCAGTAGTAACTTGATATTCAAAGGTGACATATGAACTACAATAATATGTAATAGCACTCTTAAAAGGAATTGCAGATTTCAACATCAAGTAGGTGGAGTTCCACCTATTTGGTATATCCTTCACAAATCTTCTAAAAGTAATACCAAAATGTGCGCACGTGCATGCAAAACTTTGTTGTCTACTTGGAGACGAGTTAAGGTGGAGCAAGCATTGTCCCAGAGTGTCTAAATGGGAATCAAAAAATTTAAACATTCTTTAACAACTAAGTTAATTATATGGCAAGCACACCTAACATGCAAAAGTCTACCTTCTAAAATAGGCTGAAAAATCAATGACAAAGAAGACATAGCAGCAGTGTTGTTTGATGCATTGTCCAAAGAGACAAAAAAAAATTTAGCGTGAATATCATATTCACGCACGTGTCTTGAAATCTCATTTGAAATTATAGCGCCCGTGTGTGGACATTCAATAAGTTTAAGACAGATGATGCGTTTTTGCAACATCCATTGTGCATCTATATAGTGTGCAGTAATACAAATATAAGCATAACTCCACTTAGTAGTCCAAATGTCAGAAGTAATAGCCAACTTACTAACATTTTGAAAATCCGCTTTCAAAGCGGCTTTCCGCTCGTTAAAGAGACGAATAGCCTCATTTCGAGCTTGTTGTCTACTCACTCTAGTAAAGGAGGGGTTTAGAGAAATTGATGCATAATCTCGTAAAGATTCGCTTTCACCTGTCGTGAAAGGAAGTTCGTCACGAATAATATGTTTAGTTAATTCAGTTTTATGCCGAGCAGCTGAATAAGTAAAGTTACCCATTGAAGAAGAACCGGTGGTGTGGTGGCCCATGCAGGTCAGAGCATATCGTATCGGTTACGTAACTGTACTGATACGAGCCTGCGCAACTGACAAAACCGTTAGAAATCTCAATCCACTCTGCTTTGAAAATTCTCCTAGAAATTCTCTACGTCCTTAAAAATTCCATATTTGCTCACGATTATACTTCCTTGATTTTCGTACTATTGATTCTCGTCCCTTTTATTTCAAGGTGACGAATTATCGTGCTGTCTAGAATTCATTAGAAATCCTTAAATTATAGTAAATATTGTTTGACTATCGAGTGTTTGGTTGCTTATAGAAATGATGGATTATAGATGCTATACGCCCTAGATATACGTTGATAGACCTATTAGCGACTAGTTAGAAGACTTTAGTGACCGTATTTGGAGGAGTAGTGTGACCAAAGGTGGGTAGAAGTCCTCGAGGATTCGTAGTTACAAAATGATTATGAGGAGTTTATAAATATTTGAGGAATTAAATTTAAGTAGATTAATATAATGGTAGACTTTGATTTTAAGACATAGTCATGAATTAGAATTTCGAGGACGAAATTATTTTTAAGGTGGGTAGATTTGTAGCCTCCCTTCCCAGATTTTTTTAAAAATATTTTTATTTTATTTAAATAGTGATTTTAGATTTTATAGATAATTAATTAATTGATTATTACGGTAGATGATTTTAATCATGATTAAATTTGGAGTACAAGGAGACTAGGAATCGTGGCACGGATAGTACAGTGGCGTGCCTTGACTAGTGTATTAGCCATGGTAGGGGACTGTCGGACCATAGGAGTGTCCTAACTAGGAAAACCAGGCCAAGTTGCGACTTAGCCCATACCGAAGACATTATTTATTTATTAATTATATTATTGACTTGTAGGAGGTCCGATTGCGTCGATTTAGCTCGGACTAGACCCGAACAGAAATCGAGCCCATGCCATAATGTAGTGCATCCAAAGACGCCCATGTAAGCATATGTTAAGTATATGCAATATTTCCTATTTTACTTTTTGGATTTACAAATATCTTTAAAATGTTTGTTAGGCATATTATATAAGTATTATTAAATGCTTATATGACATTTAGAATGTTGCACAATTTTCGGTGGACCTATCAGAGTAGAGGTCGAATGTGTCACCCAATAATATATCTATTATTAGCTTACTGTATTTCGATATCATTATATTATTGAATAATTCTATAATTATTATGTAAGTATCTTATTATGGACTATTTGTGTTCTTTAGAAATAAGTATCATTATATATATACCTAGTTATATGAATATACTCTACACTAGCAAATTAGATTATTAAGATTTGGGATTTTATGGAGTATTATACATGGGTATATATAGTTATATATATATATGTGTTTATGGGTATTGAGTATATAAATATACATATATAGGTGTGTATACAATAATAGATATAAAATGTGTGTATTTGTATATATAAATATATATTATATGTATATGAGTGTATATATACATTTATGCATATGTATATACATGGATATTGTATATGTATATATATATTGTAAATGTGTGTATATATATATATATATACATATATGTATTGCAAATATATAGAAATATATATAGGGGTATATATAATAGATATATATTCTGTGATATATATATATGGTGATATATATATGCTTAGGCTCAACACAAGTGAGCCAGGCCCAGCCTCAGGCCCGCTCAGCCGAGCCAGGCCGGGCCGACCCTTTTTCCCCAGCTGCTAAGCTGCAGCAGGCTGCAACCCAAGCCCTTCACAGAGCAGCCCATGAAGAAACCGAGCAGTAGCAAAATAATCCCGACCCCCCCTGTCCTTTAGTCGAACGCAAACTCGTATGGGAGTTATCGAGAGAACGGAGGGGCAGACCATGCGAACCCTAAACAAGCCGCCAGGGCTTCCCTCCTCCCCTGGGCGCACCTCCGCGCGCCACCGCCGCACGTCGCCGGCGGCATGCCAACCACCCAGCCGCGCGCATGGACAAGGGAACACGGCGACAGCAGCAGCCCGACCCCCACTTCACAGGTAGATATCTCTCCATTCGTTCAATTATTTTGTGATCTACAAGATCCTACACGAAGACAACATATAGGTCTTTAAACCCTAGTATTTGGTTCGAACTAAATAGGATAGAGATCGAGTTAAAAATCGACCACAACTTAGTGAAAAACTGTCCTTGAACAGTTTGTAAAACTAACCTAAAACCCGTTTTGGAAGGCGAAACTTCGCCGATCCCTCAAAGGTATTAAAAATCTGTTTGAACAGACCTGATGACAACCTATAGGAGATTGAAACCCCATTATTGGTTTAAATTCTAGTTGTGTATCCAGTAAAAGAAACCCTAGGAAAGATCAAGAAAAATCCATAAAAACAGTTTTCGAAAACTTGAAAATTGTTCCACACGACGTGCGTCACGCCAATCGGGACGACGTGGTCGCGAACCGAAAGTATCAAAAGCTGCGTAACGGCTTCGTGGTCGTGTGGGCTTTGACGGAATTCAAATTGGTCGCGTGTGCGCGACGAATTTGATGCGTATCCGTCAAAATTCACCGTATCGTGCACGTTGCAAATTTCTCAATTACTTTGTGCACGTTCGTCAGATCGAGACGAAACTTGCGCCAACAGAACCGTATCATTTTTCTGGTCCTGCATGCCAAGTTTGGTCCAATTCTGAGACCGTTGACAAAATTACCGTTTTGCGGGCCCCACGGTTCCACTCAACGGGCGATTTTGTGCACGGCCCGCCGGAATCCAACTCTGGACATACGGTTGGGTTCGTATCGGAAAACTGGATCCGTAGACATATAGTTTGACGACTTTAGAGACCGTTGACTCTGGTACGCTTTTCGGTGCAAAGCGGGTCCAACGGCGGACATCGTTTTTGTCCGAAATTACCGTTTTGCCCCTGTGTCCAGAATTGGACTTAAGGACAGGCAATCCTAGCTAATTTGACTATTCTGAGAATGTTGGCGATGTTTGTTTCAGCTTTCGGAGACAGTTGTGATGACTTGGACTTTATGGCGTACCGGTTGACGGTATTTTATTGGTTCTTCGCGCTGCCACCAGGCAAGTATACATTGCCTCCCTCTACAGTTTATTTACATGCATATTTCTACTATTATACAGTTTTACCAGTTGGATATTTACTTGTGATTTGTATATCGTGCTTGCTAGTATAGATATAGTCTATGTATATGGTTAGACTTGTGGTTCATATTGGATTGGTTCTCTCGTGTATCGTGATTGCGTCGTGTCGTGTCTTTACCCATGTCTTGACTGAATCATGTCTGTAAGTATGAGTGAGTGAACTGCTATTCCTTTGTCTTTCCCACAACCTGCGAGTCCATACACGGGGCGAGGGTTGCCTTTGCACCTGCGAGTCCACAATCGGGACGAGGGTGACTTGTCTTGAGCTGACCTGCGAGTCCACAACCGGGGCGAGGGTTGGTTATCCATTGATCTACCAGCAGTTCATTTATGCATACTTGATCCTGTGTCCATGTTCAGAGTTACCTGTTAGTAGCCACGTGTCAGTTTCCTGTCTAGTCCTGTTTATATTATTGCATGATTAAACTGTTAGATAGGCATGTTTTATGTATCTTGCTAGTCCTCTGAGGACATGATGATCTCTTCAGGTTTAGCGATTGCATGGAGTTAGTTAGCAGAGCGGGTTGGTAGAGGATTGCGATGTTTGATACAGGTATTTGCTTGTGATATTTCTTTACTATCTTTTCGTGCTTTATATTCAGTACCATGATATACTCTGCTTATTTATAGACTCATATCATTCTTAGAGTCTAATCGAACAATATGCTAATGGGCTGCAGACCATGACCCATACTTGTTCTTCCTTGTTTTACAATATTCATGTGGATTGAGATATAGTTAGATTAGATATGATACCTTGACCTTGACAGCTTATACGTACTCGAGTCGGGCTGGAGTCCGTTCGATACGTAGCTGGCTTGCTCACGAGCTCGCGTCCGAAAACCGGGTGCGGGTCGTGACAAGTGGCGCCAAAGCTTATTTGGGTTTGGGACGCTTGAAGTGTGTCCTTCCCGTAGCAAGTGTCGTAGTGTCTGGATATGGTCCCGGTGCCACCGCCCTTCTTCCATGCGTACTGGTTGCAACATTTCTTGCATTGTGCCTTGTACGGTTTTGGTTCACCCTTGGCATCTAAAACAAGCGAACCATCAGGATTAGTCTCAAAAATCAAAGTAAAATATTCCCAATACTTAGACCTTTTTTTTTCTTTTCAGGACGTTGGGTGGTACTAGCGACTTCCGGAGGAGATGGTTGGAACCCCTCCGGAATCGGATTGGTGGCTACTTGCTCAGGTGGAATTTCAGTACCGTCAAAAAAAGTACTAAAATATTGGTAAGTCTGTCCAGCAAGATCAGGTGGGTTTGAACCTTCACCAGCCATATATAAAATAAAATAAAGTAAACTACGTTAGAAGAAAGTAAGGGATTGAGAGGAAGATCGGGAAGCCGTAGAGCCGGAATGGAGTTGGGAGGGAGATCGGGAAGCCGTAGACCACCAGAGCACCAGGGAGGGAAAGCAGTAGAACACCAGAGCACCGTAGAGAATTTGTGAGGAATGAGTTGTGTTTGAAAAATGGGATTTTTGGCCTATTTATAGGAATTTTTCGGGGTTATTTTGGTAATTTTAGGCCAAAAATGACCAAAATGCCCCTCCCAACGTTTTAATAACGGCTATATGGGAGGGGCAATTTTGTAAAAGAACCCCCCCTCCAACGGTCAAGAAGAAAAAAAATTCAAAAATTGCCCAACGGTCGCTGGACCGGTCCCAGCGGGCCGGGCCGGGCCTCCATATTTGTCACGACCCGCACCCGCTTTTCGGATACGAAACGTGTCCAAGCCCAGCCTACGCCGCAGTGTCGGCGGTAGTACGCTGTCTAAATATAAGTCACGACAATCCAGATTCACATGGTAAACTAAATCTCATCCACAGGAATAATCATGTCATAATCAAGATCAATGAAAGACATGAACTGAATAATAATGAATAAACTGAATATCAAAAATCACTGTCACGTCTGGTGGACACAAATCCACTACCATTAGACGGAAGAAAATAGAAGAATACATGAAGTAACTAACTGAATAAAACTGCTAATCTAGACCACCTCAAGTGCAAGCGATGCGTTCTGATGCTGGTTCAACCCTCTGGTCTGCTCCTAACTCAAGCTCGGCTAACCTGAAGAGATCATCAGGTCCTCAGAGGACTAGCAAGATACATAAAAACGAGCCTTTCTAACAGTTTATTATGCATGGAGAAAATACAGGATAAACAAGTAAAACTGAGCACTGAATAAAGCACGAATCTATACACTGTCTACACATAACTAAACTGTTGAACAAGGACTAGAGAACTCATGTCAAGATGTCAACGGATAACCGAAACGAATACTCAAACCCTCGTCCCTAGTGTGGACTCGCAGGTTTGATCTACTAATCCTCGTCCCTAGCGTGGACTCGCAGATTAGCATCACCCTCGTCCCTAGCGTGGACTCGCAGGTGTAACCCTATACTGCTAACCCTCGTCCCTAGTGTGGACTCGCAGGTTAGCATCACCCTCGTCCCTAATGTGGACTCGCAGGTGTGGACCAATAACTACTAACCCTCGTCCCTATCGTGGACTCGCAGGTTAGCCTCAAGGTTCAAGACACGGAGGCACGACTCAATCAAGGCACGATCGATAAGACACAAGGCTAACTGGGAACACGGTCTACAAATCAATAATACCAGTATACGAACATGACATGAAAGAATACAATCAATAATATGAGAAAACTGAATAATAAATAAAGACAGTGCATGTAAATAAAGCTGTGTAGAAAGGCAAGGTATACTTGCCTTAGGTCCTGAGCTGTTGCACGGAACAACTCCGAATCGATGTCCAAGTAACCTGTTTGATGGAGTTACAGTGTCAATAATGGAAGAAAAATAGCAACTGTCTACTCTCTAGTTAGGTCTCTAGACAACTTTCTATTTCTATTTGTACCTTAGGTAGCATGGTATTCGTTTTATCATTACTACTTGGCATGATGAACCTCTATGCTTGCACATATTACCTGTCTAAGCATTATTAGTACCCTTGTCTTCATATATACATATAAAGACCATCTTTACCTCTACCAGCTGTGGCTGATCTAGCAATACTAGCTACTGAAACCTGATGCTTCTAAGTAATCTGTGTAGTCTCCTACTAGTCTAGGAAATCCTAATTTTTCCTGGTACAACTGTAGCAATACCCATTCCTTGTTATGACTGATAATCCACCCTACCAAGTCCTACACTTGCCCAGGTACTATTCTAAAGTGGACTGAACAAGGTTGGCTTGGGACACACATTGGACAAGAGTTATTCATGTATGATGCGGACTGATACATGTGATATGGGGACTGTAACAACATAGACATGTTTAGGACTGATAAGAGCTGCACAGGCCTTATAGCACGACAGTGCTGCTACCATGACTCGGCAGAACTTTAACTGTTCCCTTTTGTTTCTAGGCTAATACCCTGGTGAACTTGCTTAGACTGGATAAATGAGATGGCAAAGGATTGATACCAACTAGATTCAGGCCATGGCATCTATCCCAATATCTGAACTACTAGTCCAAATCAGATACTTGGCATTGTCTCATGCATAAGAGTAGTGTCAGTGTGAGTTGATACCAGATGATTACTCAAAAAGTGGTTAGTGTTACATCTAATTCCAGAACTACTGAATCACAAAAACATGCATTTCTCTAAAATACTTGATTCACTTCTATATATGACTCTCCTTTCTTAATTCGAGACATTTATCCAATAACCATCTCTGAAACAGTTAATTAGAATTGTACAAGTGAAAATGAGGAAAATCTGAACTTGCAAGGGGTTTTCATATCAGTCCTTTATGCAAATTAACCAATGCATCATCTACAATACATCACCCAAGCCATAGGGTAATCAAGGCAGAGCACATAGCTTGTACCCGTGTTTACTGACACAAGGTAGGAACCCTCACTCCCCTGTTACCTATGCCTAGCATTGAACTGGTCTCACATTATTTAGAAGATTTAAAGTGTTGCCTATAAGAAATGTATAGAGTGCTTAAAACAGATGATATAGGATCGCAATTGTACAATGAAGGGTGAGTAAAAGTCTTATCAATAACATCAAGGAGTCTCCTGAGGGTCCTGCACTATTTGTGCCAAAAATACAAACATGAAACCAGCTTTTGAACGATTGCTTTTTCTTACATCCCCATCACAGTTGGCATTCACAAAGGGAAATAAAACTGAGCATGCCTAATATCCTAGGTAAGGTGGAGTATCACAAGGTATCTGATACTCCTTATTCCAGTTTACCTGTATATGGGTACTCTGTCATTCAAGAGTCTAACAGTCTAAAGGGGGGGGGGGGGGGGGGGGGGGGGGCGGTTAGGAGTACGGTGGGTGCCTGCTGGCAGTACCTGCATTGTACCTGGGCCCTGGCCATGGTCTAATATGACACCATATCTCTATGCTTTGGTACATGTTTACATTGGTAGACTGGTCCTTATTCCCATTCCACATGACTGCATACATGGACTGGACACTTGATCAGAATTTGTAGTTGTTCATAGGTTCAAGGGAACAGACACTCAATTATCTGTCCTCTATTGGTGAACTTTATCAAAAGAGAGATGCAAAACTGGGCAACCACTAATGGCTTGAACACATACTAGAGGACAGGGGCTGACACCTGCATTTATAGCTTGACCTCTTTAATGCCCCAGGTGCTCTGGTGATACCCCTATATTCCAAGCCAGGTACTTATAAGTACCAGTCAAAATCTATAGCCGAGCCATGTACCCTATGGATACAGGGGACACGACAATCCCTCTCAACCTTAGGCCACCTAGGTTGCATCCCATAAGACTGCTGTTTGACAGGAAGGTAGGTTCACCATTATTCACTCCTGTAATTCATAATACACCATCATACCAGTGTAACTCAATTCATGGACCTGCTATCATCTCCTAGACATAAACACGAACACCTATACTACAGTTGAAGCCAAAAATACACTAACATCCAGGTTCAAGAATTACTAATCGAGGCAGTAGGGGGAGTTTACCTGATCGAAATCAACACTGGACTGCTCCTCCTCCTCCTCTTCTATTCTCGTAACAGGGGATTTGGTTTCTAGGGTTTTTCCCGAATGGTCGGCCACAACCTCTCATATTTATACTTGTTTCGATCTCCTGATGAAGGTCGGAAAGATTTTGATTCACTCTCATCCAAAATCGTTGGTGAGAGTTATCAGAATTCGATTTGAATTCGAGCACAGTGTTAAAAAGGAATTTGAATAGGGATTTTTGTATTCCAGTCCCTATCAACTTCTTTATTGCTAGTTGGTCCTTCTGCTGGTATTTAAAGGACTTTTTTTTGAATAAGTGACCTTGACATTAAGGCCCTTGCCATTTACTCTTTTGCATTTCCTGTTGTTTTTCAATGAAACAAATATTTAACCACCACCATACAAGGAGCAAATGACATTAAATAAATAAATAAATAAACGAGAAAAATATACGAGGAAAAATTTTGGTCAAGGGGTTGACAATATTAAAAAAGAAAAAATGCCGCGGGCCAGGCCGGGCTTGGGCTGGGGGGGGGGGGGGGGGGCGGGGGGGGGGGGGGGGGGGGGAGGCCCGACCCGACCCGTTCGGGAGTGGGGGCCGGGCCGGTTCGGGCCATTGGCGGTCCGGGCCGGGCTTCAAGGGGGCGGGCCGGTCCGGGCCTGGGTCGGGCTCGGGCTAAACCGGCCCACCTATCACCATGAGCACTTTCCTTTGGCAATGGCAGATCATCTCCTCTCTTTTCCTGGAGTTTTGCTTCTCCACCCCTCCAAATGTTCATTTTTGCACATTTATTCGCTACTCTAGAGAGAGAGAGAGAGAGAGGTACAATTTTCACACATACCCCCTCTTCAATCTTCCTTCTTCTCTTTTATGTTACTCCTCCTGCTCTTTCCAGAAAGGGAAATTTTCTGTTCATTTTTGTCAAAATTTATGAGTTCCATTTCTGTGTGGGCGAACGGAGCTCTTCCTTCAGAAAAGTCTTGGTTTAGTTTTGCCAAAACCGAACCAAAAGCAAATCCCCAAATAGTACATAGTGCATCTCGATCTCCCTCCATGCCTGCCTACGAAGCACGGACACATGAAAACCGGTGCCAAGTCGAGTCGTGTCGTGTCGTGTCGTGCCGTCTCGTGTTGTATCTGATGCACATTGGACACAGTACTAACCCTGCAAAATACTGGGGCCACTCCCCCAGATTTGGTGTCCCGTCTATACAAGCACCGTTGGTTGCGCGAGTTCATGTGTGATTTACCTATCATATTCGTCTTAGAAGACGAGGCTACTGTTCTCTCTTTAGTCCGATGATTCTTGTACCGTCGGTTGATATAAACTATTTTGTGTTTAGGTCTACATATTGTCCACGAGCGTTTAGGTCTCATCACGATGGTTGACTTGGGGTGACGGTTAGATCCTGTACGGTCAGCCCAAGTCAACCGTCAGTACGGGACCCAAATCCTCTTCTAGACAATATGGAGACCGAAATGTATATTTTTGAATATTATACGAGACCCTACAACTAAATAACCCAATTATTTTTGTTTATCGTTAGAGCCGAATGGAAGAACAGGATTCGGATAGCAGACCCCAAACATTTGCTATAAAGGGGGCATAGTGGGGTGGTTGTTTTGATACTTAAATATATCTTGTAGCATATGCCCCTTAACAAGCGAAACGAGCGATGATGATATGCCCTTTGGTTTATGTTGTCGGTCCTATTTGTTCATACTACCGATTTCTTTTTCTTTCTTGTGCGGTTTTGTTTTGATAGGGATTGGCGAGGCAGTCATTGCAGCCATCCTGTCAATATGCATGGGAGAAAGAGATGTATCTATGCATGTATGTTATGTATTACTTGTGTGTGTGCGTGTTTGCACTCGCACGCGTGTGTGTGCGCGCCCGCGCACGTGCAAGTGTTTTTGCGCCTGTGTGCGTGGAGCTTACAATTTGCCTAGCAGCTCATATGGCTGATTAAAGGGCAGGTCTGAGCTTGCTCATAACCCCGTTAACCTTTTTAGGGTGAGACTGAGAAACACACTTTGAAAACAAAACTGGGGGCTGCAGGAGTTAGTCCTCCAAACTCGCAGGGCTGCAAAAATGGACTATCACATTTGCTAGTGTTAGAGAGGGGATGAGTCCTGATGGAACATAATGGAAGCGAAGAAGAGGAAAGAAAATAGTTCTAATAGCCTCTGCTAAAATTTTGTGATATGGATTTTTAGGTAAATCTCCCTGTAACTTTCCGAAATATGGTGGGGCTACTTATGACTTCCACAAGGCTTTGTAGGTTATTCGTACCGTAATGTGTTGCGACCCTT
Organism: Iris pallida; assembly: GCA_029216955.1. Classification (NCBI taxonomy): domain Eukaryota; kingdom Viridiplantae; phylum Streptophyta; class Magnoliopsida; order Asparagales; family Iridaceae; genus Iris; species Iris pallida. The sequence goes on along the minus strand of JANAVB010003599.1, from coordinate 2,179,896 downwards.
GACAAGATTGGTCACATGAATGTACAAGTGCCAATTCCTCTTTGGTATGTCTAATATTGGTTTGTCACCTAGCTGAGATATTCAATTCTAGAACACTCTTCCTGAGAGGGAATGAACCCTAATCGAACATAATTCAGCTTCAGGTCAACTTCTTGCAGGTTGCGGGCAATGATTGGTGTGCACTTTGTATTTTGAGGCTATCGGTCCTCTTTTTCAGGCTAGCCCTTTCCTTTTTCTTGTGTGGTTCTATTTTGATGGCGAGGCTGTCTTGGGCCTTCCTGTAGATATGCATGGGAGAAAGAGAGGGATAGAGGGGGTTAGGCTTTTGCCCTTTGACTGGTCTTTTTAGGGTCAGGTTAGCAAGTCTCTCATGCACATGTACTGGATGGTATATTCTCCATTACCCTGCTCTGACATGCAGGTGGTTAACTAAATCTATGACCGAGCTTATCGTCAAACAATGAACTGTTACTTCTACATGCCCGTACTGGACTTATCGGTCCTCAACAACTGGAATCCCCTCAAGATTTTCTCAATATCTCTTCTTGCTGGCGATGATGATGTGCCCTTTAGAGTTAAGGGTGATGGTACTATGTCATGGGGCTACCCCTTTCTTTTTTCCTTCTGCAGTTATATTGTGATTGTGAGGCAACATTCAACAGTCTTGCTTGCATTTGCACATGGTCTTCTACACGCTCATACCAGACTTCCGGTCTTCAGTAACCACAATCCTCTTTTCCAAATGTTACAATGTGCATGTGACCCTCAAGATCTTTTTGATCTCTCTTCTTGCAAGCGGAGATGATGTTCCCTTTAGAGTTTATTGTGTTGCTTCTATTTCCTGGAGCTAACCCTTTCCTTTTTTATGTGCCGTTATATTGTGATGGTGAAGCAACATTAGAAAGTCTGGTTTTCCTCAGGTAATTGTTGCAGATTCTCTAGATGTGCATTGAGAAAGAGATAGATACGGATAACAAACAAAATGAGCTTGGCTGGAGGGTAGAGGGTTGCCTGGAACCTCATGTCTGATCAAAGGACAGATCTGAGCTGGCCTTGTTAGTTGACCCCTATTGTTTTGACTATGCTGGATAAAGAGGGGTCCGATCCTTGTGTGGTCGGGGTCCTCGTGTCCAAATAACAGACCTAGTATGTTATATGGATAACCAAGAAATTGAATTTATTTCTGTTTCCTTTGGCTTCAAATTTAAGGATCCAGAGTTTCAGGTTGGAATTGTTTCAGGCTGTTGGGATTTCAGGTCACTTCCCCACTCGTGGACCGGGATAAGTATTGACTTTTGGTTGTGGTGATAAACGTTGGTGAATCACTGGTTTTCTGGCCTGACTGCCTGTTCGGTCCAGATACGACAAGTATGGTGGCGATCTGTTTTGTAGTTTCATGATACATATCCTGTGTATCGGTTTGCATCAAATCTTGTCGTGTATCTATATCATAAGATACTATATCCAATTGGCAAATGCATTGGAAAATTAAAATAACATATAAAGATAAACTGAACACATTAAGAAGCGATGAAGAGTATCATTAAGCATCTAAGTGGCTATCATTATAAAGTTGACAAGTGAACTAAAACACAATTTAGAAAACCGTTCTTGACAGCTATAAATTCATCTATTCAACACCGTAAGATCTATTAGAGAAACAATAGTCAATTGAACACCCAAAAAAGAAGGAAAAAAAGTAGAAGAAAGCTCAATATATAGACAAAGAAATAGAAAACGGAAGAAAGTTGAAGGAAAAAAAGTAAAAAATGTATCGTATCGATATATCCTTTTGTATCAAAGGATAAAACACATCACACGATTTTTAGTTCCATCCGATACACCTATAAGGTCCTCATTAAATTTTTTTTTTTTGAATCTTATCGTGTAATACTTATCGTGTATCATACAAGATTAACAACATAGGTGGTGATATATAGGTCCCAATGTTACTAGACACATTTTTTGTGACAGCCATTTCTGAGGAAACCCCTTTACTACTCTGAGATCTAACATATGTGGATATTTTATAGATAGAATAAGTGCCTGTATTGAGCTCTTATTAAATTATACTGTTCTTCGGCTTCTAGCCTTTGTTTGCCAATAAAGTTACTCATAGACATTATGTTAGACAGAATTGAAATAGAGAGGTAGTTGTTGAGCACATACCTGGAATATATTGCTTTGGAGATCGATGGCTTAGGTGGAGTATCAAAGGGGCATTAGAGCCATTTCCATAAAGTGGTCTTCTTCAAGAGTAGATTAGTTATTTTATTTTCAACATGTTCAAAGAACACGGGTAAAAGACTGGTTGATTGATTCATGAATTACTGAATCCAAAGTGAAAGAGTCGCTTATTTTACTAAATTTCCTAGATGACTGAACTCCTAGGATCCAAAAGCTTAAAGCCTTTTTGAGGATGATCCTTTATTCCTGCTCCAGGTCAAGGATTCAAGGTGGAAAGGAGAGAGAATCATGGTGAACAATGCTAGTCTATATTCTGTAAATTAATGTTGAACAAGAGTCCTAATTAAATTTAACCTATTCTAGTCAAGATGTAGCCTCCACTTTCAACATTTTACAATTTAATCCTACACAAAGAAGCAACATTAAAGTACTCTTTCCTCGCCTCTCTCACTTTTGTAGATCATTTTTGTTATGATCCCGGATCTTAACCTAACTCAGTGTCTTCAAAACTCAAATGACATCATGTTCTAGTTCTTTTTCTTATGCTTAATTTTTGTCTCCATGTTTCTCAGAGTTATAGTCATAGGTGATATTCTTCCCTTTGGATGTACAGATGAGGCAATTTTCTTGAAAATGTTCCAATGGCTCGGACTAGGTCTGATATCCTCAGATTGACTTGTTTAGACTGACTTGTAGATGTTAATCTAATCTATATTGATGCGAGGCAACTTTGATTGCTCAGCTAACATGATGGCAACCAGTTGCAGCCATTGTCTTTGAAATTCAGGCCAGGCGATGTGGGACTGAAATGGGGTATACAATAATAGACCAGTGAGAGAGAGAGAGAGAGAGAGAGAGAGAGAGAGAGAGAGAGAGAGATGATTGGTAACACCATGTCCGATGGAAGAACAAACCTGAGCCTCCAGTTTTTCATTATGTCCATGTAATATTATATTATAGGTGTGGAGTTCTAGGGAAGTTCCAGAAGCAATCATTTTATCTTGTATTTCTTTTACGTCAGCAACTCTTCTAGCTTGGTATAATCCATCTAACATAATATTGTATATAGCAAGTATTTTTTGCAATCCCTTACAAGGCATCTCATCAGAAAGGTACTGTATGTTATTACGTTGGGCCCCAAACCTCTTTGAATCATCACATCTAATAATTTATAAACATTTTCAACCATTCCTCACAGAGCATCATTTTTACATGGAAGTCATACTTTCTGTATTGAGTAGGGGGGAATGTTATCCTACATTAATTCAGTTTTGAGTATATAATGCCTCTGTTCTGAACTAATAATGTATTTTCAATAATCTCAAGTGTCAATAGGTTATTATCTTTCTATTCCCACTTTCTGACCTTCCTCTCCTTCCCAGATACTTTACAGAACGCTATGCATATTAAAATTATTTATTGGACAAGCTAATTTTCTCAGGTATACACCAGTACAAATTCATACATTATAGCATTAACTATGGCCACATTCATCTTCATTGTTTAGAGCCTGAGAGTGGACATGAAGCTGTTAGTTCCGAAAATACGATGTTAAGTTTCTAGTATGAGAAGTTGAGCTTTAGCTGTGCATGGCCTGACTTCGATTAGACATGCTTTGCGAGGATCGATTGGAAATGAGGCCCTTCTTGAAGCTGCCTAATAATGAACTCAACAGCTGCAGCTTAGAATTTAACTTGTTTTATGGATAAATCATTATTTATGCAGCATTGTAGCTATCTCAGCCGCACCATAAAGGTCAAGGACACTGCTTCAACAGTACTGATTGGTTCTTCATCTTGCACATGAATTAAACCATAAACATTTTGTCAGAGAGTGTTATATTGACAGAGTGTTTATATTAATGTTTCTACATTAGCTTATCACAGCTTAAATTTTTTACTTTGCATGAATCTCACCACTATCCATTTTCTTAATTTGTCTGCCTATGAAGAACTATTTTCACATATTGACGTGTAACCTATGAAAGAAACAATTGATTAATTAAGCTATTCAAATTTTGTTACTATTGCCAAAGGTGGCCTACAAGCTTTGGTGGGAAATGAGATGCCCTCGAGACTCTTGAACTCCTGCTTTGTTCTGTTCTAGGAATCTCAACAACTAATAGTTCTCACCTGCATTGCCGCATGCTGAAAGCTTGATAGGAAAATAAATGAAAAAAGTTCCCGAAGCTTCACTCTCTCTTGCCAGTTGCCACCCACTCAGTTCACTGTAATATGTTCTAATTATCTTTATTTATTGGATTATTTCCATCGTGTTGGAAGAACAGCACGTGCTGGCCGTTCTGGGCTTGCTATTACTATGTTTAACCAATATGAGGTGGAGTGGTTCATGCAGATAGAGAAGCTCCTTGGTAGGTATCTGTGCTTTATCATTTCTATTAAAGAACCTGACACACTGTAATATATTTGAACAAATACTTTTTTTTCCCTTCTCTTTATTTGATATACAGGGAGGAAGGGGTGTGATGATGGCGATGATGACAATGAAAACAAAGTTAAAAGTATCTAGGGAGAAAGAATGCCAATGGGAACAAGAAATCAAAGAGGTGACGGGCAGCAATGGCTTCTTTTAAAAGCTTAGGGGAGCCAAAGAAGAAAAGTAGATGAGATGTTGTAGAAGAAGATACATTTGGAGTTCTCCTTTCGTCTCTGTTCAGGTCTTGATTGTTTATGAGGCATGCATGCTAGCAAAGGAATTTTGCAGTGCGACAATTTTGTATCTTCAAAAGGAACCTCAGAGAGTTCAATATGTATTGTAACCATCAAATTAATTGTACTGGCCTGTCCTAGTTACAATCTCAACCCCTCTCTGAAGTTTTAGCAAAATGCATGGATAATTTTTCGAGAACAATATCGCTCGTGTTTTCAGTTACTGTAAGTAGACTAGTTAGAAGTATGGAAATAGTGTTTCATTTTTTCTTCCACAATGGATTTTGGTCAGGCAAGTTTTGCACATGAAAGTTGTGGTGAAAGTAAAGGAAAGGAATGGCACTAGAAATTGTCTTCTGTATTATCATATTGGACATGATTAATTATTGGCAAAAAAGTAATTAACATAATTAAATAATACTCAATAACTCATGCTTAATTATCAAGTCCAATAATTATATATTAAAAATTATACATCAATTTATTTACCTATTAATAATATTTTTGATATTATAATGCACTTTCACATTTTTATGATTTTATCGCTTCCTTTCATAATGGCTATCGAAACACATTTTGGAAGGAGTGGACAAGAAAGTGCAATAATGTCCCAAAAAAAAAATCTACATTATACCTTCTACTTTCTCATTTCCGAGGAGTCCTTCGGTCCTTCCTATCCAAACAACCCCAAAGAACCCATATTCAATCTCTTTGGAAAGAATTTTAAGTTGATTTTGCGAAAAAAAAAATTGCATGAATCTAACTCTCAACCCATAAAAGTAAATCTTCAATCTATTTAGGGGCATATTGAATAATACAAAAATATAACCCTTACCAATAGTTTAGAGTTTTGGTGTAGAGGCATGTAATTTAATACAAAGAAATCAAAAGATAAAAATAGAGAAAGAGAACGATAGTCAACTACCTCTATATATACATGTCAATTGAAATACTGTGTTTCATTGATTCATTCAACAATGCACAATATTATTTCATTCAAAATTAATATGGAAAAATAACATAAATAAAACATAAATATACGACTTCATGTATCAAATTTATCTGATTTTTTTATTTATAATTTTCTTACTTTTTGGCTTTTCCATACCAAAACTTGGAAAGTACGATATGCAACAACTGATACCAAAACCCATAAGGAGAGTCTTACAAGTTAAAACGATCCATAAACTGATACAAACTTTGAAATAATAAAAAAAGATTGCTCTGACATCATTTTGAAAATGTATTCCATTTGAGCTTGATCTTATGTTCAAATGCATGATAAAAAATATCATAATATAGTTCTTACAACTATTTTTGATGTACACGTGGGCAATGACAAACTGTCACATCCTAGTTCTAAAAATACGGAACCGAGCCACGTGGCAATGGCCAGCGAGTACGACTCCAATGGTTTTATCCCATTTTAATGGAAGCATTAGGGTAGCATTTAAGCTGTAAAGTACAACAACAATAAAAATGCTCAAAAATCTCAGGTAAACTAATCTCATCCACAGAAACAAAGCAAGAACACATAGAGATAAAAGTCCACTAAATGTGTTGAAATAAACAGTCTGAATATAACATAATACAATACTGAATAGAAAATCTTGCGGAAACAATCCCGTTAGTACAATACCGAATGAATGAAACAGTAAGATAAGTAGATCTGATGACTGGCTAACTAGATAATAGTATCAGGTCAATGAAGGAGCTCTACCACTAGTCAAGCTACTCTGTTGGGAGAACCTCGTCCTCAGATGCTGGTCCCGCTCCTAATTAATTCTGGACTCGTAAATCTCCGTGTAGTCCTCCTCGTCTAAGCCTGGAAGAGAAAATCAGATCCTCAACGGGACGTAACAAGGAACATAATATTCAAGCTAAGGTAAAATAGTGCCATAAATATATCTATGCAAACTGCAGTCAATGTATGGTGAATCTAGTAACATCCATACTATGTGATATGTAATATTGAGGACAATGTTCGATACGTGGGCTTTCTAAATATAAAATTCGTAGCTCCGATAATAGTCTCCATTTTCACCGGGAGACTCTATTCTCGGAGCTACGACCCTGTATCCCGGGAGACTATTATACAGGGCCGTAGCTCCGAGAATAGAGTCTCCCGGTGAATATGAATACATAGTGTGTGCGTAGTAGTCCAAGCATCTAGTAGTTGACCTCCTCTCCCCATAAGTCCGTACGAGCCGAATCCACGACTCGCTTGATCTGATCCTCTAATAGTAACAGTCGGGTCATACATAGAAAAGTAATCGGGATCATATAGTCAACACAGGTTCCGGTCTTCCTGACAACACCAGGATACATGAGATCTGGCAAGATGATAGTGTATAATAGTGTCCTATGGTACTGATGTATCCAGGTTGGTACAACCACGGTATTGAGAGCAATTTCTAATAACCAATACTAGACGTTACTAACGTAAGCCTACACCCGAATCTGTTGAAGTATCGATCAACGGTCCTATGGCGGTACGATCACCATAAACAGAACAAATATTTAAGAATCAAATATGGAACTGAAGTACAAAAATGGCAAGGTACACTTGCTTGGAGTAGGAAGCTGATGAGAAGTATCTGGTCCCACGTCCAAGTCCGAAGAGCCAACGGGATCTAGAGAAATATTTTAAAACTAATTAATTATTTATCTAAAAGAAAACTCCATATAGATAGAAAATATTAAAATTTTGGTTTAACCGAATTTATAGTATATAGGTAGATGCTATTTTATACTATTATGGTTACTGTAGGAATTTAGAGAGTCCTATTATAATAGCTAACTGAAAGAATTCTATATCATGTGTGCATATGTAAATGCATTTGCATACAACAACAAAATAAGTCCTCTATGCACATATTATCTCCCCACAATTATAGCATCACATTAAACATCCAATTACGATTGCGTCCCTTCCTTGCATCTATTTCCTTCATACTTCCAATTGGTCCCATGCACAACCACATCCCCACATGTAGCCTTTCTCTTTGTATGTATGCTCCTATTCACTTTGCACATCTTTTGATTTGTTTCTTAGCAATGAACACTCTTACATAGGTTAATCTCGCACAGTCACATGGTTTCTACATGAAACCACACATCCAAACAAATATTCATCTTTTGATTTGTTCTCATGACATTTATTTTCCTATCAAGATTCAAACCTATGTACTGCTAAATTAATTTCCTATTTCTTATTACATGAATCCTTAATGTCCGTTCTCTGGAAGAAAGAAAACAAAGTGTTGTGCATATGTATTGAAAGGAACATAGCACTCGATGAGCCCTCCCATTCCCTCAAGAAACACATCTTATGACTCCCATCTCCAAACACACATATAATATATTTCTGTTTACTCGCATATTCTCCATCTATGATTTACTACTGGTACCCCCATTTACTGCTTGCAGCCAACTTTAATACTACACATGCATATGCGTACATTGTCATGACGAAGTATTTCTCTAGCAGGGATACAAGTAAGGACCGGAGAGAGAGGGATAGGAGTTACCAGTGGGAAGATGAGAGAACAATCTCAGGAAAATGGCATCGAGAGCTCGATTGCTAGGGTTTTAGATGGGGGAGGAGATGATGAACAGGATTATACATATAGAGGGAGGGTAGGGTTTCCTATGAGCTGCAGAAGAGAGGTGGAAAGCCTGGTCGCTGCGTGCTCTGCCGCACAGGGCTACAGTGTTACTATTGGCAGAGAGAGGAGATTCAAATCTTCTCATAATGGATCGGGTAAATAGTTGGATCGGGTTTGATAAATGTCTACCTGCCAGTTATTAGGAGTAAGCCTCAATAAGGCTGTGCAACCTATTCCTACATGGGCCTAGTCCTAGGTGGGGGGGGGGGGGGGGGGGGGGGGGGGGGGGGGCTACAAGGTTGGCTGTTAAGAAGGAAGAAAAGAAAAAGAAGAAGGAAACAATAATAAGTTGGAGTTGGGCCATGAAAGTTGGGTCCTAGTAAACTTGTTGTTTGTTCTTTGGAAATTTGTTTATACTAAGCCCAAATGCATTAAAAGATAAATAATTAAGGCTTGAATTAATTTAACATACTAACCCACCCTCTTACACATCTATATGTCAGTCCAAATTCCTACAATTAACAGGGCTCTGAAAATCTTAGGTTAACACTAATAATAGATTAAAAATATTAACTAAGACTATTAATTAAATAAATAAAAGGAAAATAAATGTGTGTGCGTGTTTGGGGGGGGGGGGGGGGGGGGGGGGGGGGGGGGGGCGCTCACACAAAGCATATAAATTTGTAACCAATTCGATGTATATAAAACCAATCAATAATGTAAGTTAAACAGAAACATCAAATTAAATCAAGAGCATTGTTGAATATAATAAAGCAAGAACATTAACCAAGAAATCTTACCAGATTCGAGAATTGTATGCAATGCCTTTCAAGTGAAAAACTTCATATGACCTCCACTTTGGTGTTTAAGCAGAAATTTTATGTATCAATGATGATGTAGACGAGTCGATGTTAATCTCATTACTCTTTGCACAATGTTGAGAAAAATTAGGAAGCATTTTCATATAATGATGACACTGGCCATCCTTTGAGAGTAGATCCACTATGGATGCCGCAGTAGATGCCTCAAGGCTAAATTTACTTCTATCCATTTCTGCAAGAAACCCCATAGCTCTGTTTACTTCACCCTTCTCCAACAAGCCCTTAACAATAGCATTAAGCATAACAGAATCTGAAGAGTAACCATCTTTCTTCAGTGACAAAAACAACTCATCAAATTCATCCAACAACCCTTCTTTAATAAGGCCTTTCATCATTATGGTGTATGTTAGAACATCTGGTGACACTACGTCATTTGCAAGAACAGAGTTAAAGAGATTCCTTGCTGCATTAACTTTACCAGCTTGAAACATTCCTTGAATTAAAATATTGAAGGTCCTAGCTTCCAGATTTTCCTTTTGACATGATATGGTGTCGAACAGATTCATGGCCTCATCAGTGTGGTGATTTTTACAAAGTCCATGTAATATTATACAATAGGTTTGGAATTCTAAGGAAGTTCCAGAAGCAATCATTTTATCTTGTATTTCTTTTGCGTCGGCAACTCTTCCAGCTTGGTATAATCCATCTAACATAATATTGTAAGTATCAAGTGTTTGTTGCAATCCCTTACAAGGCATCTCATCAAAAGGTGTCTAGCTCTATCAACCTTTCCACACATACAAAAGCCATTGATCAAGATGTTGTAAGTAACTGTACTTGGTTTATGACCTCGTGAGAGCATTAGCTCAAAAACTTTAAATGCTTGACTTGTTTCTTGTATCAGGCAATATCCATCCATTAAAGTAGTGTATGTTACTACATCGGGGTCCAAACCTCTTTGAATCATGACATCTAATAATTTATAACATTTTCCGACCATTCCTTCTTTACACAGAGCATCAATTATCGTGGTGAATGTCACAACATTAAGTTCAATCCCTTGATCCTTCATTTCTTCGAGCAATCTAGAAGTTATTTCCCATTTTCCTGATTTTAGAAATCCCGAAATCAAAGTGCTATATGTGATAATATCAGGAGAGAGACCTTGAGTTACCATTTGACGGAAGATATCTTCAGATTCCTCCACTTTTTCGATTTTGCAAAGTCCATCAATCAAAGTGTTATAAGTGATAACGTTAGGAGAGAGACCTTGAGTTACCATTTGACGGAAGAGATCTTCAGCTTCCTCCACTTTTCCGATCAGTCCATCTAATAAAATATTGTAAGTAAAAGTGTTCGGTTGCACTCCTTGTTGTTGCATTTTCTTGAACAAATCCATAGCCTCAGCTACCTTCTGGTTCTTAATGTACCCATCAATCAAAACATTGTAACTACGGACGTCATGCCTTAGACCCTCACGAGACATAGAACTGAGTAACTCGTCCACCTTCTGGAACCTGCCTTCGAGACAGTATCCGTGCAGTAGTACGTTATACGTGATTTTAGTGGGTTTCTCACCTCTTTCAACCATCAAATTGAGTAGCTTATGTGCTTCGACCGTTTTACCCTGCTTGCAAAGATAATCCATCGACGTGCTGAATGTTACAGCATCTGGTGCGAGTCCTCTATCGACCATCTCTTTAAAGATTCCGATGCCCTCCTTCCAGCGACCAAGAACCAAATGGCCTCTAATAATGGTATTGTACGTAACGACATTCGGCTGGATTCCCATGCTGACCATCTCCTCGAATAGCTCAGAAGCGCTAGTCATATTTTCTTGTCTGCAACGAGCGTTGATGACTGTATTGTAAGTGAACACATTGGGTTTGGTATTCATTTTCCTGAGTACATCGATTGCCAAGTCCGTGTTTCCGCTCTCGCAGTGACCCTTTATGACAGTAGTGTAAGATACAACGTCTAGCACAAAACCCAACCGAGGCATTTTGTCGAGCAACTGGGCTGCGACGCTTGTACTTCTTCTTGACACAGAGTCCGTTGAGTAGAGAGCTGAGGATGATGATGTCGGGACTCCAACCGCGTCTGAACATGCATGAGAAGACGGCGAAGGCGAGGTCTACGTTGTTGGACCGGCCGCAGAAGTCGATGAAGATGGCGTAGGTGACGGTGTTGGGGGAGGTGCCGGCACGATTGAGCTTGTTGAGCAAGGAGAAGATGGTCGGGAAGTTGGATGTGGATGTTGGGTTGTTCTTACGGGTAACGGAGGTGAAGAGGATGTTGTAGGTGGAGACTTTGGGTTTGGGCTTGGCAGCAGTCAATTTGTCGAACAGATGGAGTGCGTCTTCCATGGGGAGGTGATTCTCCGAGCGACAGCTTTCTCTGACGAGACGCTCTACATTATTACCACTTAGAAAGTATGACGATGATGACGACGCAGTGGGTTTCTTCATTTCCTTCTTCTTCTTTCTTCTTCAGAGGTGGGTGGGTGAGAAAGTGGGTGGAGTCATAAACCTTAACAACGTAAAAGCTGGAGATCACAAATTTTAAAATAAAACTAATCTCTCTATTATAAAGGTACTAGTCATAACCCGTGCCCATCGGGCACGGTTCATAAGGTATTCCCCCTCAAAATCTTGGACCTCCAATTTTAAACGAACAATAATAATTATGAGGCCCCCCATCAAAATATTAAATCCCAACCACTGCTTGATGTGAATTTTCTTTGGATTCCCCATAAAACTCCACTCTCAATAATGCTCATCCACAACCATTATGAGTGCAAACCCCACTCTTTGGATTCCCCATAAAACCCCACTCTCAATAATGCTCATTCCCCATAAAATTTCACTCTCAATAATGCTCATCCACAACCATTATGAGTGCAAACCCCACTCTTTGGATTCCCCATAAAATCCCACTCTCAATAATGCTCATCCACAACCGTTGATTCACCAAGATTAAATCCCTACCACTCTTTATCTTGGCACAGTCAGCCCTAGAATTCAAAAACCTTTGTGTTTTGTATAAGAGATATATCATCAACCATTTTTCTAAAATAAAATTATGTAAAAAATTATTGGAAAACAAAATTTTAATTTGTTATATATTCAAAATGGGGAATCGAACTCATCCAAACAAGAAAAATCTCACACCTTAACAACGTGAGCTAGAAATGTTATTTCACTATAATTGGATAACATGTTATTATACGTTTTATCTATGCACGTGCATTTACTAGTTAATATTAAAAGAATTGGATAATTATTATTTTTTGATTGAAATATACCATGTTAGATGTCACATAATGTCATTTAACATGCCACGTCATTTAACATGTCACGTAAGTTGCAACATAAGTAGGAATACAAATAACATTAGTCTTCTTTTATTCACTTAGTAAATTGCTCATGACGGTTAACCAGCTCTATGGCAAAATAAGAGCATTTATATAGACATTACAAAATTTACTTAGGGTTGTCCTTTTTTATTTATTTATTTACAAGTATGTCACTCAAAAAATTTAATCGGAAGTGCCCAAAATACATAATGGCCTATCAAAAAATTTGACAGTACTGTAGAAGGATGTTCATTTAAGATCGTAAAAGAAAAAATTAACAGTCCTTTTAATAGCTAGGGTTGTCAAAAATTTGATAGTTCTTCCAATAGATTGCATGTCATTTATCATAACATTCATAAATTCTAGATCAAGTCAGGACTATATAAATTTTCTATAGTCTTGTATGTTTTCAGGACTTTATAAATTTTCTATAATCCTGTATATTGTCAGGATTGTAAAAAATTATACATATTTTCTACATACATGTGTAGAAAATTTCTACAGCCTTGAGTCTTTCCAGTCGCGCTTATCGATGAAAATCCAAAGTTTGAAACCCTAAAATAGGTTTGAAACTTTAGAAATCCGTCGAAAGTTTATCCTAAATCTATTTTATGTTACTACAATACGATATTTTGGCATTAACAAGGATTAGGAAGAAGTTTAGGGTTTTGAAGTGAAGGAATGAGGGAAAAGATTTTGAAGAGAGAGAGACTAAATGTTAGAATGTTTGAATTTGGATGGAGGGCAACCCCTAGTAAAAAATTTACTATCCTGAATAAAAATTCCACAAAATTGGGTTGGCCCCATACTTGGCTAGCCCGAGTAATTTATGTTGTGCCCTGTTAAAAAAAAATCAAAAATAATGGATAAATCACTAGGCCTTCGGTGTCTAATTTCTAGATTATTTGGAAAACTTTATGCATTTCAAGCAACGAAAGACTCTTTGAACATTGTTCAAGTATAATTTGAGGTTTACAATATTGGCCAATACTGATAGATATCGTTCAACGTCACACCCCAATACCGAATACGAAGAACATGTATGTAACATGGCCAACTACGTACTACAGAATCCTCTAATACCCCGACTGCACTAATACCCCGACTGCAAGAGACTATGTTGGGTTTAATCTAGCATGCAAAGTCCACCTGTGACCTACAAGCAATCTATAACATATACCAATCAAGCAAGTAAGAACATATACAAGATGACCATGATATAAGTAAATCACTAGGGCCATGCCGTAACATATTGCAATCTAAAATCTAGCAATATATAAGAAGTCAAGTAGTTGAGCAAATCCAAATCCAACATAATGGTGTCGACGTAAAACTAGAAACTAGATTGAATTCTAAATCTGTAAGGGTTTGTAACTTTCTAAGTGGATCAGTTTGGATCATGTTATGATAATCCAAATCCAACATAATGGTGTCGACATGAAATTAGATTGAATTCTAGTACAATTAATATTTAGACTGGATAATGTTGACATTTACACAGTTTCTTAATCCATCAGATCCATCAGGTCTTGTAGTCGCTGTAAATAGTGTTGTGAGATCAATAATGAAGAATACAAAGTGGCCTACAATGGATTAAGACAACAGGAATAGGAAACGTTGAATTTTAACATGTCCTTTGCATCAGTTATCTGTCTGACTTTGTTAGTGGTTGATTTCATGTTTAGATGGTGAATCATGTCACTTATGTTCTAGAATGTGATGCTTTCTCTACATCACATCTCAGTCAATTATCTAGTTGCCTCGACCAAGAGCTAATTAAGCAGTTCAGAACATTAGAAACATCTGCCCATTGCCAGTATCCTGGCAAATTACTGAGCTATGAACTTCACATTGTTGGTTATGACCTATCATTAAGACAGGTATTGACTTTGACAAGATTTATATATAAGTATTCATGACATCATTTAAATACATCAAACAGTCCAAGGTGTGGTGATAGAGTGGATATTTGTTTTCGTTGAGCTTCCTCTTAGATTATACCATTTCTCAAAAGTCTCATATTTTATTACAGACAGTTACATGTTTATTTATCATCAGGACTGGTACCTTGTGTATATCTTGACTGAGATGTCTGGAAGTACATCCATGATTTTCACTCGCACATGTGAAGCAACCCGGCTTCTATCTCTTCTTCTTAGGGAACTGGGATTAAAAGCCATCCCAATCAGCAGTCAGATGAGTCAGGTGTTCAGAATGGTCATTTATGCATTCTCGAGGCATTTTCTGCTTGAATTAACAGCTTGAGAGTGGAATTTCATTGACCTATCTTTCCTCTTTTTTTTCCCGTTAATAGAGCTTTTGTAACCTATACTATCACACTAGTTGAGTATATAACGCCTTTGTTCTAAACTAATAATGTATTTTCAATAATCTCAAGTGTCAATAGGTTATTGTCTTTCTATTCCCTCTTTCTGATCTTCCTCTTCTTCCCAGGTGTACTTTACAGAACTCTATTCATATTAAAATTATTTATTAGACAAGCTAATTTTCTCAGGTAAAACACCAGTACAAATTCGTACAGAATAGCATTAACTATGGCCACAGTCATCTTCATGGTTTAGAGCCTGAGAGCGGACATGAAGTTGTTAGTTCCGAAAATACGATATTAAGTTTACAGTATTAGAAGCTGAGCTTTACTTGTGCAAGATCTGACAATTTGATTATACATGCTTTGCGAGGATAATGAGGCCCTTCTTGAAGCTGCCTAATAATAAACTCAACAGCTGCAGCTTAGTTTATTACAACTATCATGTAGAAATTAACTTGTTTTATGGATAAATCATTATTTATGCAGCATGGTAGTGTAGCTATCTCATCAGCATCATAAAGGTCAAGGGAAGTGTTTATATTGATATTTCTACATTAGCTTCTCATAGCTTAAACTTTTACTTTACATAAAATCATAAATCTCACCACCATCCATTTTCTTAACTTGTCTGCCTATGAAGAAATATTTTCACATATTGACATATAACCTGAAACAATTGATTAATTATGCTATTCAAATTTTCTTAGTATTGCCAAAGGTGGTCTACAAGCTTTAATGGAAATGAGATGTCCTTGAGACTTTTGAACTCCTGCTTTGTTCTGTTCTAGGAATCTCAATAACTAATAGTTCTCACCTGCATTGCTGCATGCTGAAAGCTTGATAGGAAAATAAGAAGAAATTTCTCAAATCTTTACTTTCTTTGTGGCATCCACTCAGATCACTGTACTAAGTTCTAATTATCTTTAAATATAGGATTACTTCCATCGTGCTGGAAGAACAGCACGTGCTGGCCGTTATGGGCTTGCTATTACTATGTTTAACCAATATGAGGTGGAATGGTTCACGCAGATAGAGAAGCTCCTTGGTAGGTCTCTATGCTTTACTCATTTCTATTAAATAACCTGACCACCCATTGTAATATATTTGAACAAATACCATTTTTTTCTCATTATTTGATATGCAGGGAGGAAGCTTCCAGAGTTTTCAGCTGAAGAGCAAGAGGTTCTAGTACTTCTAGAGCGGGTGTCGAATGCCAAACAAATGGCTCAAATGGTGTCATACATTTGCTTCCTTTCTTTTGTTAGTTATATTAAGTGTGTTTGCATTTGAAGGAATTTATGTAGGCATCTCAATCTTGGTCCTTCCTAAATTAATCGGAATAAATCATGATCCTTACTTGCTAAACCTAGTGTTTTATTGGCATAGGAGGGATTTATATTGACAATGACTACCTAGGTTTCGTTGCCAAGAAATTCAGTTGATACAGTAGTTAAAGAATTATTCAACTCATCTTTTCCAGTTGAGAGAACCTGTCAACTTGATTTTGTAGCAAATAGAAGGTCGACGTTGTCAAGATGATGATAAATATTATGCAAGTTAATATTGTTAAATGCAATTTCTGAATGCCCTTCCCGAATGACTCCCTAGTAAGTTCATCAATTGATAAGAAATCATCTCTTAGCTACTCTTGTGACAAGCAAAATGGTAATCCACCTCAATTGTTTGCTCCTGATGTTACTGGTTTTGGTTCGCTTGCATGATATGAGTACGTGGTACTCAGAATGCAACTTTATCTGGTACATGGTACGAGGGGTAGGCTTAACCAAAGAGCCGGTAATTTTTGTATATATATGCTTTGTGTATGTTTATATAAATTTGCGTCTGGAGGTGGAAGAATTGATGTTGAATCCTATGAAGGCCTATATTCTTCATTTTGACATTTGATTGATGTTGTTGAATACTATAAATATTCTCTCTGAACCCTCACCAACATTGTAGAGTTTTGGTGCAAGTGTCAGGGACTTTAACATAGTATTTGAGCAATCCATGTTCAACTAAGCGGATTAAAATAATAATACTATTGCGTGAATCCATCTCTCTGTTCAAAATAGACCTTTGACCTGCAGGGTGTGTTGAATATAAAATCTCTTAACCCTCACCAACACTCTAGAGTTTTGGTGCCAGCGACATGGACTAACAGATTTTGTCATCTTTTCCTATTGCCGTTAGATTGATATTTCATCTTGTAGGATCTTGATCATCCTATTTCTCACTTTTGGTATTTTCGCTAGATTTGAAATCGCTAATCCTTCCTGGCCTTGGACTTGCTATCATTTATTTCCTCTTCTTTTCCCCCTATCATAAATTACTATTGATTGATGAATGCAGGAGGTCAAGGAGAGTAATAGAAACAAGAAAAGATCAAGGAAGGGGGACGATGATGACAATGAAGACGAAGTTAACAAGTACCTGGGCAGAAAGAATGCCAATGGAAACAATAAATCAATGGGAAGTTTTAGCAAAATGCGTGGATAATTCTTCGAGAACAATATCGCTCATGTTTTCGATTACTGTAAGTAGACTGGTTTGAAGAATGGAAATAATGTTTTATTTTTTAAACCACAATGGATTTTGTTGAGCAAAAGACCACGGATTTCACTTCTCCATTCTCTTCTATGAGAACCAGTTTGTTGAGTGAAAGTTGAGAATGGGAAGCACAAAGTGATGCACTTTTATAGCAATTAATGGGTGACCATTCATAGGTCCGTGATCTACGTCTACTAATTGAAAGATCCGAATGATCGACCCTGCAATTAGTTATTAGAATCAATAGTTGTTCAAATCGGTCATTTGAATAAATTGAAACCCTAAAGATACTAAGAACTATTAAAGACTTAGTAAAATTTAGTACAACACCGATTCAAATTTCAGTTCGGACAATAAAAATGAAAAGATAAGGTAGTTGGTGCTAGTAGTCCATGACGCAGATAATGGTCATTAATTTGTGCAACATCACCATTAAAAACTACCCCCACCGGCCAGAAGTGCATGCAACCATCCGTGTGCTCATCCACCCTTCCTGGTATGTCAATGGAAACCAAAAACTTTTGTTAGGGATTCGGGAACAAAATCTTAACGTAACAATCCATGTCATAAAATTTAACATAAAACAAAACCTGAGCATTCAAATCGATCTGTATATAGGCATCAAAGGACACGAACAACAAATAGGTTTATGTGAACGAAAACTGTAAATTTTCGCACTTTGTCAGCATAGTCAAGCCGTTTAAGGCGAGGTCTACGTTGTTGGAGCGGCCGCAGAAGTCGATGAAGATGCCATAGGTGACGGTGTCGGGAGAGGTGCCGGAACGGTTGAGCATGTTGAGCAAGGAGAAGATGGTCGGGAAGAAGTTGGAGGAGGATGTTGTAGGTGGGTTGTTCTTACGGGTGATGGAGGCGAAGAGGATGTTGTAGGTGGAGACGTCGGGGATGGGGTGCTTGACAGCAGTCAATTTGTCGAACAGATGGAGTGCCTCTTCGATGGAGAGGTGGTTCTTCTCCGAGCGACAGCGCTCTCTGACGAGACGCTCTACATTCCCATGGAAGTATCTTGCATTGGAAAGGGAGGAGGAAGATGATGATGCGGTGGGATTCATCAATTCTTCCGCGAAAGCTACGAATTTTAGGGTTTGAGACCTAGGGTTTCTGATGGGGGTGCAACGAAGAAGAGATGGAAGGGGAGCTCTGCTATTGTTTGGGGAAGGGGGGAAGAAATTTGCAGAGATGGCGCCCATGAGTGACTTCAATTTTTTTTTCTTCTCCCCTTTCTTTGTTTCTGAACAAGAAGAAGCACCACCACCACACTCGCCCTCTCTCGCTCGAGATCAGGGAAAGAGAGGAGTATGGCAAATGACAATTATACCCTTAGAAATATTCATTCATTATGATTCAATATATATATTAATAAAGAACTATGTTTTTTTTTTTTCCCGTGCGGACTCAAATTTTGTCACGTTCATCAGACCTCTGATGTTATGGAATCGTAGGTGGACGGCCGCACGTTCTCACAGTATTTCATCATCGTTATTGCACCTCTATCAACACTAGCACCCTCTCGGAAATGCACGAGATAAGAGACGTCTACGGGCCGATCGCACCGGCTCGGCCGTCTCGCACAAGGCAAGTAACTTCTCTGATCTTGTGTTTGAGTTCAAGGCACATTTACGGACCGGTCGTACCCGCACGAACGCTCGCTCGTAGTAAGGTAAAACATAGCTAACAACTAAGGAGATTGGAGATTAGAAATAATGTTATGGATTTATTTAGATTTAGGATCAAAAAAGGAATTAAATTAGGCTTATATGGTAGGTGGCATAGTTGTCATGTAATGCAATTTATTATGTTTGAACATAAGTGTCTTAAAATAATTGTAAAACGCAATTTTCAAATCTAAAACTACAAAGTGCTCATCTATAGTTTTTTTTAGATGTCCGACGATACGTACAAGACTACGTGCACGCTGTCACGCCCCGATCCCACTAGGGTCGTCCGTCTTGCTTGGATCCCTGCGGGATCGATCGTCCTCGCTAAGGCGTGATGCCGTGCAAGCCTAAGTTGCGCTTGCACAAGGCCATGTACCTGCACAAAAACAACTAGTCAAGCAAAACACACGCACACACCCATTAGTCAAGCAAAACACACGCACGCACCCATTCATTGCAGAAAATCAAATATTAAACACAGAGATTTGAAATGGAAATACTTTCTTTTATTCATAACTTGATAGGAATACAAGTACAAAGCTTTGCAACTCAGATTTGCCTTATAATTGGCTACATGCTTCTCTTTGAAACTCTCTTTTGAAAATAGCTACAATGCCCATACATCATATCCCTTATTACAAGCTGGAATTGAAAGACACCTTCAAAGGAAATGAAACTTGAAAACTTGACTGGAATGAAAATAAAACTTCGAGGCGGTCCACGAGCTCTACTGGGCTAGACGAGCTTCGGTGCCTCACTTGAAATCCTCCTGTCTCCTTTTGTTTTCTGAAAAGGATGCCCACAACGTGGGTCAGCACACATCATATACTGGCGAGCGGCTTTTGCTCGCAAATCTCTGCACTAAATCAACATGTTGAGCTAACATTTACTAGTGATCTTTCTACTTGTCTAGGTTCTTTTTAACAATTCATAAGAACATGACAGTAGAATATATCATAAGCAACTTACCATCGCCGGCAGTCATCCCTGCACCAAACCACGTTAGCACAATTTACATAATGAGTAATTCATGATTCATTCTTGCAGATATTGAAGTTGTCATCCGGGTCATGCAGGTGGACTATTCTACATGTTGGTCCATGGGTTATCCCCATGATTAGCCGCTGTGACATCTTTGGTTCAGCTCGTCGCTAAGGACTCAGATATCGGCTACCCTTTTAACATGGGTTTCTTTTACCCAGGGTGCTCATAATCTCTCCTAGGCCGAGCGGTTCCAGGTGCCCCCAGATACCACCCGAGAGACAAATAATTCCTTGTATACAAGTTGTCCGAGACCAAATGCATGCTCTAGCCGTTCTATCAGATGAGACACACTTGGACTTATGCACAAATATACGACACGTTCATTTCGTGCCTTCAGATTCATCTCAACACGTACAAGTTCGTCTGTACGTGTCTACGTTTTCAAGCATACTAGTGAAAAGCAGATGATCATTCTTATCGAGCAGATAGAGTAGCAACACATATTCTTGCATTTGATTTAATTCAATTATCTTCTCTTATCTTTTGTGGATGTGGTATCGTTGATCATTGGGACAAGGCAACAGAGTGGGCTAGAGATCATTTTTTTTAGGCGTACAGATCAATGTTTGTTCGGTTGAAACAACTCACCGAGATGAATCTTAGTTGAGAGAAGGAGGGACTTCACGCGCCGTTCACGAACAATTTACGCGGCCTACATTTGCACCAACAGTTGATTAGCATACTTCGTCTCTTTCTCTCAAGATTTAGAATAAATACGAAATGCGATGAAAGCCAACAATGAAAACCAATCATCGAAAACCAACACGAAAACGCATTCATCAAAACCAAGCAGCGAGAGAAAACATTCAGCAAAACTCTTGGATTCATTTTAATAGAAGCCAATCCATTAATTGGAAAGGTTCATTGCATTTCATCCGTGATCAATCAATACCGACAAAGGTTTCAGCAAATACTCAGTTCATGACTGAGTCAACAAGCCGTAGGTATTACATAGTGGACCGCGAGGAGCGGGACACTACATAATAACCCTCTAAGAAAAAGTTTTGTCCTCAAAACTTAAGATCCTCAAAACTTAAGATACAAACTCACCTCCACTTTCTGGATCAAGTAAGGTGGAGAGATTGTAGACGCGCGCATTCGTCACGTTGGCATTCCGTAATTGCTGATTGTGCAGATTATCTCGGAGCGACGGTGGGCCTGGCAGCTGCCCACGCTCTTCATTATCATCTCTATTTCGATTTTTCTTCGGACAATTTCTGATGGCGTGACCTTGTTGGCCACAACGAAAACAAGCGTGATTAGCGGCACGACAGTCCTCCTTGGTGTGTCCATGCTTTCCACAGTGACTGCATACCAAACCTTTCGCATAGCGACATTCTTCATTCGCATGTCCTCGTCGACCGCAGTGGGTACAGATTGTTTCATTTCATGGTTCCCCATCGGTCCTTTTCTCTCCGTCATGATATCTCTTGGCGGGCTGATTCCGACTGTTCTGCACTTTATTGGACGCCTTCTTCAGGCAAAACTGTTCCACCTGTAGCGCCGCCTCAAAGGCCTGAGAATATGACCCACATTTTTGATTCAGCACACTTAACTGGATGTCATCATTCAGACCTCCAACGAATTGATTTATGCAAGTTTGCTCTGTGGGTAGCATCACAGCAGCAAAATTTGCCAGCTTAGCAAATTCAGACTCATAGTCCTCCACGGACATATTTTCCTGTTTCAGTGCGATGAAGTCATCCTCCATCTTCTTGTTCATGGCTGAAGGCAGATATTGATCCAGAAATGCCTTCTTGAACAAGACCCGTGAGATCTTCACATTCCTAGCCGTTGTGAGCAGCGCCGGCTTCTTCGCCTTCCACCAGTCTTTCGCCCACAGCCGTAGAAGCAT
Source organism: Iris pallida (assembly GCA_029216955.1). Lineage (NCBI taxonomy): Eukaryota > Viridiplantae > Streptophyta > Magnoliopsida > Asparagales > Iridaceae > Iris > Iris pallida. Next base: position 2,157,805 of record JANAVB010003599.1, on the reverse strand, counting down.
AACGGCACAAACTACCTTTTTGCTACTTGGAACTCCTATGAATGCGAACAGACTCTCCATTTTGTCAATCCAATCCATCACCTAATCGGGTGATGTCCTGCCTTCAAATTTCAGAGGTTTTGCGTATAAGAAGTCCTTTGGCTTAAAGGAAGTGTGCCTTAGCGTTGGCTGGGGCTCGTCACCCTCCACGGGCTGAATCAAAGGCGTTCCCGTTGGTTTGGTCGCTGCGGGGGTATCTCGATTTGCCGCAAGCGCAGAGACAAGCTGAGTCAAGGAGTCCAACTGTTTCTGTTGGGCCTCATTTCGGGCATGTTGTATCTGATTACGTTCCTCATTGTCCTGCCTCTGTAGTTCCAACAATGTCATAATCCGTTCTATCGGATCGGTCGAGGCAGCAGGTCGAGTAGGGGCCATTTCTCTACAAAAGAGTATAACTTCTGTCAGTCTCATAAAATATTATGGACTTATTGTATGGGGCATTGGTTTACATAACTCAAAATTTGAAAGCCATCAAAGTATTTTATATACTTTTTTGAAGACGATATTTGCAAGAGGCCAAGGACGTAAAACCGTGCTCTGATACCACTTTGTCACGTCCCGATCCCGCTAGGGTCGTCCGTCTTGCTTGGATCCCTGCGGGATCGATCGTCCTCGCTAAGGCGTGATGCCGTGCAAGCCTAAGTTGCGCTTGCACAAGGCCATGTACCTGCACAAAAACAACTAGTCAAGTAAAACACACGCACGCACCCATTAGTCAAGCAAAACACACGCACGCACCCATTCATTGTAGAAAACCAAATATTGAACACAGAGATTTGAAATGGAAATACTTTCTTTTATTCATAACTTGATAGGAATACAAGTACAAAGCTTTGCGACTCAGATTTGCCTTATAACTGGCTACATGATTCTCTTTGAAACTCTCTTTTGAAAATAGTCACAATGCCCATACAGCATATCCCTTATTACAAGCTGGAATTGAAAGACACCTTCAAAGGAAATGAAACTTGAAAACTTGTCTGGAATGAAAATGAAACTTCGAGGCGGTCCACGAGCTCTATTGGGTTAGACGAGCTTCGGTGCCCCACTTGAAATCCTCCTGTCTCCTTTTGCTTTCTGAAAAGGATGCCCACAATGTGGGTCAGCACACATCATGTACTGGCGACCAGCTTTTGGCTGAACTCGCAAATCTCTGCACTAAATTAATATGTTGAGCTAACATTTACTAGTGATCTTTCTACTTGTCTAGGTTCTTTTTAACAATTCATAAGAACATGACAGTAGAATATATCATAAGCAACTTACCATCGCCGGCAGTCATCCCTGCACCAAACCACGTTAGCAAAATTTGCATAATGAGTAATTCATGATTCATTCTTGCAGATATTGAAGTTGTCATTCGGGTCATGCAGGTGGACTATTCTACATGTTGGTCCATCGGTTATCCCTATGATTAGCCGCTGTGACATCTTTGGTTCAGCTCGTCGCTAAGGACTCAGATATCGGCTACCCTTTTAACATGGGTTTCTTTTACCCAGGGTGCTCATAATCTCTTTTAGGCCGAGCGTTTCTAGGTGCCCCCAGATACCACCCGAGAAACAAATAATTCCTTGTATACAAGTTATCCGAGACCAAATGCATGCTCTAGCCGTTCTATCAGATGAGACACACTTGGACTTATGCACAGATATACGACACGTTCATTTCGTGCCTTCAGATTCATCTCAAAACGTACAAGTTCGTCTGTACGTGTCTACGTTTTCAAGCATACCAGTGACAAGCAGATGATCATTCTTATCGAGTAGATAGAGTAGCAACACATATTCTTGCATTTGATTTAATTCAATTATCTTCTCTTATCTTTTGTGGATGTGGTATCGTTGATCATTGGGACAAGACAACAGAGTGGACTAGAGATCATTTTTCTTAGGCGTACAGATCAATGTTTGTTCGGTTGAAGCAACTCACCGAGATGAATCTTAGTTAAAAGAAGGAGGGACTTCACGCGCCGTTCACGAACAATTCACGCGGCCTACATTTGCACCAACAGTTGATTAGCATACTTCGTCTCTTTCTCTCAAGATTCGAAATGAATGCGAAATGCGATGAAAGTAAACAATGAAAATCAATCATCGAAAACCAACCCAAAAACGCATTCATCAAAACCAAACAGCGAGAGAAAACATTCAGCAAAACTCTTGGATTCATTTTAATAGAAGCCAATCCATCAATTGGAAAGGTTCATTGCATTTCATCCGTGATCAATCGATACCGGCAAAGGTTTCACCAAATACTCCGTTTATGACTGAGTCAACAAGCTGCAGGTATTACATAGTGGACCGCGAGGAGCGGGGCACTACACACGCTGCATTGCGTGCCTTTTGGGCCTACTGTCCCCAACTTCCACCATTATTATAAATGGAAGGAATAATGCGTGCCCATGGCTCGATTTACTGATTTTTCTCCACCAAACCATGATTTGATACCTCTCATCGATAACCACAAGAGTCACTCGAGTTCGGTAGTGCTCATCTAAGGAGATATGTGATGATATAATAGATTTTGCAAATAGGATTATATTAATATGTGCCTTAAGGATACATTGATAATACATTGATAGATATATATATTTTATATGAATACTCGTATCAATATATTAAATAAAATAATATTTTTAAAATATATTTATTAATAAAAAAAATTCTTGTATGGATACTTATGTTAATATATCCCTTATAAAAATTGTATGAAGATATATGATCCTATCTAGAACCCAAACCACTTCCAAATTAGGTCCTGTAAGTAGTGATTGTAAGTAGTGACTGAAGTAATATTTTTGTTTCTACCCCTTTTCTTAGAGGGGCGCGTCATCCAACTGACTGCCATCCCAGAGAAATTTGCAGATAAATTCCTTTCTACAATCTCACATGGGATAACACATAACTTCGTTCATCAAATTATTGTTGATTCCATGATTGTATTTGTATTTGTATCTGCAGGTTGGATATTTGTATCACTCAAAACGACTATTTCTCTTTTCAGATTGAACGAATACTATCTAAGATAATTTGAACCAACAACATTCAATACAGAAAATTCAAAACTTAAAAATGCTTGCATTTGACAAGTAAAAAAGAAAAAGAAAAACCGACAACATTTGGAATGGTATGCAAGCGGTGCATAGTAACAAGTAAATTTCTTTGATTCTGAGTGATTATATTTACTATAATACAACAATAACAACAACAACAACAACAACAACAACAACAACAACAACGACTTTGGTCTACTTTACAATAATAGTTGCATACAACCAAACCCACCATCACTAGAAAATTTGGGCAGGTGACAAAGGAAAGCTAGGCTTTCTCTGCGTCAAATAAATCAACAATGAATGCATGTTTGGAGAAGAGAAAAAAAAACTTAAAGCAGAAGATCATCCTTCAGGGATCATTGTTGTCTAATGCCAAGTACAACAGACGTATCGCCAAACATAAAGACAACTTCCTTACAAATACAGGTGCACGGTGAATATCTTTTTATTATGCCATCCAAAGGTTGTCCGTCTTCAGAATGTCACACTACATTTAACTCAGGCTAAATCAACCTGCAGAGAAGAAACAAACCCAATTTAGCAAGATGGTACCTTAAAGTGCCCGCCCATGATGGATTTAGCTCATCATATTTTCGGTAAGAACAAAACATCAAAATTCCCAATAAATATCAATACTAAAGAGGAAAAAACTAGTCATTACCTGGGCACGTTAATTTCAGCAGAAAATTTGTAAAAATCTGCATAAAATCAAAATTTATGAGATTCACAATAGCATAATTTGGGCAAAAACATTAGAAATATATTATATCAATATATAAGAAAATATGATCCGGCAAAGTGGGATTTCATCAAAAAAATTGCAAAAAACTGCAAACAAAGAGATACAAACTTTCCAATACATATCAAGACACACAAGCAAATGCCCCCATTCAAAATATAGAAAATATGAGATACCTCCACTGTTTTAAATTCAATGAAGAACTTTCTGCATTCCAAGCAACAAGCAACGAAAGACTCTTTCAGCATTGTTAAGGTATAAGTCGAGGTATACTGATACATATCGGTCAACGTCACACCTCAGTACCGAATACGAAGAACACGGGTGTAACATGGCCAACTACGTAGTACGTACTACAAAATGCTCTACTACCCCGAAATTAGGTCACGACTGTAATGGACTATGCTGGGTTTAATCTAGCATGCAAAGTCCACCTACGACCTACAAGCAATCTATAATCTATATCCCAGTCAAATAAGTAAGAACATAAGCAAGATGATCATGATATAAGTAAAGCACTAAGGCCCATGCCCTAAAAGATGGTCGGAAAGAAGTTAGAGGAGGAGGATGTTGTAGGTGGGTTGTGCTTACGAGTTACGGAGGTGAAGAGAATGTTGTAGGTGGGTTGTGCTTACGAGTGACGGAGGTGAAGAGGATGTTGTAGGTGGAGACGTCGGGTTTGGGGTGTTTGGCAGCAATTAATTTGTCGAACAGGTGGAGTGCCTCTCCCGTGGCCATGGGGAGGTGCTTCTTCGAGCGGCAGCGCTCTATGACCAGACGCTCTATATTATTACCAAGGAAGTATAATCTTGCTGCATGGGAAAGGGAGGAGGAGGCGGCCGTGGGATTCATCATTTCTTCCTCAAAGTTGTACGTATGTCAATGCTCTGTTACATGGGCATCTTATTGTCAGGCATAAAAGTCATAGGTAGGTAGGTAGCAAATGGAAACCTTGTGGGCCCGTGTTTATTGTGTGGCCAAATTCTTTTATGAATAACTAGTCATGTCCAGCGTTGCACGTATAAAAAAACAATGATAGTATTAATAAAGTATATAAAAATTTAAACTATGTTAAAATATTTTAAAATATAATTTGAATATATTTCGATATTTGAATATGATTTGTTATTATTATTTTTAAAATTTGGGATAGGTGTTTGATTAGATAATGTTATGTAGTTAGTTTAAATATAATTTTAATTTTAAATATATTCTAGTATTTGGTGGTTGTTAATTTTTACGTCAAAAGAGACGTTTTGGTTAGCCACACACAAAATTAGAAATGTAGTTAATTTTAAAAAAAATTAACAAAAAGAAGAAAATGGTTGATGTTATACACCGCTTAGACGGCTCACTTTTGAGCCATTTTGAAGCCCCATTATAATAGTAGAGATCTTATCGGAAATGCTAACTTGTCCGCAAGCAGCCCAATCCGTTCGTCTCGTGGCACTCCCCCGTTGTGTCCCCTCCTATTCGCATGGAGCCCACGTCGACGCGGGGTAGTGCCACGTGGCCGCGGACTAGCCCACCTACGGTCCAAGTAGTAGCATCCTAATGTTATTCATATCTCCAAATTGAAATATCAAATTATTATTTTGATGTGTAAGCTAGCATGACGATTAATGCGACAGCTGACATCATAATTTTTAAAATTAAAATTAACACTAATAATAAAATTAACATTAAAAAAATTGGATGATAAAATTTGACATATTGAATGCATATTAGATGCCACAATGCTATTTAATATGTCACGCCAGTTGTCACATAAGAATGAATGGTTTGGAGGGACAATTTGGATGATGGTTGAACTCAACTTGAAAGTGTGTTTTGTAGTAGTTACTTTGTTTGTATGAAATGAAAATTAAGAAATGATGCAGTTGTTAGAAATTTGTTGTGCCATGTCGATTCATGAGATAAAGAACATAAATTAAATTGATTGCGGAAGCGTACCTGAATCCATTGTTTTTGCTTGACGGATCTTGACGCAGACATTTTTCTTTGTGGGATTTGATCTTCCAACCCGCTACGGCCCTTAATAACAAAAATTAAATCTTTGTTCCTCTTTGTTGATGGGGATACAGAAGAGAATAGAGAAACCCTCTCTTTATGGCCGTATGAGTTAGGGACCATAACCCTAATGAATACACATATATATAGATATGTATGTTGTGATATTTCTAATTTGGCCCCTCATCAAATTAGAATTATCTCCGGTATCTACACATTAATTCCATGACAATTATAGCCTTAAGCCAATTTCCAAATAGACCACTTTAATTTGGCTTAATTATTTAGATAGCCCAAACACAATTAATTTTACATGTGTGGCCCCTTAATTATTGAATAATTCCAATAATCTTCTACTGGACCACATATGTAATCTTATAATTGTGTTAACCTTAGTGAGCTCATAAATTGCTATCTTAATCCTTAGGGTATATCCTAACAATCTCGTCCATTAACCATATCAACATAGGATCAAAGTGGCATTCGTCACATATAGCATAACTAAACCATCAATGATCACATATACCAATATAGCTAAACGACATAGATCAATCATGGATGCGTAGCATGGAAATTACACGCAATGTGATTAATACATGTCTATTTCCAACTGGTCCTCCTTAACTTTAGTGAGATCAAATACTTTAACATAATGAAAACAGAATGAACTGGATTTTCATATATCTGATCAGATAAATATCCAAAATACTTTAATACATAAATGTGTCTAAAACTAAATAGCACCCAAATACATAAAATATAAACCCCCACTATATTGTCATATACTTGATTGAGATAACACCCATATGAGCAGTATGCTCATGAAAGACCCTGGGTGATAATGCTTTTGTGAGCGGATCCGCTAACATGGAGTTTGTCCTAATGTTCTATATGGACACTATAACTATTCTGAATTCTTTCCTTCACAACTAGAAACTTTATGTCAATATCCTTTGACTTATACAAGTTTCTGTTGTTATTGGAATACAGTATTGCTGATTTATTGTCACACCATAATTTCATATGGTCTTTCAACACCGTACTGTAGGCGCAGCCTTGTGACAATTTCGCAACCATATTCCCTGAATAGATATCCCACAACATGTTATAAACCTTGCTTTCATGGTGGAAGAAATTATGAGTACATATTTGACACTCATTCAAAATATACCTTCGTTAGTCAGCATAACCTGGTGTGGATCTCCTGCTGTGTTGGCATCCAACAAAATCAGAGTCGGAATACTTTATGATATCCAGAATTATCCGATCTCCTACAAAGAGCATATAATTTCTTGTTCTCTATTAATTACTTAAGTAGTTTGGCTGCTATCCAATGATCCATCCATATTTGCTTAAATATATGTCTAACATCCTAATATGTACGTAATATCCTGACGCGTACATACTTGAGCATACATTAGACTCCCTACAACTGATCATGAAGGAAAAATATATTGTATTTTCTTAATTTTAAGGCTAACCTTAGGGCACTTGATTGAAACTGAATTTGTCTCCTCTAATGAGAGGTGTCACCTGGTTTGCATTGAATACTTTAATCAATATACAAAACCAGAAAATTATTCCTACTCCCACTGAACTTGTGATACACACAATCTTCAACAGTGTTTATCTCAAAACCAAACGAGATAATCACTTGGTAAAATTTTAAGTACCTTCGACGAGAATCCTGCTTGAGTCCATGAATAGATTTTGTCAATATGCAAACCATATTATTTGGGTCTTTGGACACAAAGTTTTATGCATGTACCATAAATTGTTTCGTCGATGTTACCATTGAGAAACACAATTTTGACATCCATTTAATGTAACTCAAGATCAAAATGTGCAATAAGTGCTGTGATTGTTTTAAAAGAGTCTTTCAAAGATACGAAGAAAAAGTCTCTTTAAAATCAATCGTTGACTTTTGAGTAAAGTCACTAGCTGCAAGACGTACTTTAAACCTCTCCACATTATCCTTTCGAATCTTTCTTGGTTCTAAATGTCCATTTTCAACCAATGAACTTCGTATCTTTTGGTAATGTGACAAGTTCCTAAACTTTATTGTCTTGCATAGACTTATACTCCTTATTTATTTCCTCAATCCACTTTTAAGATTTGGAACTTTCCATGGTCCGACGGAAGATGATTGAATCACCTTCCAATATTCCATAGTTTTCCTCATGTTCCTAGAGAAATATGACAATATTGTCCGAAATTATATTTCTCCTTTCTCTGGTGGACCATCTTAATATTATCGGTTCTTGAGGTTGTTGAGTTTGTTTCTTAGGAATAATTACCTTATCTTGAATGGGGTGCCGCTACATTGTCGTTGTTAAGGTATCTCAACAACGACTTATAGAGGTAATTCGACATTGTCTTATTGAAACTCCGAATTCACTTCTTGATCATGACAGGTATAGAATCCTGCACATCGTCAAAAGTGATAGTAGAAATCGTAATTGATTCCTTCTTAAAGACAATGATCCTAACTTTATTTCTCCCCCAAACTCAACATCCTCAAAAAATATTATACTTCTTGTCTCAAAAAAAAATTTCTTAGTATGGGATCATATAATTATTAACCCCTTAATCTGTAGCATAACCAATAAAGTAGCTGCTTATAATTTAACTTTGGTCTGTCTTCCTATTACACATTCAATATAAACATTAAAGTCTATAAAGTCAATGGAATCCAAATCTCATCAGACACTGTCACGACCCGCACCCATTTTTTTTAAACGAATACGAGAAGTGTCCAAGCCAGCCTACGCCGCAGTGTCGGCGGTAGAACGCTGTCACGGCCATGAAGATCAGAATCACAAATAATACTCATTCACAAAATTAATTTAATTTACAAAGAGCACAAGTTTTACTTTTACAGAAAACATAAACTTGTACAATTATAGAATGACTACTACTCAACTATCTAGCTAGTCTCTAAGCTTCTGTCTGTAAGTATTCCCGTATCTCCTATGCTAGGTAAATCTACGGCTAACCTGAAAAATATTGGTTTCCAGTCAGGAATGGAACGAGCACAATTCACTGAATGCAATTTTAAATAAAGAAAATGACTATAAAACAAAGGTTAGACATCAATCATGAGTTTTGAAAATAAACAGTAAATACGAAAAATCAATAGACACAAAATACTTTTCCCCAGCTGTTAGAAATACCTTGATATGTGATCGGTCTGGGACACTACACCGCACGGTCTACGAGGTCTACTTGTATGAAAAATAAGCACGGTCTACAATGTCTACTTGCAGAAAATAAACACGGTCTACAATGTCTACTTACAGAAAATAAACACGGGCTACAATGTCTACTTGCAGAAAATAAACACGGGCTATGGTCAGATCACATATCTTTGGTATTTCAAGTTCCCGACTCATTATTTTATAATAAAATAAAATTCACATAATTAATGACCAATCAATGAGATATAGTAAAAATCAATATCGAAATGCAGACAATAAACTGTACTCGCCTGTGGTCCTCTGCTGGTGAAACCGACAATCTGAACTACTCAATGTGCCACAATAGTCAAAACACGTACAACAGTCCCCGAATACTGAAATAGATAATACCAATGATCTCAGAATAGTCAAATTAGCTAGGATTGCCTGTCCTTAAGTCCAATTCTGGACACAGGGGCAAAACGGTAATTTTGGGCCAAAACGATGTCCGCCGTTGGACCCGCTTTGCACCGAAAAGTGTGCCAGAGTCAACGGTCTCTAAAGTCATCAAACTACATGTCTACGGATCCAGTTTTCCGTTACAAATTCAACCATATGTCCAAAGTTGGATTTCGGCGGGCCGTGCACAAAATCGCCCGTTGAGTAGGACCGTGGGGCCCGCAAACGACGTACGATTCAACTGTCTCAGAATTGGACCACACATGGCATACAGAACCAGAAAAATGATACGGTCCTGCTGGCGCAAGTTTTGTCTCGATCTGAGGAGCGTGCACAAAGTAATTGAGAAATTTGCAAAGTGCACGATACGGTGAATTTCGACGGATACGCATCAAATTCGTCGCGCACACACGACCAATTTGAATTCCGCCAAAGCCCACACGACCACGAAGACATTACGCAGCTTTCGATGCTTTCGGTTCGCGACCACGTTGCCCGAAATGGCGGGACGCACGTCGCGTGGATCAATTTTCTAGTTTTGAAAACAGGTTTTTCATGATTTTCAACTTGGTTTTAAACAGAGTTTAATCCACTAGAAAATAAACTAAAAGTGGGGTCTCAATCTCGGTTATGTTGTCTACAAGCTTGTTCAATTAGATTTTTGAGAACCCTAACATGTTGTTCGAAATCTGGCTTCCTATATAGAGAATTGGACTATTTTCCCGTTTCGAATTCCGAATAGTTTTTCGGGTTTTCTACGTCGAATCCTGGGATCGATGGATCGACCAACCAAAAACCAATTAGGGGGAACCTAGAGGGGGTCATATAGGCTTTCCGTAGCACTTTAAAGATCGCAAAACGGTTATGCGTGGGAGGAGAACTTCACCTGCGAAGGAGGGCTCGTAAAACGCTGCTGCTGCTGTTAATCCTTTCGTATGCGCGCGTGTCCGGCCTCCAGCGACTCCGTCGCCGGCCGACGGCCGTCCACGGCGGGCTGGCGCGTGCGCGGGTTGGTCGCCAAGGCTGTGGGGTGGTGGCGTTGGGTGGTTAGGGTTTTGAAGAATTTCGTCGATCTTCCTATATATATATAGCTTCGGCTATATAATAGGGGTCGGGAAAAGGTTTCTTTGATCCTAACTTTCAGCTGGATTTAGCAGGGGCTTGGGGCCTTTGGGCCTGGGCCGGTTCAGCTGGGATTTGGTAAGGGAAGCAATGGGCTGTGTTGGTGAGAGTTGTATCTCATTTTCATTTCAATAGTTATAAATAGATATTTATGTATATGTATTTCCATATTCATATATTTGTATTACAAATATGTATATACATTTATATATTTACACATACACACATATTATTTTATATATTTATATATACAACACACATACATACCCCTGTATATATATATACACATATATATATTCTCATATACATTCATATATATATTTTTTGTACACACAAAAATACATATATATTTATATATAATCATATATACATACACATATACATTATATATATAAATATATTTATATATATACATACGCATATATATATATATATATATATATATATATATATATATATATATATATATATATATATATTTTTATATATATATATATATATATATATATATATATATATATATATATATATATATATATATATATATATATATATATATATAAATATATATATATATATATATATATATATATATATATATATATATATATATATATATATATATATATATATGTATTTATATACACATGTACCCATATTTAACATATTTATATATACACACTTATACATAATATATTTATTTATACATACAAATACACACGTTTATATAGTATATTTATTTATACAATTTATTCGCATATGTGACCGTATCCTAGACCTACCCCAGGCCCCTCCAGCTACGTGCACGAGCACGTGGCGTTTCGTTGCGTGTGCGGCGCTCAAACGAGCGAGAACGCACGCGTACCACGCGGTATCGGAAAATTCCGATACGCGTTCTGTGGACACGAAACGGACACGATTTTGAACCCGAGAGTACCCGAGCGTATCACGTATGTTGAGACCAGCGTGTATGTCGAGTTTCGCGGGTTGATTTGGTGTATTTTGCGTTTTGAGTCGTTTTGTCAAAATTGAGTTTTTCGGGTTCAAGGTTTTGAATATAAATGTGATTTTTCGATCCTTTGACTTTTAGTCCGTATTTTCTAAATTGTTAGTTCATATATGATAATTAGAACTTGCGGGAAGTGATCCACGGAATTATTACCTATTTGTTTGTGTTTTTCAAGCATAATTGGGTTTTCATTGAATTGGAGAAAATTGAGATTTATATGATATTTCAATTTTTGAGTTAATTGCGATATTTTGATTTCAAGTATATTAGGTTATAAAATCTGAGTTTTCAGGACTTATGTGAGTTTTCGGATATGTGGGAACCAAGTTTTGGTTTTATTTCATAATTTTCCATCAATTATGTGTATATGTTCTTTCTATATAGTTTTATGCATATATTTAATTATATATATATAGAACCCCGTTGAAACCCATTGCTAAGTTCATATGCATTGAGAATGGGTCAAAGGGATTAATTTCCAGATTTTCGATTCTCAAATTATTTCAAAACCATTGCGAATCTTTCCTTTTGAGCATTGTGTATATAGATATATATAAATATGTAGTTTCCTTATTTTGTATATAAGTATATAAAATAGTATGTTAAATTGTGATACACCATGGGTATGTTTTACTGTTTTAATCTCAGATTTGACCTTCTTTTCAGTGAGCACCAGTACACACACACACGCACACACCACTTTATGTTAGATTTGGGTTTTGTTGTATTATATATACACATGTGTGTATATACCTATATGTATATATATATTTAAGCTTGTTAATTCTCTTAGATTAGATTGTAGTTGTGTATATGACTATAGGAGCCCTATGACAGATTTGATTTGTCATTTCGGGCTTAGTTTAGTCGAATTGGCCGACAAGTTGACCAAATTGACAAAAGTCAACTTTGGGTCAAACTTGATCCAATTCAACTCAAACGAACTCCAAATGACCTAGAATTTTGTGTATGACCTAGAAATTAGTAGACGGACTTGTTGACCCATGTTTGACCAGGTTTGACCAGCGTTGACCAGGTTTGACCATAGTTGACCAAGGGTTAACTTTGACCAAAATGGACCTAGAAGCATGTAGTCTTGCATTGTAGCTATTTCTTTTGATATTGTGGACTTGGTTGTGACCTGTGTGTATTTTAAATAGATTTACATTGCCCCAGTTTAGTTACACCTCATCATCAGCAGTTCGATTTGCCAGGCGAGTACATTCTCTGATCTTTTCATACTTCTTTGGATATGTTCTCTTGTTATAGACTAGTATACTTGATGCTGACACGATGTTCACACAGATTAGTACCCTCTGGATCTTTTCATGCGATGTTATCCCCTCGGATACATCGAGTATGTCATGTTCATGTACTTTATCATGTCCATCATGTACTCCATGTATTCATATTTATCCATGTGCACTCATATGTTATTCATATACACTCATGACCATATGAGCTCCATGTATACAGTAGTTGTTATCCATGTGCAATAACATAACATGCATTGATCCTTGTGTATTGATTGGGGGCAGGGTGAGTGTAGTTGGTTATGTGATCATTATCCCCAGTAGGTATCCATGTGCACTCCATAGTTGTATCCATGTGCAACCCAAGCTGTTTACATAACCAATTCATGCTCTGAATCACGTAGAAGGTTACATTTCTCTATTATCATATTATATCTCATTTTATAGTCTCTCTCTCTTGTTGATTTCCTTTACATCGATTCATGTATAGTTTTCTATAGCTTGCTTTATATGTCCATTCCTGCTATGAACTGTTGTGAGAGATGTGTGCTCGTTCTGTCCTGACTGGGCATGTTGAAAATTTTACAGGTATTGATGAGGAGTACTATCCTACCTATTATGGCATTGGCTTAGATGACACTGGCGACGTGGACCCTCAGGAGGATCCCACAGTCACTGAGGATTTGCCTATAGTCTAGCTGAGACTTAGTACTTTATTTGTATTTCTGTTTGAGACTTTATGAGTTGAACTTGAGATTTATTCTGGTGGTTTACACTAAGACTTTTATTCATCTGTGACTCTCTTGAGATTCATTCTTCTATTCCATCTTAGTATTGTGATTGAGTTACTCATTATTACTCTCCATTCGGAGCTTATTTTAGACTGTGTTAGATATTGTGACTCAGGACAACGTTCTACCACCGACACTGCGGCGTAGGCTGCACGTTCGTTACTTCTCGTGCCCTTACACTGGGTGCGGGTCATGACAGAGTTAGAGAGGGCGAGAGAATAGAGGGATATAGAGGATAGAATGAGAGAGTGGGATTGATAGAGGGAAGGGGTCTAATTTCAGGCATTAGAACAGCCCCCTAAACCTGTCCTTAACTGCCCATTTCAGTCCATATGGAAGCCCCTATAGCAGTCCCCATGGACAGCCTTGACAGGCCCCCAAAACAGCCCTTAACTTAGCCTATGGCAGTCCATAAATGACAGCCAAAACTGTCCCAAAACTGTCCTATATTCAGTCCACTTCACCAGCCTATTAGCTGTCCCAAATAGCCCCAATCCAGGTCCCAAATCAGCTCTAAACCTGTCCTATATTTCAGCCTAAACCTGTCCTAAAATAGTCCATAAAATCACCCTTAAATCAGCCATTAAGTAGTCCAAAACCAGTCCTAATTAGCCCATGTATCAGCCCTCATTTAGCCTTGTTGACCCATACATGTACAGCCCTATAAACTAGCAGCTAAGCAGTCCTAAACCAGTCCCAAATCCAGCCCATGGACAGCCATATATGTATATGTGAGAGTGAGCTTAGTGTATGTGTGCGTAAGCTATTGTGTATGTGTGTGTGAGTTATATATGTGAGTTTCTATAGAAGAGTCTATATGTGAGCCTTTATACCATATGTGGTGAGCCTATAGATGAGCCTAGGAGTAAGCCTAAGTGTGGTATTATGGGAGCCATATATGAGTGGGTGAGTGAGTATTGTGGGTATGTTATGGTTAGCTAGTATTTTAGAAGTTTAGGATAAGGTATTGTAGGCTATAGTAAGGTGATGGTTAGATGATCAATATGTGACCTAAGATGAACTAGATGACCTAGACACTAGGATTTTATGGTAGGTAATGTTAGTATAGGATAGTATCTAGCTATCCTAGGAAACCTAGGTTAGTATTCCAAGGTTAGAGTGGTATCCCAAGATACCATAGGGTATCTCATGATACCTTAAGGTATGTTGAGGGTGACCAACATGTGAAATAAGATGGACTGGATGGGCTAGATATCTGGATTTTAGGGTTGGTAATGACTAGATAGGTTAGTGTATAGCTACCATAAGAAGCCTAGGTTAGTCTACCAAGGTATAGATGGGTTACCTTGGTATTGGGGCAAGGTATTGGGAATACCTCGAAAGCGTAAAGGTAAGGTATTGGGGTAAGTCTAAGTTTGGGGTTTTGATTGTTAAGATGGGGTTAGATATAGGTTGTCTTGGTAGGTAATGTTTAGATAAGGGTAGTTTAGTCTAGTTTTGACCCCCGTTGAACAAGAGTTGACTTTTTGACCAAAGTCAACTACGAGTCAACATATTACCTAGAATTGACCCAGAACCAAACCAGAGTTGACCAGTTGACTGAAAGTCAATTGTTAGTCAACATTGACTAGTTTGACCTAGGGTTGACCCAGGGTTGACTCAGTGTTGACCAGAGTTGACCAGAGTTGACTTTTTGACCAAAAGTCAACGGTAAGTCAACCCTTGACCCAGATTGACCTAGTTTGACTTAGATTGACCTCCTGTGACCTTGTTTGACCTTGGTTGTCCTAGTGTGAGTCAGTGTGACCTAGTTTAGCTTGGCGAGACTTGGTTTGACCTAGTTTTGACTTAGACTTGTATATTATGACTAGATTAGCTTTCCTTTCATTATTAAACCCTGTTTGGACTCATGGCATCTCATCTATAGGTCTGTGATTACTCTGAGCATCTGTTCACCGTATCATTTCAGGACCACAGGCAAGTACATTTACTGTAGTTTTCATTGTCTTGATATCTGCTATATCCGATTCAATTGTAGTGTCTTACTTGATTTCCAGACACGATAGTTCACGGACTAGTATATGTTGGATCCTGTCATGAGATGTCGTTCCCGGATTACTTGGTATATTTGTACAAGACTCGACTTGTTACTTGTACTTGTATAGACATGGACTTGGGAGTGGGCTGATCACCTGCTTTTGAATCCCGTGTCATGACGTGTTATGTCCGGATCCTTTATATTATTCGGAGATGGGAAGTTATTAGTGGTTGTGTGATCAAAATCCCCACTTGTTCTTCACATTTGTACTCGTCACTTGTCCATAGCTACTTGTTCATAACTTTCCATGGTGATCGGCCTTATTCTTCACACTTGTTACTTCACACTTGTTACTTGTTCGTAGTCGGTCAGATGGAAAGCCTGAACATGTTTTTCTTAAGCCGATCACATAACACACTAATAATTCAAGGCACCTTTTATATTTATTTATCATAGGATGCTAAGTTTTGTTCGGGAGAAGGGTTACAACCCCGATCCTTGTTTGGTTTAAGGGTTGTAACTCGGCTTCTGAATGGTTCCCAAGTCATCCTATGTATATACATATTGTCATCCTATTCAGTACTCACATCTTGATATATATTTTTTGTTGATTTTGTCTTGTATTTCATTATACTGTCTCTTATAGAATTTGTCAATTCATATGGAACTGCTGTTAGTGTTTGTACTTGCTCATTTTCCTGACAGGATACCGTTGATATATTACAGATGATTCTGAGGCAGATTGCCCGACCTATTATGGGGTCGAGTTAGATGGAGTAGACCAGGACCGTGGCTTGATAGTAGAGCCACTAGACTTTGCACTCCCAGAGTAGTTAGTTTAGTTAGGTTTGCCTGGACTGCGATCCAGCTAGTACTTTCAGATTGTAGTATTTTATAATATATTCTGTGACTCTGTGATGTTGTGTATATCTCTGGGCTTGTGTGGATCTTGAAATTATTTCCTATTTTCATCTATCATATTTCCTTCCCACGCTATCTACCTTAGTTTTATTTTGTGATTGAGACTGTATTGCTATGTCACCTTCATTCGGAGTGTATATACTGTACAGGTACCTTTATACTGTTTAGTCGTAGTATTTACAGACCTTATATACAGCGTTCTACCGCCGATTCTGCAGTGTAGACTGGACGTAACCACGTGCTCGTACCCCTAATCAGGGTGCGGGTCGTGACACGTTTTTGTGGTGGCCCATGCAGGTCAGTGTCGCAATTAGTGCGATCTCGTAATGGTGCTCGACTTAGAGTGCTAATTACGAGCCTGCGACTAGGACATAGGATCTAGTATATGATAGAAGTTACTCAATCACATTTTAGGAAAATTCTGATCTTTTGATTATCATGACAACTCTTCTTGCATTTGAATTCAAATGTCCTCCTTTGATAATATCTTATTATATGCCATATTGATTTTTGATTTCTTGTTTCAATCTATCATCAGGATGACGATTACTCGCTCTCAGGCAGCAAGATCTAGTGCTGTTCCGGAGAGGCCTGATCCGGTAGGACTTCCACCTCCGGTTGAGGGAGCTGCAGTTGAGGGAGTTACCACCTCAGTTCCTGCCCTTTAGGCGGGAGTAGCAGTGACGGTTCCAGGAGGTCTTCCATCTCCAGCAGCGGGACCGTCCATAGTCATTCCTGAGACTCTTCCATCGCCGCCTCCGCTACCGACTGATACTCATCAGATGATGGCCCTTCTACAGCAGATGTTGCAGACCCAGAGGGCACAGGCCGAGGCACAACACCGCCAGACAGAGGTGTTACGGCAGAGCATGGAGAACTCCTACCAGCTGGCGATGGCAGCAGTAGAGAGGGTTGCACCGGGTACAGTTCAGGGTACCCCAGTTCAGCAGCAGGGTCAGTGGAGGCCTGGCACATGCCTAGATTTCAGGAAGATAAACCCGAGGGACTTCAAGGGTACCGAGGGTATCCTATATGTAGATGACTGGTTGGAGGACGTCCAGAGGAGCCTGGAGTTAGTAGAGGTTCCGAGGGGACTATGGGTCACATCTGCGGCGAGTCAGTTCTTCCACATCGCCTTGACGTGGTTTCGTACGGATCCTCGTGCGTCGGTGAGGGATTTGACTTGGGAGAACTTCAGGCGGCTCTTTAAGGAGAAGTTCTACCCCGATGTGGCCTTGACAGCTCTGGAGGCCCAGTTCGTCGGATTGGAGCAGGGGAACTCGTCGGTAGACGAGTATGCAGCGGAGTTCTTCCGTCTGAGCAGGTTTGCACCAGATCTGATCCAGGATGAGGGGTATAAGGCCCGCAAGTGTCACGACCCGCACCCGTTTTTTTTAAACGGATACGAGACGTGTCCAAGCCAGCCTACGCCGCAGTGTCGGCGGTAGAACGCTGTCACGGCCATGAAGATCAAAATCACAAATAATGCTCATTCACATAATTAATTTAATTTACAATGATCATAAGTTTTACATTTGCAGAAAAATATAAACTTGTATAAATATTGAATGACTACAACTCAACTATCTAGCTAGTCTATAAGCTTGTCTGCAAGTACACCCGAACTCCCCATGCTAAGTGAATCCACGGCTAACCTGAAAAATATGGTTTCCAGTCAGGAATGGAACGAGCACAATTCACTGAATGCAATTTCAAATAAAGAAAATGACTACAAAACAAAGGTTAGACATCAATTATGAGTTTTGAAAGTAACTGGAAATACAGAAAGCCAATAGCAAATAAATAGACACAAAATACTTCCCCCAACTGTTAGAAGTACCTTTAATATGTGATCAGTCTGGGCCACTACACCGCACGGTCTACAATGTCTACTTGCAGAAAATAAGCACTGTCTATAATGTCTACTTGCAGAAAATAAGCACTGTCTACGATGTCTACTTGCAGAAAAATAAGCACTGTCTACGATGTCTACTTGCAGAAAAATAAGCACTGTCTACGATGTCTACTGCATGAAAAATAAGCACTGTCTACGATGTCTACTTGCAGAAAAATAAGCACTGTCTACGATGTCTACTGCATGAAAATAAACACTGTCTACGGTCGGATCACACATCTTTGGTACTTCTCATTCCCGACTCAACAATTTATAATAGAGTATAAAAATTACATAACCAATGACTAATCAATGAAATATAGTAAAGATCAATATCGAAATGCAGACAATAAACTGTACTCGCCTGTGGTCCTTTGCTGGTGAAACCGACAATCTGAACTACTCAATGTGCCACTATAGTCAAAACCCGTACAACAGTCCCCGGATGCTGAAATAGACAATACCAATGATCTCAGAATAGTCTTAATAGCTAGGATTGCCTGTCCTTACGTCCAATTCTGGACACAGGGGTTAAAACGGTAATTTTGGGCCAAACGATGTCCGCCGTTGGACCCGTTTTGCATCGAAAAGCGTGCCAGAGTCAACGGTCTCTAAAGTCGTCAAACTACATGTCTACGGATCCAGTTTTTCGATACGAACCCAACCGTATGTCCAAAGTTGGATTTCGGTGGGCCGTGCACAAAATCGCCCGTTGAGTGGGACCGTGGGGCCCACAAAACGACGTACGATTCAACTGTCTCAGAATTGGACCAAACTTGGCATACAGGACCAGAAAAATGATACGGTCCTGCTGGCGCAAGTTTTGTCTTGTTCTGACGGGCGTGCACAAAGTAATTAAGAAATTTGCACAGAGGCCGATACGGTGAATTTCGACGGATACGCATCAAATTTGTCGCGCACACGTGACCAATTTGAATTCCGTCAAAGCCCACACGACCACGAAGCTGTTACGCACCTTTTGATACTTACGGTGCGTGACCACGTCGCCCAGAATGGCGGGACGCACGTTGCGTGGATGAATTTTCTAGTTTTTAAAGCAGGTTTTCGTCAAAGTTCGGGATCCGATTTCTCGGCGCACAGTTATCAAATTTGATTTCTGTAAGAAGAATTTTCTAGCCCTATATGTTGTCAATAGAGGTGTTTAAATAGAATTTTATGTTCGACGATCTCCTGTACGGAAATCGGCTTCCAAACAGGGTATTGGGCTGTTTCTTCTTTGCCCTGTTTTTCGAGAGAATCGAGTTTTTCTCTCGATTTCATCTCGATTTCCCTTCGAATCTGGGTCGACTCATTACAACCTAATTGGAGAAGTTCCTAGGTGGTTATATAGGCATCCTATAGAATTTTACGAAGTCGAATTCCATGGAATATTCAGAGAGATATGGGATGACGAAGACGTACCCTTTTCGCTCGCAACCCCTGCTGTTGACCAGCGCTCCGTGCGCGCGCTGTCGGGTTCCCGTGCTTGGCCGGCGGCGCTCGTGGCGGCGCACGGCGGTGGCGCCCGCGGGGAGGGCTTCGCCCAGGTCGGCGCTGGTCCGTAGTTTGCTGGATTTAGGGTTTAGAGTTTCGAACTCTACCCTCTGTTCGCTCGAATTCCGTGGAATATTCAGAGAGATATGGGATGACGAAGACGTACCCTTTTCGCTCGCAACCCCTGCTGTTGACCAGCGCTCCGTGCGCGCGCTGTCGGGTTCCCGTGCTTGGCCGGCGGCGCTCGTGGCGGCGCACGGCGGTGGCGCCCGCGGGGAGGGCTTCGCCCAGGTCGGCGCTGGTCCGTAGTTTGCTGGATTTAGGGTTTAGAGTTTCGAACTCTACCCTCTGTTCGCTCGTTCTCTATATATAAATATATATGAGCTCGTTTAAACCGAGCTGAAGGGGGGGTTCTGTTTAGCTGAGCGGCTTAGGCCTGGGATGGGTTCTCTGTGTGTTACTGCCAGCGGGTGTTGGGCTGGGCTGGCCATGGGCCGGGCCGATTGAAATGGTTTCTTCTTCTTTTTTTTTTCTCTTCTTATTAATATTTATTATAACTAATGTGTATATATTTGTTTATATATACAAATATATTTTCATATATATATATATATATATATATATATATATATATATATATATATATATATATATATATATATATATATATATATATATATATATACGCATATATACACATATACGTATGCGTATAATATATATATATTTATATATACACATATATATATCTATTACACATACGGAAATACATATATATATTTATCTACACATAAACACACATATATAGTATATATTTATATATACCTATACATACATACATATATATATATATTATATATATATATATATATATATATATATATATATATATATATATATATATATATATATATATATATATATATATATATATATATATATATATATATATATATATATATATATATATATACGTACACCTTTAAATAATATATATATATGCATACACTTAATAAAATATAAATACATTTACATGCCGGCATATGAAATTTATATATCCTGATAATTATATATACAAATACCACAAAAAAAAAAATATATACAAATACCACAAATTCCATATAGTCAATAAAATATTTTAAATGACCAATATTAATGATATTTAAAAGTAATAAATATATTTATTTAATCATCATTAAATCAAATAAAGGAATAAAATATTTTAAAAATATATATTTTCGGGAAGGGGAGCTACAAATCTACCCACCTTAAAAATAATTTCGTCCTCGAAATTCTAATTCATAGCTATTCCTTGAAAATCAAAGTCTATACCACCTTAATCTCCTCAAGTTTAATTTCCCGAAAATATTTCTATAACCTTCTCTAGTCATTTGGTATTTACGAAATCTCGAGGACTTATACCCACCTTTGGTCACACTACTCCCTTGGAACACAGGTCACTAAAATCATATAATCTTCTAACTAATGACTAATAATTCTACCAAAAATATCTAGGACATATGGTATCTATAATCTCTCAATCTATAGGCAATCAAACATTCAAAAGTCAAGCAGTATTATACTATAATTTAAGAATTTCTATTGAATCCTGGACAGCACGATCATTCGTCACCTCGGAATAGGAAGGGACGAGAATTAATGGTACAAGAAGGCAAGGGAGAATAACCGAGAACGAATACGAAGTTTCAAGGCGGTAGAGAAATTTCTAATGATGCAGGTAGAAAGAAAGTCTATGAGCCAATGACTTATTTCCTAGATGGGCTACTCTAGTCTAGTCAATTGCTAAATCGAAGCACCTTCATTTCCTAGAGGGTCTTGAAGATTTCGTTCTCGAAATTAATCTAAACAAGGTCCTATAATAGGACGGAATTTGAGAAATCGAGATTTTGATCTTTTTCGTGGTTATCTAACCATACGAACAAGGGATATAAGTCCAATACAAGATCGTATCTCGACCTCCAGGTAAATGGAACAAGGTTACGAATGGCTTCACGTTCTAAGAGGTGGAGACTACATAATAGGTGTAAGGACCTATTTCAATTGGTTCGGTTTTATAGACCTACTACGGGGTTTGTCTTGGAGGGGTTTTACTGGGCCTTAATGGGTTTCCTATTTGGATCTCACTCGCTGGTTGGATGAACCTTGAATCTCGATCTATATGGACTGAACAAGATTCCAAGATAAACTATGTCCACTAGGTTAGGATAACCTAGAATAGGTTTTAACTCAAGTGGTTGAGCTAGTTGCCCGTCAGGTTGGTTAGCTAAGTTCCTAGAGTCCAAAATGTGCCCTTAGTGACTTTTGAGTTTAAGTAGCACATGAGGCCTCAATTGGGTAGCACACTAGTGACATGTGCATAGTGGACTTCGAGTAGATCACAACCATATATTGGGTCGAGGGTGAGTCGAGGTTGAGGCTCCATTGGAAATCGGGAAGTACACCAGTATTACGGTAAGGGTTATAGCTAGTCCTTTTGTCCTGAAAGTCGTACCATAAAAATAGAGTACAAGGGGACGGATTTGAGTGGGACATGGTATACCTAGGTGAAGGTGGACTCGTCTAGATCTTGCATGTGAAATTTGTTGGAAAGTAACAACTGGCCTCGTGCTCCGAATATTAATGACACGACCGGGGACACAAAATGATCTAAATGGAAAGTGGGAGTCTATGGGGCTCTAATTATCATCATAGTAGAAAATTATTCTAATCAATCGGTAATCTTCGTATACCCTAAGAAGGCTTACTGTCTACCCACCTTAGAAGCTAGGATATGGTTTTAGGAAAAATAAGGCCAGAAGAATTTCAAAGTCCGGATATTGTACCTCGATTCTTGTTAATGAAGAATGAGGCACGGCGTAACGGGGTACGGTAGATATAAGTCAAGCAATAATGAGAAACGAGGGTGTACAATAACACATGGTCGATAAAATAGAGGAACATACACATCCATAGTGTACAAGAGTTTATCGACGAGGTAACCAGCTCTAAGGCACGTCATATGAAAAGATTTCTAACAACTGAGTCGTGAATTTCTATTGGTGTCGAACCTGCCAGACTATTGTCACAAGGATTGTAGTTAAAGCAAGCTTCAACAATTATTTAGAGGCTCACAACAATTGGTCCCTTGAGGATAGGCAGTCTCCTAGGCTGGCATTTGACCAAGATAGGATCATAATCACTCTCGGACTCCAATGACTAGAAGATCATGATAGTAGGTTTAGTGTCGAAGGGAGAAGAGTAATTTAATCACATGACTGGCCAATGGTAGCTACACTTGTGCCTACCATTATCATAGCCATGGGGATACTCGGTATCACTCTACCAACTACGAGCTTGTCCTTCCAAATCAGTGAAAGACAAAACAATAAAGAGTTCAAGAAAGATGTTACTGAATACAATCACGTGATCCAAAAGGCGAACGTATAATTCAAGAGGAATTGTCAAAGCAGTCGCGGATGAGATCCTAGATACCTATATATCTCCATCCACGTAGTGTAATTAACGAAGAGCGAACCAAATGCATCATGGTTTATCAGACCATAATACACTGATTCTGATTAGACAATAAGTTAGCAGGCGTCCCCACTAAACATATGCCTCGAATCAAGCCTGAGAACAGAGTGAGCTTGCAAAACTAGGCTGTGATAGCAACATTGGTCAAAATAGTCAAATTTTAGGTATACAAGATTTTTGAAAGAAGGCACAAATAGTACGAGTTTTGAGGGAATCAAACTTCACCTGGTGTTCTTGCTTATACAGTCTTCCTACTATCTTCTGATCCACAAGGACTTGGTCGACTAATGGGTTATGGACATTCTAAATTCCCTATTCTAGGTAAACCTATTAGTGTCAGTCGATATCCTCGTCAATAGGTCACAAGGACCACGGAATGCTAGATCGGGAGACGTGCTATCCAACTTACAAACTTCCACCAATATTGGCCTCGGATCTTATGGAACACACAGGGCACTGTCATATCCTCTATAGTATCCTTAACTTGTAATTACGTCTGAAATCATTTCACCGAGGACTACGCCTCGCCCGTAAAGTCGGGCTGTGGTAAACCCTTGGTTTCGTGATTCAGATATGACATGCTCTCCGATACTCTACTTTATATTGATACCAGTGTGACTATGGTCAAAGAGGACCACTAGCCATAGTCTTAATAACATTCTATAACCTATATTTCTTAAACAAATTCCAACTCTAGGGGTCGTGTCTCGCCAGTGCGCTGCTGGCTGTAGTGAATCCATAGTCTCTAAAATTCAAATAAATGGCGGCAGTGCGCTGCTGTCCTGCCATTATGAGTTAACTAATATTCTTTTAACTATATCTGTAAATCTTCATGGGCTTCTATAGATTCAAACAAGTTGACTATAAAATAAAGCGTAAACATTTGTCCTATCAGTCACAACCCTTAAAATAAAGGGTTGAACAGGGAGAAATAATTGAGGACAAAAGAAATACAAACATTCTAACTATTCCATGTGTATTCAAGCCTTTGAGGAAAAACTTGAATCGAACTAACTTGAGTTTCGTATGTGGATAACGCAATCAGATATTATAGAAAAATAATTCTTAGGGCAAAAATAGGAACTAAACAGGCAATCCGGACTAAGATAAGAGGATGATGTCTAAAGAGAAAGAATTTAATAGTTTATCCAGTTTAGATCATAAATTATATGAAGCCCTGTCTCACCAAGTGAATAATCTATCCATTTTGGGTCGTGTCGTCATATCGAGAGTGGGTCGTCATTCTCTTAAATTAAATTAATCTTAATTCGTGAATGAGCATTTCCTTGCCGCAGGCTCGCAATAGTACAACTAACTTAAGTACCATCACGAGTTTGCGTGATTTGCGAAGACTGACCTGCATGGGCCACCACAAAAACTTGTCACGACCCGTACCCGTTTTTTTTAAAACGGATACGAGACGTGTCCAAGCCAGCCTACGCCGCAGTGTCGGCGGTAGAACGCTGTCACGGCCATGAAGATCAAAATCATAAATAATGCTCATTCACATAATTAATTTAATTTATAATGATCACAAGTTTTACATTTGCAGAAAAATATAAACTTGTACAAATATTGAATGACTACAACTCAACTATCTAGCTAGTCTCTAGGCTTGTCTGCAAGTACACCCGAACTCCCCATGCTAAGTGAATCCACGGCTAACCTGAAAAATATGGTTTCTAGTCAGGAATGGAACGAGCACAATTCACTAAATGCAATTTCAAATAAAGAAAATGACTACAAAATAAAGGTTAGACATCAATTATGAGTTTTAAAAGTAACTAGAAATACAGAAAACCAATAGCAAATAAATAGACACAAAATACTTCCCCCAACTGTTAGAAGTACCTTTGATATGTGATCAGTCTGGGCCACTACACCGCACGGTCTACAATGTCTACTTGCAGAAAATAAGCACTGTCTACGATGTCTACTTGCAGAAAAATAAGCATTGTCTACGATGTCTACTTGCAGAAAAATAAGCACTGTCTACGATGTCTACTGCATAAAAAATAAGCACTGTCTACGATGTCTACTTGCAGAAAAATAAGCACTGTCTACGATGTCTACTGCATGAAAATAAACACTGTCTACGGTCGGATCACACATCTTTGGTACTTCTCATTTCCGACTCAACAATTTATAATAGAGTATAAAAATCACATAACCAATGACTAATCAATGAAATATAGTAAAGATCAATATCGAAATGCAGATAATAAACTGTACTCGCCTGTGGTCCTTTGCTGGTGAAACCGACAATCTGAACTACTCAATGTGCCACTATAGTCAAAAACCGTACAACAATCCCCGGATGCTGAAATAGACAATACCAATGATCTCAGAATAGTCAAAATAGCTAGGATTGCATATCCTTACATCCAATTCTGGACACAGGGGCAAAACGATAATTTTGGGCCAAACGATGTCCGCCGTTGGACCCGCTTTGCATCGAAAAGTGTGCCAGAGTCAACAGTCTCTAAAGTCATCAAACTATATGTCTACGGATCCAATTTTTTGATACGAACCCAACCGTATGTCCAAAGTTGGATTTCGGCGGGCCGTGCACAAAATCGCCCGTTGAGTGGGACCGTGGGGCCCGCAAAACGACGTACGATTCAACTGTCTCAGAATTGGACCAAACTTGGCATACAGGACCAGAAAAACGATACGGTCCTGCTGGCGTAAGTTTCGTCTCGATCTGACGAGCGTGCACAAACTAATTAAAAAATTTGCACAGTGGCCGATACGGTGAATTTCGACGGATACGCATCAAATTCGTCGCGCACACGCGACCAATTTGAATTCCGTCAAAGTCCACACGACCACGAAGCTGTTACGCACCTTTTGATACTTACGGTGTGTGACCACGTCACCCAGAATGGCGGGACGCACGTTGCGTGGATGAATTTTCTAGTTTTAAAAGCAGGTTTTCGTCAAAGTTCGGGATCCGATTTCTCGGCGCACAGTTATCAAAATTGATTTCTGTAAGAAGGATTTTCTAGCCCTATATGTTGTCAATAGAGGTGTTTAAATAGAATTTTATGTTCGACGATCTCCTGTACAGAAATCGGCTTCCAAACAGGGTATTGGGCTGTTTCTTCTCTGCCCTGTTTTTCGAGAGAATCGAGTTTTTCTCTCGATTTCCCTTCGGATCTGGGTCGACTCATTACAACCTAATTGGAGGAGTTCCTAGGTGGTTATATAGGCATCCTATAGAATTTTACAAAGTCGAATTCCGTGGAATATTCAGAGAGATATGGAATGACGAAGACGTACCCTTTTCGCTCGCAACCCCTGTTGTTGTCCAGCGCTCCGTGCGCGCGCTTTCGGGTTCCCGTGCTTGGCCGGCGATGCTCGTGGCGGCGCACAGTGTTGGCGCCCGCGGGGAGGGCTTTGCCCGGGTTGGCGCTGGTCCGTGGTTTGCTGGATTTAGGGTTTAGAGTTTCGAACTCTACCCTCTGTTCGCTCGTTCTCTATATATAAATATATATGAGCTCGTTTAAATCGAGCTGAAGGGAGGGGGGGTTCTGTTTAGCTGAGCGGCTTAGGTCTGGGA
This sequence comes from Iris pallida, assembly GCA_029216955.1. Lineage (NCBI taxonomy): Eukaryota > Viridiplantae > Streptophyta > Magnoliopsida > Asparagales > Iridaceae > Iris > Iris pallida. The sequence goes on along the minus strand of JANAVB010003599.1, from coordinate 2,130,748 downwards.
TGGGTTCTCTGTGTGTTACTGCTAGCGGGTGTTGGGCTGGGCTGGCCATGGGCCGGGCCGATTGAAATGGTTTTTTTTTTTCTCTTCTTATTAATATTTATTATAACTAATGTGTATATATCTGTTTATATATATAAGTATATTTTCATATATATATATATATATATATACGCATATATACACATATACGTATGCGTATAATATATATATTTATATATACAACATATATATATCTATTACACATACGGAAATACATATATATATTTATCTACACATAAACACACATATATAGTATATATTTATATATATATATATATATATATATATATATATATATATATATATATATATATATATATATATATATATATACGTACACCTTTAAATAATATATATATATACATACACTTAATAAAATATAAATACATTTACATGCCGGCATATGAAATTTATATATCCTGATAATTATATATACAAATACCACAAATTCCATATAGTCAATAAAATATTTTAAATGACCAATATTAATGATATTTAAAAGTAATAAATATATTTATTTAATCATCATTAAATCAAATAAAGGAATAAAATATTTTAAAAAAATATTTTTTCGGGAAGGGGAGCTACAGCAAGTTCCGGAGAGGCCTTATTCATGCGGTCCGCAGTCGTACTTTCGGGCGACGTGATGCGACCTTCGAGCAGATATTGATGGAGGCGCAGATAGCAGAGGAGGACTTCGGCCTCAAGCCGAAGAGGGGCAGTGACGTTCTTGGAGCGAGTTCCAGTGCGGGGCCGGCGAAGCGCCCTCACTTCCAGCAGAGGCAGTTCCAGCAGCAGCCTCAGTTACAGTTTCAGCAGGCACCAGCACGTGTCGACCAGCAGCAGGGTCAGGGCAAGAGGTAGGCCATCCAGTGTACTTTCTGCAAGAAGATGGGGCACACCTGGGAGGTTTACAGGATGAGGCTGAGAGTTTGTTTATTCTGTGGAGCTCCAGATCACCAGATAAAGAACTGTGCTGCTCGTGCAGCCAGACAGGCAGGCCAGGACAGAGTGCAGCAGGCTAGAGAAGGCCAGCAGGGACGTACTTTCGCCAAGACAGTTGAGGGCACTTCGACAGTAGCAGGGCAGATTGCAGGTTCCAATCTTTCGGTCTCATTTTCGCATTTGCCTCCTTATAAACTGTCTTGAAATTCGATTCCATCTGTTCCTTGATCATTTGATAAAATTTTGTTCTTGTGATGTGATATTCTTCTGAGATAAGTCGTATGGGCTAGGTCATCTCGATTATGAGATTTTAGAATCCTCTAGGGTCATGCTAGCAGGCATAGTGAGGACATATAGTCGGATTATGGACGTATTTCTCGGGTGTGGGAATTTAAGGTTTTCGCTGCCAAGCATACGACAATGCAAAAATTTTAAATACCATAATTCTAGAGGTATGTACCTTAGTCGAGGATTATGTGATTATCGTAGCCTTGCTCACTAGTATGACGGAGATTCTGAGTATCATAATTTTGGACAAACGCATCTGATTATCGAACTACATGATTTTCTGTGATTGCTTTGTTTTAATTTCGAGGACGAATTTTTTTTAAGGTGGATAGATTTGTCACCTCCAGTTTTCAAAATTTAGGGCAAATTTGTCATTTTCAATATTCTAATATTTTTGTGAATATTTATTTATTAATATTGTATTTTGGGGTTTTATTTCATCGGGTTTGAGTTTTGTCTCATTTCGACTTGTGCTAGCGATCTGGATCAGTTTTGGACCCAACTAGATCCGACCAACTTATCATGACCAAACCCAGATATTTATATTTGACTAATCCCATTTGATTTTAGTGGGATTAGGGATTAGAATTAGATTTAGAACTTGAAATTAGGAGTTTTCAAGTTACCATTTCGATCCCAACTCAAAACCACTCATTTCTTTGACTTGGAGGGCATTTTGGTAAATTGCCAAATGCCCCAACCCTCTAAATTATGGTCGACCAGCAGCAAGAACCCCCTCCCTTCTTCTCATTTGCAAGAAACCCTCTCTCTCATTCTTTTCTCTCATTCCACAAAATCCCTTTCTTTTTCCTTTGAATTTTAAGCTCCAAAGTAAGTCAAATCTCTTCTACTTCTCTTCCATACTCTAGATCTCTCTCTAATCTTGGTGTTAATCCTTGTTTATCTCTTATTTGTGGTTTTTATCTAGGTAGAACCTACCATGGAGGGGTTGGAAGCTTAGATTTGGCTTTGACCTAAAAAGAACCAATTTTGGGGCTTTTTCTTGGGATTCCAACTCCCGAGAGGTAAACCCTAACTCTAACTCTTGTAATTACTCCTAATTAGTGTTATTTACATATTAGAGGATGTCCGAGGTGTAGGATAACCCATTAGAAGAGGTTTGGAACCCATTGGACTCAATTTGGGTCTTTCGGGCTAGGTTTAGTGCCAATTTTGGGGAAAACCCTAAATTGACATATTTGGATGTTGCCCCTAGCATATTTAGACATAATTAGGTTAGTTTGGGTGAGATGAGGTTAGGTACGTGTCCATATTTGGATACGTTGGGTCGTTTTACGAGAAATCATAAAAATAGGCTTTTTCGGAATTTTCGGGTTCCAACACACAGGTGACTTTTTGCACCGACACTAGAATCGGCAAGTTAGCACTTAGAATAGGTTTTAATCATTATTTAGAACTCGTGGGTAAAATTTGGGTCGATTTCGGATAGGTTTGGTGTCCGTATCGTGCGGTATCGCGAATCGGACACTCCGGAGACGCCAGAATGGTCATTTGGCCATTCGGACCTCGTTTTCGTTTTCGCTTGCGTGCACGTGTTAGATTGCTTGTGTGGGGTACATGTCTAGGCCCTAGAGGGTAGAATTGTAAGGATTGGAATATTCGGATAGGTTTCAGGATGTTTTGGAGTGTATGTGTATATATATATGTGTGTGTGTGTGTGTTTGTATAGAGTTAGAGAGGGTGAGAAAATAGAGGGATATAGAGGATGGAATGAGAGAGTGGGATTGATAGAGGGAAGGGGTCTGATTTCAGGCATTAGAACAGCCCCCTAAACCTGTCCTTAACTGTCCATTTCAGTCCATATGGAAGCCCCTATAGCAGTCCCCATGGACAGCCTTGACAGGCCCCCAAAACAGCCCTTAACTTAGCCTATGGCAGTCCATAAATGGCAGCCAAAACTGTCCTATATTCAGTCCACTTCACCAGCCTATTAGCTGTCCCAAATAGCCCCAATCCAGGTCTCAAAATCAGCTCTAAACCTGTCCTATATTTCAGCCTAAACCTGTCCTAAAACAGTCCACAAAATTACCCTTAAATAGGGCTGCAAACGAGCCAAGCCAAGCTTTTATAAGCTTGAGCTTGGCTTGACTAGAATTAATCGAGCTCAAGCTCGAGCTCGAGCTTGATAAATTTTTTATTTTAGAGCTTGAGCTTGGCTCGAGCTTGTTTATATTAAGCTTGAGCTTGGCTAGGTTTGAGCTCGAGCTTGGCTTGATAAGCAAGCTTGATTCAAGCTTGATAAACAAGCTCTATAAGCTTAAAATCATTAAGCTTGATTTCAAGCTCGCTCAACTTTATTTCAAGCTCATTAAGCATGATTGCAAGCTTAACAAGTCCGATTTCAATTTAGTTATGTTTTAATTCAAGTACCTGTAATATTAACAATTTATTTATAGAAATTTAATTAAAAATGTTCCTTAATATCAATTATTAAGGACATATAAATATATAATGCGCACGCGCGCGCGCGCGCACACACACACACACACACACACACACACAAATATATATATATATATATATATATATATATATATATATATATATATAATTCAACAAAGAACAAACGAGCTTCTAAACGAGTTCCTAACGAGCCAGCTCGCGAGCTCAAATGAGTCGAGTACTTCTAAGCTTGAGCTTGGATCGTTTATCAAACGAGCTCAGAAATGCAGCTTGAGCTCAGCTTGTTTACTAAACGAACCGAGCTCAAACGAGCTTTTATCGAGCCGAGTTTCGAGCAGCTCGCGAACGGCTTGGCTCATTTGCAGCCCTACCCTTAAATCAGCCATTAAGCAGTCCAAAACCAATCCTAATTAGCCCATGTATCAACCCTCATTTAGCCATGTTGACCCATACATGTACAGCCCTATAAACCAGCAGCTAAGCAGTCCTAAACCAATCCCAAATCTAGCCCATGGACAGCCCTATATGTATATGTGAGAGTGAGCTTAGTGTATGTGTGTGTAAGCTATTGTGTATGTGTGTGTGAGTTATATATGTGAGTTTCTATATGAGAGTCTATATGTGGGCCTTTATACCATATGTGGTGAGCCTATAGATGAGCCTAGGAGTGAGCCTAAGTGTGGTATTATGGGAGCCATATGTGAGTGGGTGAGTGAGTATTGTGGGTATGTTATGGTTAGCTAGTATTTTAGAAGTTTAGGATAAGGTATTGTAGGCTATAGTAAGGTAATGGTTAGATGATCAATATGTGACCTAAGATGGACTAGATGACCTAGACACTAGGATTTTATGGTAGGTAATGTTAGTATAGGATAGTATCTAGCTATCCTAGGAAACCTAGGTTAGTATTCCAAGGTTAGAGTGGTATCCCAAGATACCATAGGGTATCTCATGATACCTTAAGGTATGTTGAGGGTGACCAACATGTGAAATAAGATGGACTTGATGGGCTAGATACCTGGATTTTAGGGTTGGTAATGACTAGATAGGTTAGTGTCTAGCTACCCTAAGAAGCCTAGGTTAGTCTACCAAGGTATAGATGGGTTACCTTGGTATTGGGGCAAGGTATTGGGAATACCTTGTAAAGGGTAAAGGTAAGGTATTGGGGTAAGTCTAAGTTTGGGATTTTGATTGTTAAGATGGGGTTAGATATAGGTTGTCTTGGTAGGTAATGTTTAGATAAGGGTAGTTTAGTCTAGTTTTGACCCCCGTTGACCAAGAGTTGACTTTTTGACCAAAGTCAACTACGAGTCAACACATTACCTAGAATTGACCCAGAACCAAACCAGAGTCGACCAGTTGACTGAAAGTCAACTGTTAGTCAACATTTGACTAGTTTCACCTAGGGTTGACTCAGTGTTGACCAGAGTTGACCAGAGTTGACTTTTTGACCAAAAGTCAACTGTAAGTCAACCATTGACCCAGATTGACCTAGTTTGACTTGAATTGACTTCGTGTGACCTTGTTTGACCTTGGTTGTCCTAGTGTGACTCAGTATGACCTAGTATGACCTAGTTTAGCTTTGTGTAACTTGGTTTGACCTAGTTTTGACTTAGACTTGCATATCATGACTAGATTAGCTTCCCTTTCATTATTAAACCCTGTCTGGACTCATGGCATCTCATCTATAGGTCTGTGATTACTATGAGCATCTGTTCACCTTATCAGCTCAGGACCACAGGCGAGTACATTCACTGATAGTTTTTATTGTCTTGATATCTGCTATATCCGATTCAATTGTAGTGTCTTACTTGATTTCCAGACACGATAGTTTACGGACTAGTATATGTCGGATCCTGTCATGAGATGTTGTTCCCGGATTACTTGGTATATTTGTACAAGACCCGACTTGTTATTTGTACTTGTATAGACATGGACTTGGGAGTGGGCTGATCACCTGCTTTTGAATCCCGTGTCATGACGTGTTATGTCCGGATCCTTTATACTATTCGGGGATGGGGAGTTATTAGTGGTTGTGTGATCAAAATCCCCACTTGTTCTTCACACTTGTACTCGTCACTTGTCCATAGCTACTTGTTCATAACTTTCCATGATGATTGGCCTTATTCTTCACACTTGTTACTTTACACTTGTTACTTGTTCGTAGTCGGTCAGATGGAAAGCCTGAACATATTTTTCCAAGCCGATCACATAATGCACTAATAATTCAAGGCACATTTTATATTTATTTATCATAGGAGGCTAAGTTCTGTTCGGGAGAAGGGTTACAACCCCGGTCCTTGTTTGGTTTAAGGGTTGTAACTCGGCTTCCGAATGGTTCCCAAGTCATCCTATATATATACACATATTGTCATCCTATTCAGCACTCACATCTTGATATATATTTTCTGTTGATTTTGTCTTGTATTTCATTATACTGTCTCTTATAGAATTTGTCAATTCATATGGAACTACTGTTAGTGTTTGTACTTGCTCATTTTCCTGACAGGATACCGTTGGTATATTACAGACGATTCTGAGGCAGATTGCCCGACCTATTATGGGGTCGAGTTAGATGGAGTAGACCAGGACCGTGGCTTGATAGTAGAGCCACTAGACTTTGCACTCCCAGAGTAGTTAGTTTAGTTAGGTTTGCCTGGACTGCGATCCAGCTAGTACTTTCAGATTGTAGTATTTTATAATATATTCTGTGACTCTGTGATGTTGTGTATATCTCTGGGCTTGTGTGGATCTTAAACTTATTTCCTATTTTCATCTATCATATTTTCTTCCCACGCTATATACCTTAGTTTTATTTTGTGATTGAGACTGTATTGCTATGTCACCTCCATTCGGAGTGTATATACTGTACAGGTACCTTTATACTGTTTAGTCGTAGTATTTACAGACCTTATATACAGCGTTCTACAGCCGATTCTGCGGCGTAGGCTGGACTTAACCACGTGCTCGTACCCCTAATCAGGGTGCGGGTCGTGACAGATTTAGATCATCAGATTTTCGGTAAGAACAAAATATCAAAGTTTCCAATAAATATCAATACTAAAGGGGGAAAAACAAGTTATTACCTGGGCATGTTAATTTCAACATAAAATTTGTAAGAATCTGCATAAAATCAAATTTTACGAGATTTACGATAGCATAATTTGGGCAAAAACATTAGAAATATATTATAAGAAAATATGATCCGGCAAAGTGGGATTTTAGCAAAAATTTTTTTTTTTTGGCAAAAAAACTGCAAACAAAGAGAAACAAACATTCCAATACATATCAAGACACACAAAAAGGGATATTTAACAAATGCCCCCATTCAAAATATAGAAACTAGGAGATACCTCCTCTGTTTTAAATTCAACGAAGAACTTTCTGCATTCCAAGCAACAAGCAAAGAAAGCGTCTTTCAACGTTGTTCAGGTATAAGTCGAGGTATACTGATACGTATCAGTCAACGTCACAACCCAGTACCGAATACGAGGAACATGGGTGTAACATGGCCAACTACGTAGTACATACTACAAAATGCTCGCTCTACTACTCCGAAATTAGGTCACGACTATAATAGACTATGTCGGGTTTAATCTAGCATGCGAAGTCCACCTATGACCTACAAGCACTCTATAATCTATATCCCAGTCAAATAAGTAAGAACATATGCAAGATGATCATGATATAGGTAAAGCACTAAGGCCCATGCCCTAACATATTACAATCCATAAGCTAGCAATACATAAGAAGTCTAGTAGTTGAGCATGTCCAAGTATTTGATCAAGGTACATAAATATACATATACAAAATAAAGAGTCTTAATAGCAAAATGGGAACAAACTCCCAGAACAACTAGGGCTAATAAATGCCACCGGTTAAACGCTACTAAAATGATAACAACTAACAGAAACAGAAAAATCACTCATGTGTTGGCACCAGCATCCTTTTGCGTATCATCCTGGCCAACAAGATATAGATCTGGAACCTCCTCTTTCTCGGGCCCTAAATATGAAATCATGATAAGACCCCACCAAGCAGAATGCCACAAACAAAGCCCAGAAAATTCAAAACAAAAATACAGAGCATTAGACATCCATGGCTACTCAAAGTGCAGCAGTATATATATAATTAGATAATATTTTTATTATTTGTTATTATACGTACAAAGTATGTGCATTTACGAGTTAGAAAAGATATTAGACTATAATTGGATAATATTCTTATTATTCGTTATTATGCGTGTGCATTTACCAGTAGAAAAGTAATTATTATTAATTTTTGTTTTTTCCAACCCGACCAAAAGTGAGAATATAGTCCCGTAAATTACTTTTATACCCCTCCACCCTCTCTCTCTCTCTATATATGAAATGACCTAACCCTAATAAATTCTCTATCCTCTCCTCGCCTCTCCTCTCTGCCGCCGCCGTTGTCCTATGGATTCTTCTCCCGCTCCCGCAGCCGCTCCTGCCTCGAATCTCATCCACAAAGGAAAAGAGGTGGCGAAGCCCGACGTGCCGAGGCCCTCGAGATCCGGGCGCAGAGTTCTCAACCCCCCTCCGCTCTCCCCCTCCTCTCCCGCCACCGCTGCAGCGGCTGCAAATTCCGCCGCGGACAAGATGAAGGGTCTCCTAATTGACAAAGGAAAAGAAAAGCCTTCATGCCGGCGCCGCAAAGTAAAAGAAGGGGCGGCGAAAGCCGACGTGCGGAGGCCTCCGAGCGCCAGGTGCCAGAATCGCAAGGCTCTGTCGGACCCGTCGTCGAAGCCCAAAAAGCCTCGGGTGTCCACCGCGGTGGATATCTCGCCTGAGTGGTTCGAACGGTGCCTCCGACTTGAGATGGAAGACGGAGATGACATGGGTTATGTGCCCTTCGACTATGAGAAGCACGAGAGGGAAGAGATGGAGAAAGGTAAGATTATTGCTTCATTTTTCTTGTGTTGTGTGCGTTAGTGTAATGTTTTTTTTTTTTTTTTTTTTTTTTGGATTAGCTGTGGCGGAAAAAGTGCAGTTTGTGAAAGACGGCATCCAGAGATGGATTGACAGGGGCTTTTATGGCATACGTGTTCGGCCGCGTAAGCCAAAGGTAATTCCGGATTAACGGTCTGCTTGGTAACGCTGTTTTCACCGGTTTTGGGGTGTTTTGAACCACTAGTTTTGGTCTGCTCGAAAACCCTCCAAAACCGGTGTAATGTATTTTTGGGTGGCTTTATAAACACGCTTTATTATTTTGTTCCATTTCTATCCTCACACACAAAAAAAATTGAAATTATAACTACTAATACCCTACCCTATTTAATTTATTCGTGTAAAAAACTTTCAGAACCACTCGTTAGTGAATTATCAAGCATGGATTGGACTGCTTTAAAAGCTGCCGGACCCCTAATAACCGGTACTCTAAAGAAAACCTCATAACCTCTAATATCCGGTACTCTAAAAAAACCTCATAACCGCTTCCCCTACAATTGCCAAGCAGGCCCTAACATATTAATTATTCTTGCATTTTACTATTTCATAGCAATTACTTTTCATGAATATACAATTCATATAAAAAAAGATGCCATTCTTGATTGGTAAATAGATATATTTAATATGTCTTTTGTTTTTAGAAACATCATATTAGTTGGCAGTGTTCTAAATTTCGGCTTATAGGCGGCCGTCTACTGCACAACCGGAAACCCCTTTTCGGCATAGTTAGGCGCCTATTTGGCCCTGTAGGGAAGTGTCCCAACAAGGGATACGGTTGGAAATTCAAAGTTCATACTCTAGCTATGATTTAAACCATACATACTGTTCTATTTTAGAGTCCATTTTTTCACCCACCAAAGCTTGTGTTGATGTTCACCATTCCACTCAAGGTGAAAATCACAATGGTTTTAGTTTACACAAGGGCCAACCCTTGCTTGGAATGGTGATCATCCACACAAGTTTTGCTGGGTGAAAAAAATGTATGCATCTTGCATGATATACAATAGTCCATCACATGTTTTATGGACATTTTTCCTTGCTACACGAAAACTAACATGCTATCTTTCTTTTTTCCGCTTGGCCAGATTGTGAGATCCGACAAGGTTGTTTTGTTCAATATGTGCATTTTTGAAGGTTTTATTTTACATGAGCTGGACTGTTAACAGAGCCAAGTAACTCACGTTTAATTTTGTTTGTGGACGTCATGTTGCACAAATACGAAATATGGCCAAGGACACGATATGGAGTCATACATTTTCAGATACATATAAAGGAGCTACACCTATGTTGCACGAATACGGACACCACTTTCCTTTGTCCATGCAACATAGATTGGATGTGAGCTGCAACAATGAAGGTTGGAATTGATTAGAACCTGACATGGGACTTGATTGTTTCTTTGCCTTGGTATAGGTAATCCCATTCAGGCCGTGTTTGATTGGGCTTTTTTTTTTTCCATGGAAAATATTTCCATCACAAATTTCCGCCAATTGTAGTGTTTGATAGCTTATATTTTCCATGAAATTATTTTCCAAAAAACTAACATTTTCCATATTTTCTTTTTAAATGGTGGAAAATGAAACTTGTCCAACCCATAGGAAAATATTATTTTCCATGCAAAGTAACTATTTCCGGTGGAAAATAAAGGCAATCAAACACCCAAATTAAGTTTTCCATGGAATTTTTTTTAAACTCCATGGCATTTTTTTTCCAAGGAAATTAATTCCATGGAATTAATTTATTTTTCCATATCTTTTCCACGCACCCTCAGTGTTTTTCATTTTCTCTCTTAATTAAATGTATACGACCTTTCGGCTGTGTTTGGTTGGACTTTTTTTTCCGTGAAAATATTTCCATCACAAATTTTCCACCAATTGTAGTGTTTGATAACCTATGTTTTCCATGGAATTATTTTCCAAAAAACTACCATTTTCCATATTTTCTTCTAAAATGGTGGAAAATAAAACTTGTCCAACCCGTAGGAAAATATCATTTTCCATGGAAAATAACTATTTCCGTGGAAAATAATGACAATCAAACCATGGTTTAAAGTATCGGCCGATACCGATCCGATACGGCCGATACCGATATGGTTTGGCATGTTCCGATCCGATACCGACCGATACCAAATATTGACCGATACCGACATTGGGGGTCTTTGTTCCGGTCAATTCGGCAAAACCAATCGGTAATGGTGACTACTATTTAATATAATTTCAAAACTACTAAGAAATAACGTTGAAATACTTAAAATTATGCCAAAATGTATAAAATATATGTTTTTAAATGTAAATAATTTATTAATTTATTAATAATTATTTGTTTTCCGATACCAAAGTCCGATACTCCGATACGATACCGCCGATACTACCGATATCGCCGATACAATACTCATAGGAATAGTCCGATACCGATTCCGATACCGATATTGTGAACCTTGGTGTATATACATTGTATACATATATATTTATATATGTATTTGTGTGTGTATGTAAGTGTGTGAGAATATATATACATGTATATATGTAGATATGTGTATTTATATATATAGGTATATATGTATGTATTGTGTGTGTCTGTGTCCTGTCCCCTGCCCCTCCCCCTACCCCTGCACCCACCTACCCCTGCCCCCCTCCCCCTACCCCTGCACCCACCCACCCCTGCCCCCCTCCCCCCTACCCCTGCACCCCTACCCCCCTCGATAGCAAGACCCCCCTCCCCTGCCCCCTAGACAGCAAGACCCCCCTCCCCTGCCCCCTCCCCCTCCCTCTGCCCCCCTCCCCCTACCCCTGCACCCACCCCAACCCTGTCCCCATCGACAGCAAGACCCCCCCACCCCCGGGTACCCCCACCCCTCCCTCCATCCCTCGACAGTAAGACCCCCTACCCCCACCCCCTGCACCCACCCCCACCCCTCCCCCCCTCGACAGAAAGACCACCCCAGCTAGGGTTAGGGTTCTCGTGTCTGTGTCTGTGTCTAGATAGCTAGGGCTAGGGTTAGGGTTTACCTGAGGAGGGTGGCTTCGTCGGAGGATGGAGGCGGCGAGGAGGGTGGCTTCGTCGGAGGAGGAAGGCGGCGAGGAAGGCTCCTTCGTCGGAGGAGGGAGGCTGGTCGCCGGAGGGAGGGGTCAGCGGACGAGCGGGGTCGCTGGGGGGAGAAGGGGAGGGTGTCGCCGGAGGGAGGGGACGCCGGAGGGGAGGGTTCGCCGGGGGAGAGGGGAGAGGGGGATCGAGCGCTCAGGAAGAAAATTTTTGGGTGAAATTTTTGTGATTTCGATCGGGCCAGGAGCCCTATATGAAATAAGACAGCGACGTATAAATTATACGTCGCTAAACGTCGCTATACAGCGACGTAAAAGGGACGTCCGTCGCAAAACGTCGCCCGTCAGCGACGTAAAATATACTACGTCGCTGAACGTCGCTACGCAGCGATGTTCAGCGACGTGTAGCACAAGGAGTCGCTATAGGCAATTATCAGCGACGCCTTTTTCCGCCGTCGCTAATATACGTCGCTATTCTAGCATATTTTAGTAGTGTTACATAGTGGACCGCGAGGAGCGGGGCACTACATAATAACCCACTGAGAAAAAGTTTTGTCCTCAAAAATTAAGATACAAACTCACCTCCACTTTCTGGATCAAGTAAGGTAGAGAGATTGTAGACGCGCGCATTCGTCGCGTTGGCATTCCGCAATTGCTGATTGTGCGGATCATCTCGGAGCGACGGTGGGCCTAGCAGCTGCCCACGCTCTTCATTATCATCTCTATTTCGATTTCTCTTCGGACAATTTCTGATGGCGTGACCTTGTTGGCCACAACGAAAACAAGCGTGATTAGCGGCACGACAGTCCTCCTTGGTGTGCCCATGCTTTCTACAGTGACTGCATACCAAACCTTTCGCATAGCGACATTCTTCATTCGCATGTCCTCGTCGACCGCAGTGGGTACAGATTGTTTAATTTCGTCGTTCTCCATCGGTCTTTTTCTCTCCGTCATGATATCTCTTGGCGGGCTGATTCCGACTGTTCTGCGCTTTATTGGACGCCTTCTTCAGGCAGAACTCTTCCACCTGTAGTGCCGCCTAAAAGGCCTGAGAATATGACCCACATTCTCGATTCAGCACACTTAACTGGATGTCATCATTCAGACCTCCAACGAATCGATTTATGCGAGTCTGCTCTGTGGGTAGCATCACAGCAGCAAAATTTGCCAGCTTAGCAAATTCAAACTCATAGTCCTCCACGGACATATTTTCCTGTTTCAGTGCGATGAAGTCATCCTCCATCTTCTTGCTCATGGCTGGAGGCAGATATTGATCCAGAAACGCCTTCTTGAACAAGACCCGTGAGATCTTCTCATTCCTAGCCGTTGCGAGCAGCGTCGGCTTCTTCGCCTTCCACCACTTCTTTGCCCGCAGCCGTAGAAGCATAACGGCACAAACTACCTTTTTGCTACTTGGAACTCCTATGAACGCGAACAGACTCTCCATTTTGTCAATCCAGTCTATCACCTTATCGGATGATGTCCTGCCTTCAAATTCTGGAGGTTTTGCGTCTAAGAAGTCCTTTGGCCTAAAGGAAGTGTGCCTTAGCGTTGGCTGGGGCTCGTCACCCTCCACGGGCTGAATCTCGGGCGTTCGCGTTGGTTTGGTCGCTGCGGGGGTATCTCGATTTGCCACAAGCGCAGAGACAAGCTGAGTCAAGGAGTCCAACTGTTTCTGTTGGGCCTCATTTCGGGCATGTTGTATCTGATTACGTTCCTCATTGTCCTGCCTCTGCAGTTCTAACAATGTCATGATCCGTTCTATCGGATCGGTCGAGGCAGCGGGTCGAGTAGGGGCCATTTCTCTACAAAAGAGTATAACTTCTGTCAGTCTCATAAAATATTATGGACTTATTGTATGGGGCATTAGTTTTCATAACTCAAAATTGGGACACTTTTGAAAGCCATCAAAGTACTTTATATACTTTTTTGAAGACGATATTTGCAAGAGGCCAAGGACGTAAAACCGTGCTCTGATATCACTTTGTCACGTCCCGATCACGCTAGGGTCGTCCGTCTTGCTCGGATCCCTGCGGGATCGATCGTCCTCGCTAAGGCGTGATGCCGTGCAAGCCTAAGTTGCCCTTGCACAAGGCCATGTACCTGCACAAAAACAACTAGTCAAGCAAAACACACGCACGCACCCATTAGTCAAGCAAAACACACGCACGCACCCATTCATTGCAGAAAACCAAATATTGAACACAGAGATTTGAAATGGAAATACTTTCTTTTATTCATAACTTGATAGGAATACAAGTACAAAGCTTTGCAACATAGATTTGCCTTATAATTGGCTACATGATTCTCTTTGAAACTCTCTTTTGAAAATAGCCACAATGTCCATACATCATATCCCTTATTACAAGCTGGAATTGAAAGACACCTTCAAAGGAAATGAAACTTGAAAACTTGACTGGAATGAAAATGAAACTTCGAGGCGGTCTACGAGCTCTACTGGGCTAGACGAGCTTCGGTGTCTCACTTGAAATCCTCCTGTCTCCTTTTGCTTTCTGAAAAGGATGCCCACAACGTGGGTCAGCACACATCATGTACTGGCGAGCGACTTTTGGCCGAACTCGCAAATCTCTGCACTAAATCAACATGTTGAGCTATAACATTTACTAGTGATCTTTCTACTTGTTTAGGTTCTTTTTAACAATTCATAAGAACATGACAGTAGAATATATCATAAGCAACTTACCATCGCCGGCAGTCATCCCTGCACCAAACCACGTTAGCACAATTTGCATAATGAGTAATTCATGATTCATTCTTGCAGATATTGAAATTGTCATTCGGGTCATGCAGGTGGACTATTCTACATGTTGGTCCATGGGTTATCCCCATGATTAGCCGCTGTGACATCTTTGGTTCAGCTCGTCGCTAAGGACTCAGATATCGGCTACCCTTTTAACATGGGTTTCTTTTACCCAGGGTGCTCATAATCTCTCCTAGGCGGAGCGGTTCCAGGTGCCCCCAGATACCACCCGAGAGACAAATAATTCACTGTATACAAGTTGTCCGAGACCAAATGCATGCTCTAGCCGTTCTATCAGATGAGACACTTGGACTTATGCACAGATATACGACACGTTCATTTCGTGCCTTCAGATTCATCTCAACACGTACAAGTTCGTCTGTACGTGTCTACGTTTTCAAGCATACTAGTGACAAGCAGATGATCATTCTTATCGAGCAGATAGAGTAGCAACACATATTCTTGCATTTGATTTAATTCAATTATCTTCTCTTATCTTTTGTGGATGTGGTATCGTTGATCATTGGGACAAGGCAACAGAGTGGACTAGAGATCATTTTTCTTAGGCGTACAGATCAATATTTGTTCGGTTGAAGCAACTCACCGAGATGAATCTTAGTTGAGAGAAGGAGGGACTTCACGCGCCGTTCACGAACAATTCACGCGGCCTACATTTGCACCAACAGTTGATTAGCATACTTCGTCTCTTTCTCTCAAGATTCGGAATGAATGCGAAATGCGATGAAAGCGAACAATGAAAACCAATCATCGAAAACCAACACGAAAACGCATTCATCAAAACCAAGCAGCGAGAGAAAACATTCAGCAAAACTCTTAGATTCATTTTAATAGAAGCCAATCCATCAATTAGAAAGGTTCATTGCATTTCATCCGTGATCAATCGATACCGGCAAAGGTTTCACCAAATACTCAATTCGTGACTGAGTCAACAAGCCGTAGGTATTACACTACTAAAATAACCCCTTTTAGCGACGTCAGAAGACGTCGCTAAATAAGGAAAATCCGTCGCTAAAAGCTATTTGCGACGTATTTAGCGACGAAAATTGGATGTCGTGTATAGGCATGTCGCAGATGACAATTTCATCGCAGAACGTCGCTTTTTGCGACGTCACATTTAGTGTCGCTAGACGTCACAAAATGCGCGACAGATAGCGACGTAAGGTTACGTCGCCAAAATAGCGACGTAGAGCGATCACTTTGCGACGCGGTAAACTTTATATATGATGACATGGCATGACAGCCACGTGGGCACTTTAGCGACGCCTAGCGACAAATTTAGCGACGTCCGCTCTCAGGTTGTCATATCCCACGTCAGCAGTTTAGCGACTTCTAGCGACGTTACGTCACTATTTAGCGACGTATAGCGACGGGTACATGCCGTCGTTGTACGTCGCAGAACGTCGCAATACGTCGCAGATATTATAAAAAAAATTTAAAAAATATAATTGGTATTTTTGTTATGCTGTGTCTGTGTTTACAGTGTGTGTGAAGTGCAGTGTTCGAACCATCGACAGTTTTGCTTACTGTTCTATGTTTTATCTTGGATAGAAAGAGCAACAGTGCAGGGTGCACTTCTCAGAGCTTCTCTTCACGTCCTTCACCTTCTCGGCATCCTTTACGACGTCCGGAGAAAGTGAAGGACGTGAAAATGAAGCTCTCAGAAGTACACCCTGAACTGTTGTTCTTTCTATTCAAGATAAAACATACAACAGTAATCAAAACTGTCGATGGTTCCGAACACTGCATTTCACATTCACTGTAAACACAGACACATCATCACAAAAATACGCATTATATTTTTTTAAAATTTCGGCAGCACCTCCTTTGTATATCAGATCATCGCTTATAATCCAGCGTAGGTATATTTGTCATCCCCGTCGCAGATATCACAAAGTAAATATCATAATAAAAATAGGAGGCAGTACAAAGTAAATATCACAGACACACATCCTCACAAACATCCAATAGAGTCAAATAAAAATGGGAGATGATAAAAAGTCTCCCTCCAAGTGTACAAACAAAAGTGTACCAATAAACAATTTGCCCATAGGGCCAATACATACAAGTCATAAAAAAATCACTGCGGACCCCTGCCGCGCATTTGGGATAGAATGTAGTCATACTGCTCCTGGGTGAGCTGCACCGTAGGGGCAGTAGGAGTTAGTGCAATGTCTGGAGTCGGCGCCGTCGATGGACCGGGAGGACGTATCTGCTCCAGCTCTCGCAGTCGCTCACCATAAACAGCAAGGGTACTCACCACCCTCTCAGTATTCGCCACAAGCGAAGCCGAAACCTGAGTGAGTGAGGCAGACATGCTCCTCTGTGATCCCTCCAGCTCGCCTGTCTACGTTCTGTACGCTGTGTAGACTCGGTGAGCGTGTGCAAGCTGGCAGCTGTAGCCTGATGCAGACTCATCAGCTCCTGTATACTGCGCTCGACCGCATCAAATCATCCGGTGACGATCGGAGGGTCGGATCGTCGCTCGACCGCATCAAAAATCTGCTGCTGCAACTCGCGACGCAGCTCCTCGATCTGGCGACGAATATCCTCAGCTTGTGACGACGCCTACGAAGCCGGAGACTGCGCACTGACAGAGGGGGCCCGGGCAGTGTTCTAAAAATCGGCCTAGGCGGCCGCCTAGGCGGCGCCTAGGCGCTAGGCGGCCGCCGGCCGCACCGAAAAGGCCCTAGGCGGCCAGCCTAGGCGCTGGGCGGGCCTAGGCGGCCCTAATCGGGCCTAGGCGGCCCTAATCGGGCCTAGGGTTAGGGTTAATTTTTTTTGAAATTCAAGAAAAAAAAAATTCAAAAAAAAAATATATGTTTGACAAAATTAAATACTTACCGTCTTCGCCGCCGCTGCCGCCGCCGCTGCCGTCGTCGCCGCCGTCTTCGCCGTCGTCGTCACCGCCGTCGTCGCCGCCAACTGCTGTTGTTGCTGTTGTTGTTGTTGTTGTTGCTGTTGCTGTCGTCGTCGTCGTCGTCGTCGTCGTCGTCGTCGTCGTTGTCGTCGTCGTCGTTGTCGTAGGGAAGAGGGGAGCGGAGGGGAGGAGGAGATGGGGGAGCGGAGAGGGGAGAGGGGAGCAGAGGGGAGGAGAGAGGGGAGCGGAGGGGAGGAGGAGGGGAGCAGAGGGGAGGAGAGAGGGGAGGAGGAGGGGAGAGGGGAACGGAGCAGAGGGGAGGAGAGAGGGGAGCGGAGGGGAGTGTGGACTCTCTCTCCCCCCCTCCCCCTTATATGCGTGTGTGTGTGTTTTTTTTTATATTTTTTTTTCAAGTAAAAAAAAAAAAAATTTGAACCCATAACAAACATGGGATTTGAACCCATAACCTGTTGAAATCTTAAGTATAGCTACACTAACCAAAAAAGCCCAATAGCTTTTGTGTCCATAAGTAACATATATGTTATTTATATATATATACTTATGAGCAAAAAATTAAAAAAAAAAAAAAAAAAAAAAATCGGCCGCCTAGGCGGCGCCTAGGCGCCGTCTAGGCGCCCTAGGCGCTAGGCGGGCACTCGGCGCACCGATTCCGCCTAGCGAATTCTATAACATTGGGCCCGGGATGACTCCGAAGCCAAATACGCGCCGTAGGATCCCGTACCGTAGTACGTACCCTTCTGAAGACCGCCAACGGCGGTCATCCAGAGCTCGTCCGACGATGGAGCTGTAGGCGGCTGGGAGGAACTACCAGCCCCTCCCTCTGCTGGCGCACTAGCAGCAGCAGTCGCCTCTTCCTGTAGCCGAACAAACTCGGCCTAGAACAATGTTTGCTAACGTGTAAGTGTTTGCTAAAGTCTATATTGATATCTATTTTCCTGTTTTCTAAATTATAGTAAATTAATATAAAGAATAGAACGTACATATGCCTGCGTCGCCCTCCCCAGCCCTCCGATGGGTGACCAGGAAGACGGTCACCATGTTCGGGTCCTCACCCTTTTTTACCTGTTAAAATATATTACCTATTATTAGTATTAAACATTCTATCGAACTATATATAAATTAATGTCCGTCATAGGAAACTATATCAGACGACGAAAATGCTCCGTCATTGGAATGGAGCCACCACACCACTTACCGGCGTTCGACCGCGCCACCTTGGCCTTGTCAGACCGCTCCTGGTACTTGGGCTCGCTGAATCTAGCCTTCATCGCAGCCCACTGCTCTGGCGTGATCCAACCATGGATCGGCTGTCCGGAGCGATCACGACACTTCTGGTCGTGGATCGCATCACGGATGAGCTTGGCTGCGACGGCAGAAAATTGGCCCTCGATCCTCGCCGCCCGGTGTGGTGGATAGAAATAGGTCCTCTACAAGAAGTAAAATACAAAAGTTGTATAATATACACATGATTATTAAAATTTAAAAATAAACAAATTTTTTACCTTGAAGTGGGCGAACCAAAAGGCCTTCCTATCTGCGGGAGCATCTGAGTAGTTAATCCAAGGCCTACCATAGTTCTGCCTCAGAAATACCTCCAGCTGTCTCTGTACTGCAGAAGGCCGATACCTATACAATAATAATTCTCATGAATATATATGTACATATAATCATTTGAGAAATATATATTAACTAATTAACTTACTTCATAGGCCTGTCCGTCCAAATCTCCATACGCGTCTCGCCCGGGGGAGCGCATGGAGGGTCGCTCTCACCTCCTGCCTAGACAGGATCAGTCTGATCGCCGTCCTCCATATGCTCGGTGTCGGCTCCCCCCATAGTGCCGTCGACAGGAGGAATGCTGGACGGGGGATCAGGGATGCTGGACGGGGGATCAGGGATGCTGGACGCGGGATCAGGAAGGCTAGACGACGAGGGAGGAGTCGCCAACCTGCTGGAACTGCCCTGTCCCGGTAATGGACCGGGAACAGAATGGTACAATGGCGTACTCGGAGATGAGGAAGAGGGTACGGAATCTCCATCTCCAGCCCGAGGCTGACGGGACTGCCTAATATAAAATCCTCCGCGTCGTCCTCTTGGTCTAGTCATACCTGATAATAACATATGACAAAAAAACAAAAAAACATATTTATATGATAGACATCACAGATTTTTGAAAAATATCATAGTCACAGATAAAAGTGTCAATAAAGTGTCACTGAAGTGTCACAGATTTATATGATAGAAGTATCACTAAAGTGTCAAATATGATGATAAAACAAACGTACAGATTTAATCCTCTTCTGAAAATTCATCTAGTTCGTTTAGCTCATCTACTTCTTCTTCTTCTTCCTCCTCCTCTACATCTTCACTTTCATCTGCATCTTCCTCTTCAGATAATTCTACTTCTTCTACACAATTAGATGTGTAATGAGGAACTTCCGTCGTGTCCACTTCTATAATATTTGTTACAAGAGGTAGTTCATCCTCTTGATAAGCTATATCGTCAACCTCAAAGGTATTTCTAGCTTTGGTCTTGCATACTGTCCACCAGTCCGACCTTGTTGTTCCCCGTTTAGGATAACTTGTGAAGTACACGAGCTGAGTCTGACTTGATAGGACAAATGGTTCATAGGCTTGATATCGACGCCGATAGTTTATATCAACAAGACCGTGTTTGTCTACTTTCCAACCTTGACCTTCAATCGGATCGAACTAATCACACCTGAATAACACAATCTTAGCAGGCTCTATTCCATAACTATATGTCAGCTCCACGATCTCCCGTAGCACGCCATAGAAATCGCTGCCCGCATCAAGAATCGATTTTGTAGTACAGCATGCACCCATTGCGACAAGAATCGATTTTCTCGTATCCCATCAAGAGCGATCTCACCATCCTCTTAGACCGGTAGAAGTTTTTAGGCAACTTAGCACCCGCCGGCAAGATCTCTATAATCAACTCCAACACTCGGTTGTAGCATTCTTGCGACATGTTAAAATCTGACTTAATGCTCAACAGTCTTGTAACCACCTCCAACGGTGAATGATCCTCACAACCAGGATACAATGGAGTCCTTGCATTCTCTAGCAACTCCATGAACTGTGCAGCATCGACGTTCGGTGCCTCCTCAGGTGCATCATGAACGAAACTAGGCCCCGCAGCGTCGAAAACCATGTTCACGCACCCGTCGTCGTATGCATGATTATCTGAAACAAAATTAGATCCCGCATGCATATACGGCTCAACATAAGGCTCCAGTTCTGATGCTAAAGACACAAGTTCTCCGTGTGCGGTCCACTGATAGTAATTAGGCGTGAAACCCCTCGAGTACAAATGATATGTCACTTCCACTTCTGGATAATATTTCACGTTATGACATTTCACACACGGACACTTAAGTTTGGTGCCGTCCATGTACTGAGGGATCGCCTTAGCAAACTGCAGGAACTGCTCTACTCCCGCTATGTATTCATCCCGCATACCACACATATCATCAGGACGACGATTGTACATCCATGAACGATTCCGCAAGTAGTAATTCATATCCATTTGGAAATAATTCTGCAAAGATGGACACACATTATCCAACAGGCACAAATTTGTATATTATGTCTTATTATGGGACACACATTAGTAGCGGACAGTTACTAATAACAATTATATGCAATCTAGGTCAAACTAGGTTGTACTAAGTCAAACAAAGTCAAACAAGGTCAAGCTAAGTCAAACAAAGTCAAACTAGGTCAAGGGTTGACCTACAGTTGACTTTGTCAACTCTTAGTCCAATCTAGGTCAGATGTTGACTCTACTTTGACTTTCAGTCAAAATAGTCAAACTTGGTCAAACAAGGTCAAATATAAGTCAAATATCCTATTTCTAGTCATTACCTACCAAGGTACCCTTTACCTTATCGCTATTGGTATCCCAATACCAATACCTTAAGTTGGTACCCTTTACCTTATCGCTATTGGTACCCTTTACCTTATCGCTATTGGTATCCCAATACCAATATCGCGGTAACATGGTTGGTACATTAAGGGTCTTTGACAAGATGACATATTGCGAAAAGATATATATATCCTTATATATAGTTCTCCTACGGATTTTCTTTAACATTACGTAGGAGAACTATAAGGATATATCTGTTCACAACATGTCACCTCCTCAAAGACCCTTAATGTGACAACCATGTCACCCTCTCAGTCATATCCCTGAGCTACGATGCAGCTGCAGGCATTTAACATATCACGGTTTATAAAAATAACTAATAAATCTCTATCCTAACTAATAAATTAATATCCTACTTTAACATCTAATAATTCTCATATTCCTGCAGCTACGATGCAGTTGCAGGCAGTTCCTTCTAACATAAACTAATATCCTAATCTAAACTAATCCTTTAACTGAAACTAATATCTAAACAATGCTAATCATGAACTGTACACTACTACCTAACATTCACATGAACTATCTATCTCAAACTCTCTATCATAACTAATTAATTAATATCCTACTTTAACATCTAATAACTCTCATATTCCTGCAACTAAAAGGCAAAACCATGGTATATTATCAAACACCAAATTAAGTTTTCCATGGAAAATTTTTAAAATTCCATGGAATTTTTTTAAAATTCCATGGAATTAATTTCTTTTCCACACATTTTCCACCTTGCATCAAACACACCCTTAGAGGAAAATGGTTATAAAATACATCTACTCTTGCTAGATGAGAAATAACGTCTATTGATTCCATTTGGTGGGTGTCAGTGGATTATGTAATTGAAATCTTTTTGTAATGGAAGTCTTTCACTTCTTTTAGGTTGTGTAACTGATTGTAGATACATATAATTGAAGAATTTCTTTCTATATAAACAGTTATAGCGGTTTATCGTGATTCTTTAGGTGATGTGCAATTTCCTTGTGCTTGTAAGTTGATTTCATGAAGCACTAGGGTTATAAATATTGAATAAAATAGTCCATTTCGTGGCATTTCATATCATTCTGGAACAAGAAAGTAGTTAATAAAATTTCAATGATGATAATGATACTTTTAAATTTATTGTTTCACATGTATTCTATTTTTTCTTCTCCTAGAAATGTTCAGATATATCATTTGCAGTTTTGATTTTCTATTTAAGTCTTTGTTGATTGGAAGAAATGTTTGAACATATCATGTGCATTCGTATCATTTCTGGAGCAAGAAAGTAGTTAATAAAATTTCTAATGATGATAATGATACACTTTTAAATTTATTGTTTCACATGCATGCTATTTTTTCTTGTAGAAATGTTAGTCTTTGTTGATTTGAAGAAATTAAGAATGTTTTTTTATGATAAACATTTTTAAGTTTATGGCTGTTTCAAGTTTTTTAATGGTAGAAGTGATATATTGATGAATCTGAAACTAAAATTTCTGATTTTATTAATAGGAAATTGCCTCAGATGATGAGTATCCTAGTGGCTCTTACTCAGGTACCACCTTCTTTTGGTACATTTGTTGGTGCATATATAACTGTCATATCACCATTTTTTAAACTGTTAATGTTTTCAGATGAAACACTTAAAAAACTTAGACTTCAAAATTAAGGACCACCACTTTCGGGACCCAAACTTTGAAAAATGTTATATGTTCAAGCTGCAGAAAGAGTATGTCTGATCCATGTTTTTGCTTTCGTTAACTTTTTTCTATGACAATATCTTGCGTACAATGAATCTCTAACATATATCAGTATGGCTGATATCTTGCTGATATTGATCTTATTGTAGGATAATAGAATTGTGATTGTTTTAGCTTGTTATTTTTTATCCTTTGGTGGGGAGTAAGTACATTGTTGACCTCATGACAGTTGCTTTAATTTATGAACACACACTATTAACTTTCTGCAATCAATAGAAGTCTTGAAGGCTACTGAGATCGTTCCTTCCTTTCACATGTTTTATTTTACTTGATCGACGTTTTTTTATGCAAAACTGAATCACAAAACCAAAACCAATGAAGTATCAGTATCTAGATAGTAGATACAAGTGCAAATCACGAGAGAACTAAATAAGGACTATGGTAACTACAGTAAAGATACAAGAAGTCATAGTTGAGGAAAGCCAAAGATGTTTTGTTTGGTGGAGTCTGCATTTGTGAAATTAAGACTGAAATGAAGCCATGTAAATAATTCCTCGTAACTTAAAATCACACTAAACCCTACCTCTGATGGTGTAGCATAGACCAGCTCCCCAGTACTCCTCTGTTGGAGGACTTCTTGAACACTGAGCAAAAGAGAAATCTATTATGATGTTGCAGAAAATCATATTACAATCAGGCATCAATAAGAATTTCAACAAACTTGAAATGAAAAACTTATGATGTTGCCAAAAGTCATATTACATTCAGGCATCGATAAGTATTTCAACAAACTGGAAATGAAAGTCATATGATGTTGCAGAAAGTCATACTACAATCAGCTATCAATAAGTATTTCAACAAACTGGAAATGCAAAACTTAAAATCAAGATGACAGAAATTACATATAATATGACACTCCCAAGATTATTGATTATATGTGGACATGATAACAGGACCGAATTTGCAGCTTTTGGCACAAACACATGAACAGGTGTGTGCATGGGTGCCATGCAGTATGCAAGAAAACCTGCACTATATCAAATTAAGTTACTGGCTGTTATTTTTTCCTTTCTATTTTCAAAGTGTTTTTTTTTTTCATTCTATGTATTTCATTTCCCATATTCACTACGGAAATTCATCTAGTTTTTCTTAATTTCATATTTTGCCATCAGACATGGTTGATCGGATGACAGAACCAAAGATTCTGAACGAGATGAAACAACACTTTTGCAAATAGGGCCAGGATCATTTCCACTCATTGGGGAGACATCAAAGAAAACAAGAGGAAGTAATGACCCTCTCGAAGAAAACAGTTGAGAACTTGAATCTTTCGTCGAGAGTACATACTTAAATTTCAAAATAGAAGTATGATCTGTGCTTCCTTAGCTTACAAATTCCCTTCCTAAGCCTTCATTTTTATTCTACCGTCATTTAGTCTACTTGTTTGTCATAAAACTGCAACGTCCGTACTAGATGTAATATGATTATGCAGACAAATTTTGTCGTAGTGTTGTTACTTGTCATCTTGTTATAGACGTTTGGTGAAACAAAAAAGAAAAAAAGTACCAGGAGTTATTTGGCATTGTTTAGTTATATAATCTAGAGGGTATGTACTGAAGTTGTGTTACAATATTCCATTTGGCAGATTACATGACCTAGTTAGGGGCTTTCCTATCGGTCATGTTTTGGTGTTATGTTAATATGAGAGTATTTGCTGTAAAACAGTTGTAGTAATGTATATCTAATAAATATTGCTGGCAAAAAGTTTTGTACATGAAATTAGTTACGAAGTTACTGCTAATTGAAACTGTAGATATGTTATTAATTCAAAGAGAGTTCAGAAATATGCCGATTTTGTATGGACATATTCTGAAGCTTTCTATAAGAGATGTACGTATATGTATTTCTTTATTATTATTATTTTTGCTTGAATTGGTGGTGGTCGATTGTTACTTGCAGATTCTTAAGTTCACAACAGGCCGTATGATGAAGCAAAAATGTTGTGAACTGCCAAACTTTAAACACAGAGGAGAGTGAATGACATGGTCATCAAATACAAAGCAACTAAATTGGGAAAAATTATTGTGGGGGTCCGGATTCACCATGTGGTAAAGGTGAATGGTGAGTCCGGCCACTAATATCTTGACACTTGGCATAATATTTGTAAAAAATTGTAAAAAATTGTAAACAGTGATTTAATATATAGAAATTTACTTGGCATATAATTGAGTTACATGATTATGCTTTGCGTTGAGTTACATGATTATGCTTTGCATGCATGACTGGTATTTTTAGGGCTAATATTTAAGCACATACTAAATTTTCAGAATAAATAGTTAAGAGATCAAAGAAATTTGCATAATGGAAAAAAGTTGGCTTAGTGCTCTTTGACAAAAATATCACAAATGTTATTATTGATCCCAACCCCTTAAATTTGCTTAAAATAGCGGACGCCAACAACAGATCCATTGTCTGTGTTGTGTTTGACATGGACACGTGTTGTGTTTGACATGGACACGACATCGGCTTTGGGGTTGTCCGCGCCATAACCAAAAAAATAAAGTCGGCGAGCTTACCATCCTTCCTCCGTCTCCCTCTGCACCCCTCCGCCTCCCTCTCCGACGACTGCTAATCCTAACATATGTGGTTAGTATCTCTTTGATATCCTAACATACAGATCTTGACAAGGGGTAATTACCAGTCTTGGATCACTATCATTTACTGTCATTTAGAGCATCTCCAACTCTATTGCGAGTTTGAAAAAAATGGTTGCTACATAGGATTGACAACCATTTTTTTTTTCCGAAAGTACTTCTCCAATGCAAATGTGAAATAAAGTATGGAGTTGACATGGCAAGGACAATGTGAAGTTGGTTGTCTAAATCTAGACAATACATTTCACATTGTCTTTATGTCCACATCATCAATTATGAATAAAAATGTTTATAAAAATAAGTAGAAGAGCAAAAGTTGTCTTGTAAGTTGTAAAAAATTAATTTGTATTGTCTCCTCCATACTTTGCATTGGAGATGACTTTTTAAACTCATTGTCATTTGTAAATATAATCTTGCCACATAAACAAGATATTGTCTTGTGTCCCATGCTACCTAAGATTCACAACACAAAATAAGACAATAGGGTTGGAGATGCTCTTCCTATCAAATACCGGTAATTCCTTCACTATCAAATACCAAGAATTGTCCGGAGGAGTTTCGTCGCGGATACAGTAAATGACAGTTTTGAAATAAATGTGAATTGAAAAAAATATATTTGAAAGTCTCTCTGAAAGCATAAACAACACTAGTTAAATCTTTTGCAAAAAAAAAAAAAAAAAAGAAAAGAAAATTATGTACAATAGCATATACATCAAAAAAGATTTGTCTTTGATAGTGATCCAAGTGTTTAGAATAAGATGAAGTAAAGAAAATTAATCTATGACCATTGGATTCAATCCAATAGTATGCCATTTTTTAATCAATACTTTATGACACAGACTTGGTCTCTGTCAAACTAAATATGACTTCTAATATTATTGTGTCATTGTTAGTCTGGCATCTTTTTTTTTATCCACAAAAGATGACATCCATATAAATTTTTATGACGTTATCTTTTTAAACATCATCTTAGAGTAATTATTATGATATTATCTTTTTTTTTAATGTCATTGATAAAGTTATTAATGACGATCATTAAGTCAGTCAACATTAAAAGTATTATTAATGACATTTTGCGATGAGTGAAAATTCGTCTAAGTCTATATTCATTCTAACACTGCTCAGGTCCATAAGAGCGAGACTCTTAACCAAGATAGACTAAATAGGTTTGGCATGAATGTTCCTTCTATATGTGAGCTTTGCCAATCAAACAAGGAATCCAGTCATCATATATTATTTAAGTATTCATACACAGAGTATACGGAATGAAATGAGAAGAAAGATATCCAAAAATAATATATGAAGCCATCCAGGAAGCTAAGGATCTGATATCAGCATTCAAAGGCAAAAACCATGTATTAGTGGCTACAAAGAAGAACATAAGAGGATGTCAAGGTACCAAGGTAGTCAAAGGCGCAAGGCGCACTTGAGGCGCAAATGGTCCATATTGCCTGAGACGCAATGCGCACTTAAGGTGCGAGAGCGAAGCGAGGCACAATATATATATATATATATATATATATATATATATATATATATATATATATATATATATATGCAAATGACCTCTAGCCTAGTGGTTAAGAGAGATGCATGCGGCCCAAGTGGTCGGGAGTTCGAGCCTCAGTGGAGGCGAGTTCGCCACAAGTACCCATTGCTTCAAAAAAAAATGTATATATATATATATATACAGGTAATTGCATATAGGAGGGTGAAGTTTGACAAAATTATAGAAAAGAGGGTAAGTTTACGAAAATTACAAGTAAAGGGATGTGACGACACTAAGGATGGCGCCACACTAATGGGCACCTATCTGGCGCCATTAGTGATGGCGCCAAGGGGCCGCCGACAAGTGGCTGTTGGAACTTTTTCCCTCCCCTAATTCATTCCCTCCCCACTCCCATGTCACTCCCATGTCAATTTATGTTGTCAATGTATGTCCCATGTCACTTTATGTCATCTTTTTGCTATCCCAAATCAATTTGTCCCCCCTCCATGTCACTTTTCCCCACCCCCCATTCCGGTTCTTCAAATCTATATAAGGAGAGGAGAGTGAAGAAAGATGTATAAATTCACATTGTTCTTTGCAGGAGCTTCTCTTGGACGACGATTGAAGAGGATGGCTGCAGTAAACGATGGTCGCATTCCCGGTGGGCCGACGACTGAAAGAGAGGAGTAAGAACAGAAGAGCCACATATCTCGATTGGTGTTCACAGGAGATATAATTTTCCAGGAATTAATATTTATTCTTTACTTTATTATATATTAAATTTGAGTTTATTTATATAGTTCGTTTCGCTTGTAGTTATTTGAGTATAAGTCGGATGTACGGTTGCGTAAACGTGGACAATGGCGTAATACTGCAAATTACGGCACATGGGAGATAAATACATATCAAAAGGGCTTACTTAACGTATTTGGTTTTGGATATATAGATGATCTTCGACTCTGATCCATATCGAAAAAATATTCTTAGACTCTGATCTATCGAAAAAATGGACTTCTAATATGTAGAAAATATTGGAGAAGATAGAGGCCACGAATAATAGAATGTGTGAGAAAGATTAGAAAGAGTGAAGTGGGGATGAACCTCTCTCACATCCACCATTTATATACATCCAATCTCCAACGGATAGATATATGACCGTTATACAGAAAATTGGAACGTTGGATGGAGCTAAGAGAGAAAAGAGAGTGAGAAAAAGTCAAAAAAAACCAACAGCCACTTGTCCGGCGCCATCACTGATGGCGCCAAGGGGGGGGGGGCCTTGGCACCATCACTAATGGCGCCAGATAGGTGCCCATTAGTGTGGCGCCATCCTTAGTATCGTCACATCCCTTTACTTGTAATTTTCGTAAACTTACTCTCTTTTCTATAATTTTGTCAAACTTTACCTCCTATATGTAATTACCTGATATATATATATATATATATATATATATATATATATATATATATATATATATATATATATTGATAAACATGTGTGCTTCCAATTCCTCCCTTGTGTAGGTTAACTTGCAATCACTTTGAATTGAATATTTAAGATATCCTTGAAGTGCTTTGCAAGGAAATTCAAATTAACATGACTTGAACTTATAAGATGGAAAATATTTTTACTTTTATATTTTTTTATAAGATGGAATATATATATATATATATATATATATATATATATATATATATATATATATATATATATATATATATATATATATATATTTTTTTTTTTTTTTTAGGACTTTACCCTTGATATATATATATATATATATATATATATATATATATATATATATATATATATATATATATATATATATATATATAATTACTAATGTAAGTAATAAAACAAACATATTAAATGAAGTTAAAAAACAATATTATGAAGTCTGGAAAAAAAACTAACAAAAAATGATGTTAAAAAACAGTATACATACTAAACAGGTTTAAAAACAGTATTCAAAGTAAAAAAAAGTTTTTAAAAAAAAATCCAGAGAAAAAACAGTAAAAAAAATAACAAACAACAGTTCAAAAAAATAACAGCTTAAAAAACAGTCAAAACACTCTGCCTGGAAGGCCTTGAGGTCAAGGCGCGCCTAGGCACGCCTTAGCTATTCCAAGGCGCTCGGGAAAGGCGCCCCTAAAGCGTGCCTTAAGAGCTGTGTCTCGCCTTGAGTGTCCTGAGGCGCTACCCCTGCGCCTAGGAGCAAGACGCGCCCGAGGCGCGCCTTTGACTACACTGCAAGGTACTCATGCAAACCTGCAAAGAAACACTAACCACAACATGAGAAATTCCCAAACCATGGGGAATTTGGGATTGGAACTGAAATAATTGTAATATTAAGGGATTTTAGTTATAATTGTTCATTTCTTATACGTTTTTATTTCTATCAATAAAGAATTACCTTTTCCATACGCACACACACATCAAGGTTGTAAAAATCGCTAGTCTGCCACTAGTCGGCTCACTGGACAAATGATAAATCGGTTTAATCAGTGTCCACATCATCAATTATGAATAAAAATGTTTATAAAAATAAGTAGAAGAGCGAAAGTTGTCTTGTAAGTTGTAAAAATTTACTTTGTATTGTCTTCTCCATACTTTGCATTGGAGATGACTTGTTAAACTCATTGTCATTTGTAAATATAATCTTGCCACATAAACAAGACATTGTCTTGTGTCCCATGCTACCTAAGATTCACAACACAAAATAAGACAATAGGGTTGGAGATGCTCTTCCTATCAAATACCGGTAATTCCTTCACTATCAAATACCAAGAATTGTTCAGAGGAGATTTCGTTGCGGATACAGTTACGTAACCGAAGTGATAAACTGGACCTGCATAGGCCACCACAAAAATATGTAACGCCCCAGTCCCAAAATACTTAGGACTAGGTAAGTATCCATGCCAGCTGCATACATACGAAGTATATTCCAATATATGGAACCCTCGTATGTATACATAAGCTGTGAAATGCAGTAATCCATAATACTAATCTCATCCACAATAAAAGAATCAATAGGAATCAACACTAAATTGTATTTTGTACAAAAGTTGGATGGAGACAAAGTCCACTACCAACTACCTCAAATGAATGAAGTATACAAGAAAGATTATGTACAAAAGTGTAAAACAAGCCAAGAGTAATCATCTTCGAGGAGAGAGAGAGAAGATCACGGCCTTGGCTATGAACCTGCAAAAATTACGAAAGCACACACCTAGAGAAATTACCAGGTCCTCAGAGGGACGTAACAAGATACAAGAAGAACATGCCATAATAAACTGAATATATAATATGTCACAAACCCAAACTAAGTGACAAGACATCTATAAGGTACTAACCATTCTACCGTGTTCATGCAGTAAGAACAAACCTCCAACGCATGGGCATCTGGCTCAGGAGCAGGAATCTCAGGTATGGTCCCAGCAGAAAATTAGGTTTCAGGATCCAGGACCGTATCTCCACCAGAGATAACCGGCAATAGGAAAGCGCATAAGTGACCCATACGTTAAGGAACTGTTTTTCCCACCCAATGTCTAACATAGTCACATCCATGACTCATACACCCCTACTAACTGCTAAGTCTCCTAACATGCTTCTATTAGAAGTTAGCCCTAACGCAAGCACATAGGGGATCAGCCCACACGCAAGGACTTCTATATGCTACTCATCTCACACATCCTCATGGTACAACTGTGTCAAGGGATATGTAATACACTGCAGACGATAGTCCCTGAATTCTAGGTCCACATGCAATCAAAGGATAATAACAAATAAGCTAATATCACTGAACAGGTAATAAATTAAGAACTGTAAGAACATGAAATAATGAACGGTGATATGTAATAAATAAATGCAGACTGAATATAAACAGTTTAATGGCAAAGTATCTTGCCTGGTGGTGCGAAAGTGGCAAGTCCAAGAATCACAATATCAGCAAGAAAGGTCAAACACCACGAACGGCTCCGGATGCTGAAACAACCATCAAAAACATTTTCGGTGTAGAAGATATACCTAGGAAACGCCTGTCCAAAAGTTAAATTCTGGAACAGGGGCAAAATCGTAATTTCGGATCAAAACGATGTCCACCGTTGGACCCGCTTTGCATTGAAATGTGCGCCAGAACCTACGGTCTCTAAAGTCGTCAAACTATATGTCTACATATTTGTTTTTTCGAGACGAACTCAATGGCATGTCTAATTTTGGATTTCGATGAACCGTGCACAAAATCGCCAGTTGAGTAGGATTGTGGGACCGCCAAAATGGCGTCCCGATCAACAGTCTCAGAATCGGACCAAACTTGGTTCACAGGACGAGAAAAATATTTTGAGTCCAATGACGCAAGTTTCGTCGCGATTTGATGAGTGTGCACAAAGTAATTTGGAAATATCGAAAAAGTCCGATACGGAAAAATTCGACGGATACGGACCAAATTCGTTGCGCACACGCAACCAATTTGAATTCCGTCAAAGCCCGCACGTCCACGAAGTCGATACGGAGCTTTCGGTACTTTCGGTTCGCGACGGGGTCGCCCGATTTGTCGGGACGTACCTCGTACGGGGTTTTAATGTTTATAAAAACTAATTTTTCAGAAATTTTAATTTAATTAAACATGAAATTTATTGCAGAATAAATAAATCTATTTGAAGGGGATGATAGTGGGTCATGTGGGCTTTCTACACGAATTGATGGAATTAAAAACGGAGTTGAAATGAAGGAGAAATCGAATGGAGAAGTCGGATACGTCGATGTTAAATTTGTCGTTGTTATGGGTGTTTGTTCTTGTTGCCCTGGCGACCGTGAGACGGGGCTGCTGTCACGGCGCACGAGGCTGGGCGCGCACGCCGCGGAGTGGGAGGAGGATGGAGGATAGAGGAGGAGGAAAGGGGTGGAAGAATTTTGGGGATTAGGATTTTTGTTTAAAGATATATATATTAAGGGGGAGGAAGGTGTCGGCTACTACTGTTTTTTTTTGATAATGGGGTCAAATCCCCCTCCCCCTCATGCCAACGCCGTTAGCTGCTGCTTAAGTTGACAGAAAAGTGGTGGTCGGGTGGGGCCGACCACCCACTGTTTTGTTATGTTTTTTTTAAAAACCAAATCTTTTAAAACTTCTTATATATATATATTTTTGAAAACTTCTTATATATATATATATATATATATATATATATATATATATATATATATATATATATATATATATATATATATACACACACACACACACACACACACACACACACACACACACACCTATCTATATTCACTTCTCAATCCCAACAATTTCCAAATAAAAATTTAATCTTATCAAATCATATATATAATTTATTTAAAGATATTTATATATGTTTACAAATTCAATTGACCATAAATAAGACAACAAATAATAATAATATCTAGTAGTAATGAATATGTTTATTTAGTCACCATAAAAATAACTTTAATAATAAAATACCAAAAATAGCCCAATGGTGGATTTAGTGAACTTACACCACACACCTTTTCCGAGTCCAGAAATTTGTAAAAAATTATTTTATTAATAAAATATAAATTTTGTACCACAAGTCAATATATATTCATCAAGTTCCAAAATAATTTAAAAATATTTGTACACACATAAAATATATCTACCTGGCCATCTTCAGTCACCCCACATGCATGCATGGGCTTCGGCTTAGTTCGGGTCCAATCCGGACTAAATTGGACAAACAGGGTCATCAAAAATCAATGCGTAAAATAATAAATAATTAATTACTCGGTGGAGGTTAAGTGGCAACTTGGCCTGATTTTTCTAGTTCGGTCATCATCATGGCTAGGCTTCCCCCAGCATGGCTAGTACACTTAGTCAAGGCACACTGTTACATCTTTCGTGCCAAAATTTATGGTCGCCTTGTGCTCCAAAACTCAACAATGGTTAAGGTTATTTCTAATAATAAAATATATCATAAATTGCATAAATTTCATTTTTAAGTCTTTTTAAATAATAAAAATATATTAAAAATTTAGGAATTTTACATCCTACCCAACTTACAAGAATTTCGTCCTCGAAATTTAGGAATAACTGGGTAGATAGGGTTGAGGAATAAAAAGAGTTCATTAATACCAAAATACGATTAAATTTTTGGAGAAGGCAATGAAACGACGTTCAACACAACCATGTATTAGAAAATTGTGGAGTCGATATATACAAAATATACCATGGTTATGGAAATAAATAAGGGTTGCTAGTGAAGGAAACAAAAATTTGATAACACAAATTAAAGAGTAGCAAAGAATTGGGGGGTTCAAGGAGAATAATTTGATATTTGGGAGATGTGGGTTATGGGGAGAAATTGGAGACTAATCGACTTGATTAAGAGTTTGATTAGGTGAACAATTAGAATCATTCTCGAGTGTTCAATATTGTTTGGAAGGGCACGATAACAATTATAGGTTTGAAAAATGAGGATTAGTTAAAGGTGAGGATATAGCCACATGAGTCGGTGGGTGGCTGTCTACATTTATGTATAAATAGCTGATAGGGCAACTAAAGATGATACCTTGAGTCGATCTATCAAGTACAAGCTTTGTCTAGAATAGGTAAAGACGGAAGCCATCAAGAGTCCAAGGAAGATGGTTTGAATACTAATACATGGTTCAAAGGCGATTGAATAATTCAAAGAGAATTGTCAAGGCAGTCACGGATGAGACTTTAAGGGCAAGTTTAACTATGTCTCCATGCGCGTAGAATAATATATGAAAAGCGAACCAAAGTGCAATAGGTTGACCAGACCATCATGCACAGGTTCTGATTAGATAATATGTTAGTGGGTGCACCCAATAAAATATGTCATGATCAAGCTTGGTAAAAAAATAAGCTTGCAAAGCTGAGGCTAAATTAGCAGCACAAGATTGTTGAAATATAAGTAAGGGAGGTAATGATGAAGGAATTTAATTAGTCCAAGATGTTTTAAAATCAAGACTTACCCGAAGTTTGGGCCTATACAGTTGTCCTAGTGTTTCTTCATTTATGGTTTGGTAGACTAGATAAGGTAGGATCCTCATGATTTTTATAGTCTGAGTGAACTTACCAATGTGGGTCACAAGAAAAAAAAAGGTTGTTAGGTAGGGAGGTATTCTACCCAACTTACAAGAATTAAACTAGTGGTGTGATGAGACCATGGGTCAAGCAACCAAGATAAAGTACAAGTTAGGCATTTTAAGGAATCAAATATAACACAATCACATATCGGGTCGAAAGAATTTAGTCAAAGTTGGATCTTTAATTCAAGTCCGAAAGTATCTTGGTATAATGATAGAGGTTTTGGTTTAGCCATTTCGACCAGAAAGTCATATCAAGAAAATAGAGTACAAAAAAACGTGTTTTGGTGGGACATGATATATCTACATGAAGGTGGGCTCGTCTAGGTCTTACATATGGAACTTGTTGGAAGGAACAGTCTAGTGTTGTGCTCAAAATATCCAAGTCACGGTAAGGCAGACAAAAAGATCTAAAATAATAAGTGGGAGTTCATGAGGTGATAACTAATATACAAAATAAAGAAGATCAAGTTGGAGCATGAGATAAAATTAATTAGAGAATCCAATAAAATCATTTAGGGACATAGTTTTAGAGAGAAGATAGTCCATTAGATAAATACAGTTAATGAACAATCATATCATCTTCCAAATTTTAAATGGTTAGAAGGGCACAATAAAAGATCTAGGTTGGAGGAAAGGTCGAGCGAGTCAAGATTGAGATACAGTCATATGGTTTGGTAGATGACAAACAACACTTGTGTAAAACAACACTTGCGTATATACTACCATCATGGTCATGAGTGATATGGAAATTTGTGTGGAATACTTCTAACTCATTAGGGCTATTTTGTGGCCTACCATTAAAATTTTAACTCGTGTTTCCACCAAAAATTTCTAAATAAATTTTCAAAAATAAACCACCAAATTTGTATTCACTCTAAGTCATCTAATTTAATCATGACAAACAAAATTTAAATCCCTTTCATAAATCTCAAAGTAAACCTTTATCATGTTACTACTAACTTTTTCCAAACTTTTACATTTTCAAACCAACTTTTAAACTCAGGAGTTCATAATCATGAATATATATACAAAATATCCATAAACAATAATAACTTTCAACTCTAAGAAATAATAGTTTCCCCGGATAAAATTTCTAGCACATTACAAGCAATATCAAAATTTAAGCTCCATATTTTAATGCACTCATAAATTTTAGCTTCTATTCATACTAAGTCATTTCAACATAATCACAACTTGTAAATGATAAATTTCTTTAATCAATCAAAATAACCTTTTCTCACATCATTAATAATATTTTATTTTCTCCATTTTTTTTGTAATATTAGCAATCCAACATTAAACTAAATTGTCAGATAATCTTATCAGTCAAAAATTATTATTATTATTTTTTAAAACCAAAAAATCTAAATAGATTTGTAAATCCTCAATCATAGGACACAATTTAAAATAAAAAAAATCCTCAACAATCGTTTTTATAACTTTCAAATATTTTAAACCAAAATTTACCATCATTACTTCCACTTAAAAATTTAACATTTACTAAACACAAAAATCGCAAGTTGTACGACTCAAATTTTAAAAATTTCCTAATGTCATATTTAAAATCTAAGATTATTTTCAAACCAAATTAATAACTATTCAAAGGCATATAACTATAACTCAATAAATCATAAATATCACAACTTGAAAATCAAATCAGTTTTATATTTGCTCAAAGACGTATAGCTATAATCTAATAGATAATAAATATCAAAATTCGAAAATCAAATCAATTGTGTATAGATTCCAACTATTTTCCTGTAGTATCAAAAATAAAATTCTATCACTCCTTTGATGATCACTACTTGGAATTCTCAAAATATTTTTATTTATTTATTTATTTTTTCTCAAGGCTGGTAATATCGCTACGACCCAAACTTAAAATTTACTATTTATAAAAACCATACTTTCAGAAAAATGCATTTATAACTTGGTTAACGTCTCCGTGTATTCTAATTGCCAATGTAATCCTTCCAGCCATAGGGTTGACCAATAAGTATATAGTAGTGTAGTCATCTTTCTAACCATGTTTAAGTACGAGATGATAGGGTGTTGGTAGAAAGAGTTCAAGCAAGATACAAAAATCAAGGGAGGCCACGGGAGTCGAAATATGGAAATCAAGGAAGGTCAAGGAAGGTGATCAAGTATGTGGATGAGATTCCTAGATTCTAATCCTATATTGCAAGCTCACATCAGTACAGTTACGTAACCGAAGTGATAAACTGGACCTGCATAGGCCACCAGAAAAATATGTAACGCCCCAGTCCCAAAATACTTAGGATTATGTACGTATCCATGCCAGCTGCATACATACGAAGTATACTCCAATATATGAAACCCTCGTATGTATACATAAGCTGTGAAATGCAGTAATCCATAATACTAATCTCATCCACAATAAAAGAATCAATAGGAATCAACACTAAATTGTATTTTGTACAAAAGTTGGGCGGAGACAAAGTCCACTACCAACTACCTCAAATGAACGAAGTATACAAGAAAGAATCTGTACAAAAGTGTAAAACAAGCCAAGAGTAATCATCTTTGAGGAGAGAGAGAAGATCACGGCCTTGGCTATGAAGCTGTAAAAATCACGAAAGCACACACCTAGAGAAATCACCAGGTCCTCAGAGGGATGTAACAAGATACATGATGAACATGCCATAATAAACTGAATATATAATATGTCACAAACCCAAAATAAGTGACAAGACATCTATAAGGTACTAACCATTCTACTGTGTTCATGCAGTAAGAACAAACCTCCAATGCATGGGCATCTGGCTCAGGAGCGGGAATCTCAGGTATGGTCCCATCAGGATACCAGGGACCTCAAAGCATAACATTCATCGAATGTCAGAGGCCAGCATGAAATCAGGTATCAGGATCCAGGACCGTATCTCCACCAGAGATAACCGGCAATAGAAAAGTGCATAAGTGACCTATACGTTAAGGAACTGTTTTTCCTACCCAATGTCTAACATAGTCACATCCATGACTCATACACCCCTACTAACTGCTAAGTCTCCTAACATGCTTCTATTAGCAGTTAGCCCTAACGCAAGCACATAGGGGATCAGCCCACACGCAAGGACCTCTACATGCTACTAATCTCACACATCCTCGTGGTACAACTGTGTCAAGGGATATGCAATACATTACAGACGGTAGTCCCTTAACTCTAGGTCCACATGCAATCAAATGATAATAACAAATAAGCTAATATCATTGAACATGTAGTAAATCAAGAACTATAAGAACATGAAATAATAAACAGTGATATATAATAAATAAATACAGACTGAATATAAACAGTTCAATGGCAAGGTATCTTGCCTGGTGGTACGAAAGTGGCAAGTCCAAGAATCACAATGTCAGCAAGAAAAGTCAAACTCCACGAACGGTTCCGGATGCTGAAACAACAATCAAAAATATTTTTGGTGATGAAGATATACC
The DNA here is from genome assembly GCA_029216955.1 of Iris pallida. Classification (NCBI taxonomy): domain Eukaryota; kingdom Viridiplantae; phylum Streptophyta; class Magnoliopsida; order Asparagales; family Iridaceae; genus Iris; species Iris pallida. The sequence continues at coordinate 2,093,064 of JANAVB010003599.1, read as the reverse complement.
TAGGAAACGCCTGTCCAAAAGTCAAATTCTGGAACAGGGGCAAAATCATAATTTCTGATCAAAACGATGTCCGTCGTTGGACCCGCTTTGCACCGAAATGCACGCCAGAACCTACGGTCTCTAAAGTCGTCAAACTATATGTTTAGATTTATCTTTTTGAGATGAACTCAACGGTATGTCCAATTTTGGATTCCGATGAGCCGTGCACAAAATTGCCCGTTGAGTGGGATTGTAGGCCCGCCAAAATGGCGTCCCGGTCAACGGTCTCAGAATCGGACCAAACTTGGCTCACTGGACCAAAAAAATAATTTGAGTCCAATGGCGCAAGTTTTGTCGCGATTTGATGAGTGTGCACAAAGTAATTTGGAAATATCGAAAAAGTCCGATACGGGAAAATTCGACGGATACGGACCAAACTCGTTGCGCACACTTAACCAATTTGAATTCTGTCAAAGCCCGCTCGTCCACGAAGTCGATACGGACCTTTCGGTACTTTCGGTTCGCGACGGGGTCGCCCGATTTATCGGGACGTACCTCGTATGGGGTTTTAATGTTTATAAAAACTAATTTTTTAGGATTTTTAATTTAATTAAACATGAAATTTATTGCAGAATAAATAAATCTATTTAAAGGGGATGATAGGGGGTCATGTGGGCTTTCTACATGAATTGACGGAATTAAAAACGGAGTTGAAATGAAGGGGAAATCGAATGGAGAAGTCGGATACATCGATGTTAAATTCAGTCGTTGTTGTGGGTGTTTGTTGTTGTTGCTATGGCGACCGTGAGGTGGGGCTGCTGTCGCGGCACACGATGCTAGGCACGCAAGTCGAGGAGAGAAAGGAGGATGGAGGAGAGAGGAGGCGGAAAGGGGTAGAAGAATTTTGGGGATTAGGATTTTTGTTTAGGTTTAAAACAAAAGATATATATATTAAGGGGGAGGAAGGTGTCGGCTACATAATTTGGCTAATGCTGCGGAAAAGTGGTGGTCGGGTGGGGCCGACCACCCACTGTTTTGTTATGTTTTTTTTAAACCAAATCTTTTAAAAATTCTTATATATATATATATATATATATATATATATATATATATATATATATATATATATATATATATATATATATATATATATATATATATATATATATATATATATATATATATATCTATATATAAAAAAAAAAAATATATATATATATATATATTTTATATATATATATATATATATATATATATATATATATATATATATTTCACTTCTCAATCCCAACAATTTTCAAATAAAAACTTAATCTTATCAAATCATATATATTTAAAGATATTTATATATGTTTACAAATTCAATTGACCATAAATAAGACAACAAATAATAATAATATCTAGTAGTAATGAATATGTCTATTTAGTCACCATAAAAATAACTTTAATAATAAAATAACAAAAATAGCCTAATGGTGGGTTTAGTGAACTTACACCACACACCTTTTCCGAGTCCAAAAATTTGTAAAATTCTGTAAAACATTATTTTATTAATAAAATATAAATTTTGTACCACAAGTCAATAAATATTCATTAAGTTCCAAAATAATTTAAAAATATTTGTACACACATAAAATATGTCTACCTGGCCATCTTTGGCCACCCCACATGTATGCATGGGCTTCGGCTTGGTTCGGGTCCAATCCGGGCTAAATTGGACATACCGGGTCATCAAAAATCAATGCGTAAAATAATAAATAAATAAATACTCGGTGGAGGTTAAGTCGCAACTTGGCATAGTTTTCTTAGTTCGGTCATCATCATGGCTAGGTTTCTCCTAGCATGGCTAGTACACTTAGTCAAGGCACACTATTACATCTTTCGTGCCAAAATTTATGGTCGCCTTATGCTCCAAAACTCAATAATGGTTAAGGTCATTTCTAATAATAAAATTTATCATAAATTGCATAAAATTCATTTTTAAGTCTTTTTAAATAATAAAAATAAAATTAGAAATTTAGGGATTTTACACGTTGATGGCCAATTGGATATGTAGTGTCATATATATATATATATATATATATATATATATATATATATATATATCATATGTGACTGACCTACATTGTTGTATCAATCACACCCTTCATTAGTTCTGCCCATATTCATTCACTGCCTACACTCTTCTTACACTACATATGTTTAGATGTCCTACATCATTGGTTCAATCACAAGTTTGAATGGCCACTTTGGCATGACTGCATACCTATTGATGCTTAGTCATATGCACATATTTGATCTGTCCTTGGATTAGTGGACAGTCTGTAATGTATTTGGGATCCTCTTTAAGATTGGATATGTGTGAGTGTGGCACTCAAGAGCCATGAGAGTAGACATTTGAGTGATTTTGAGTGTAATATTTTGATTTGGGAAGGATATATTCCAGAACAATCCCTTCAGTCATACATTAGTGATATGTAGATCGTATCCATTTGAGACATGTAAAATTTCTGTTCTCCCACTTTATTTACTTAGTATCGGTCATGGGTACTAATATCCAGGCCTTGCGTGGTTTCCTTTTGTATCAGCTATTGAGCTCAGCCCTATGTAACTCATGGATCAATCCTTGCTTCACCAATTACACAGTTCAATTATTGTCCTGATGTGGGAGTTTATATTACAATAGATTGTTCAATGATTAGATGTCCATTCCTGTGTTTGATGGTTAAGACGAATAATTCCTATTGACAAAAATCATTCCATTACCTATATACATCTGTCCACCTTAAAGTTAGCCAACTGTCCATATGTCCTACATATCCTTACTTTGAAGCTCAGTCCCTATTGTATTTAGTTGTGTCCTACACTCATGGGACATTCATTTGGGTTCAGTCCCTTTGAGTTTGGCCCAGTCCCTTGACACACAAATGCTCGAACATCTACATCAGTCCACATTTGTATCTCCATTGTCAGTCCCTATTGGATGCTTGTGTCAAGCAGTTAGAGGCTCAGGTATATATGGAATTCATGTATAGGAAGTGAGGTTTAGTGTCTAATTCTGTGGGTTGGTGTGTCAGGACCCGCTCCCGGATATTCGTATACGAGTCGGACACGCCCAGCCTACGTTGGTAGACACAACGTAGTAAGCTGTACTAGGTATCAAATAAGTCCAGTCACATCATAAAGTCACATCACAACATCTAAACACGTGCCAAAAATAATATTACATACACAATGTTCTTTTAGTACAATATCATCAATTTAAAAGTATAACCTGTACAATAAAGTCCTAACCCATCACCGATCTCCTTGTAGCCTCCAGGCTAGCTAACTATCATCTCATTCTACAGGCCATAATTGCTAATGTAGAATACATCGGTACCTGCAACGTATCCAGTCAGGAAAGGAGCAAAGTACATGTCACGATCCGCACGCACTTTTCGGGATGCGAGAGCGTGAGCAAGCCAGCTACGTATCGAGCGGACTCCAGCCCGACTCGAATATGTATAAGCTGTCCAGACTATGGTAGGTTAAAACTATATTTAAATCCACAAGATGTATATAAAGCAAGAATGAACAAGTATGGTTAATGGTCGGCAGTCCACTAGCATATATGTCCGATTAGACTCCAAAGAATAACATGAGTCTATAAACGTAAACTATCAAGAAGAGTATATCGTGATAAGTAACATAAATCATGAGAGGATAATAAAGTAATGTCACTAGTAATACCTGGATCCTGTAAGGTAATCAACCACCTCCATGATCAACTAACTAATTCATTGCAATCAGCTACCTGAAGAGATCATCATATCCTCAGGGGACTAGCAGGATACATAAAACATGCCTATCTAACAGTTTATCATACATAAAAAAATAAACAGGAACGAGACAGAACCTGACAAGTGCTATGAACACGGACACGAGAACAATTACTCATAAATGAACTGCTAGCAAGAAAACATGAACTATCTACGTGTGTTTAAATATTATTTTCGACGTGTGAACGGCTAAGGGGTAAATACGACACCCTGCACATGTCGGGTGCAACTTCTATCAGGCAAGATCAGACATTTTAGGATATATTTGGGTAGTTCACACGTCTACTAAGATATTTCTCCGCCCAGCTAGTACTCATGGAATCAGGTCACAAGCATGGTAAATCACATGAACGACAGTCAAGAAGTATAAACAAAATCCATGATGCTAATCTCCGTGTGATAAACGTGTCAACAAGCATAAGAGGCATGTCAACCAAATCAACTCAAGAAAACTAAATGATAACATATAACTAAAAGAGGAATAACATAAGCATAAAATAAACTGTAGAGGAAGGCAATGTATACTTGCCTGGTAGTAGCCTATAGAACCGACAATATCCCGTCAATCGACGAGCCATAAAACTCAACTCTCACAACAGTCATCCAGGGCTGAAATAGATATTACCAACGTGTTCAGATTAGTCAAATTAGCTAGGATAGCCTACACATAAGTCCAATTCTGGACACAGGGACAAAACGGTAATTTTGGGCCAAAACGATGTCCGATGTTGGACCCGCTTTGTACCAAAATATGTGCCAGCACCTACGGTCTCTAAAGTCGTCAAACTATATATTTACGGGTCTGGTTCGATAAGTCGTACCCAACGGTATGTCCAGTTTTGGATTCTGTTGACCCGATCTCAAAATGATCCGTTGACTAGGACTATGGGGCCCATTTTGCACCGAAAAGCGTGCCAGAGTCTATGGTCTCTAAAGTTATCAAACTATATGTATACAAGTCCAGTTTAATGAGACGAACCCAACCGTATGTCCAAAGTTGGATTCCGTTGGGCCGTGCACGAATTCGCCTGTTGAGTCGGGTCACGGGCCCGCCAAAATAGCGTTCCGGTAAACCTTCTCAGAATCGTACCAAACTTGGCATACAAGACCAAAAAAATGATGTGGTTCTGTTGGCGCAAGTTTCTACTCGATTTGACGAACGTGCACAAAGTAATTGGCTAATTTGCAAAGAGTCGATACGGAGATATCTTGATGGATATGCACTAATTTCGTCGCGCACGCACAACGAAATCAAGTTTCATCAGTTCCCATACGTCTGCAACATCCGTACGCACCTTTCGATGCTTACGGGTTACAACCACGTCGCCCAGTTTGGCGGAACGCACGTGGTATCAGAGATTTTCTTGAATTGTTCAAAACAGTTTCTCCAAATTTTTCCTGATTTTTGTGAATGAATAACTTAAGTTATATTTGATGAAAACAGAATCTAAAAGACGGGTTCTATCCTTGGTTATATAGTCTAAAATTCTATTCAAAAAGATTTTGCAAATTAGCCTTGGGTTGGCATGAAATCGCCTTCCAAAAGGGGTCTGAGGACTGGACTTCTGTCATGTTTCCAAACAAGTTTTCGCCATGTCTTGCGTGCTGCGCACGCATTTGTGGCCCTGGCCGCCGGCAACTTCCCTGCGGAGGTGCTGCGGTGGGCGCACCGTCGCCCTTGAGGTCGGGGTGGTGGCGTTGTGCAGATGTGGTTAGGGTTTAGGATCTCATCTCCATCTCTCTCGAGTTATATACATGGAGCAGTTGGGTTTGGGTCGGCCTGGTATTGCTGCTACTGTGCGGCTGGGATGGGTTTGCTTGGGCTGGGATGGGTTTTTAATTTGTTTTTGTTTTTTTTGTTTGTTATTTCTTTTCTTTTTTGTATTTTTTTTTTCTTTTCTATTTATATTTCCTTTTATTGCTTGTATGTATATATATATATATATTTTCTTTTTTGTATTTCTTTTCTTTTTTGTATTTCTTTTTTGTATTTCTTTTTTGTATTTATTTCTTTTTTTTTGTATTTCCTTTTATTGCTGGAAGGAAGGAGCTGGATGCTGATTCATTTCTGATGAAGTTGCAAGTGAGCTCGAGTCTGATGGACAAAATCAAGGAGACGCAGTTTCAAGACGAGACACTTTGCAAACTTAGAGATCAAGTGCTGGCAGAAACACTTGAAGGATTCTCAATCGCCAGTGACGGAGCGCTGAAGAATGGTACGAGGCTTTGTGTACCAACTGGCGAACTGAGGAACGAGCTGATGCAAGAAGCACACCGATTCTAGTATTCCATACATCCTGGAGCCAACAAAATGTATCGGGATATGCGTACCATTGTTTGGTGGTTTGGAATGAAGAAAGACGTGGCCAGGTATGTTGCTAGATGTTTAATTTGTCAACAAGAGAAGGCTAGCAGACGAAGACCAGCAGGACTATTGCAGCCGCTTGACATTCCGGAGTGGAAATGGGAGCACATAACAATGGATTTTGTATCGGGACTGCCTCGATCCCAAGGAGGGAAGGATGCCATTTGGGTTATCGTGGACCGACTGACGAAGTCAGCTCACTTTATCCCCTTCAAGGTTGGTCTATCCATCGAGAAGTTGGTAACACTGTACATACGGCACATCTACAAGATTCATGGAGTACCGGTAAGTATTGTATCTGACAGAGATACGAGATTTACCTCTCACTTTTGGAAGAGTTTGCATGATAGCTTGGGAACACAATTGAAGTTCAACACTGCCCATCACTCCCAGACAGATGGACAATCAGAGAGGACAATCCAGACGCCTGAAGACATACCGAGATTTTGCGTCTTGGAATTTGGAGGGTCTTGGAAAGATCATTTGCACTTGGTAGAGTTCTCTTACAACAACAATTACCAAGCCAGCATTGGTATGACCCTATTTGAAGCTCTCTTTGGACGTCTTTGCCGTACACCACTTGCATGGGACGACGTAGGAGAAAGAGTACTGCTGGGTCCAGAGATGGTGACTGACGCAGTAGAGAAGGTGAATGCAAGCTCAGGATTGCCCAAGACAGACAGAAGCATTGGGTTGATAGTAGTAGTCGACCAATAAAGTTTGAAGAAGGAGATAGCATTTCTGTGAAGTTTTCTCCTACCAGAGGAACAATCAGTTTTGACGGAGCTGGAGAAAATTGAGGCCAGGTACATCAGGCTATTTGAAGTTTTAAGACGAGTTGGAAGTAGCGTACCGGTTAGCTCTACCAGCTAATCTTGAGAATGTGCAACGTCTTCTACGTATCACAGCTCATACGCTACATTTCGGATCCGAGTCACATTTTGGATAATTCAGAGCTGAAGATTGGACTCAACCTTTCAGTGCCAGAGAAACCTGTTGCAAGCGTAGTCAGAGGTGAGAAGAAGATCAGAATTTGGGCCATCGCATAAATTTTTATTTCTTATCTTTTCGTTCTAAACTTGACTGGTGCTACTAAGTTAGCCTAGTTTTACAAGCTATTTCTTTATCAAGCTTGATCATGACAGTATTTTATTGGGTGCACCCACTAATATATTGTCTAATCAGGACCGGTGCATGATGGTCTGATCAACCTTGTGTACTTTGGTTCACTTTCGTATTTTTTTACATGGATGATATCATAAATGAAACTTGTCCCTAAACCGTCTCATCCACGACTGCCTTGGAAATTCTTATTGTTGGACCTGAGTTACGGGTATAGTACCCGTACCTGTTTGATTCTCCTACCCTGCCCTTAATTTCGAGGACAAAATTTTCTAAGGAGGAAAGATTGTGAAACCCAATTTTCGTAAGTAAATTAATATTAATGTTATAATATTTATTGCTATTATTATTATTATTTTTGAGTGTTAAAATTATTTCAAAAATTAATTTACAAGGATTTTTGGATTTATGGACCAGACCCGAGCCCAGACCCGAGCCCGAACCCAGACCTGAACCCTTCTCTCTTTCTATTAAATCTGATTGGTCTTTGGTATATTATTAAAAAAATAATAAAATAATATGCTTGAGCTGGTCCACGATGGACCAGCACTTTTCCCTCACCCCAACCCACGTCCAACTCCCCTCCTTAACTCTCTCCCTTTCACTCTCTCTCACCCACACCATCATCCCAACTCCTCTTCTTATATTTTCCCTTCTCCAAACCTTCCCACAGAACACCATTTCCTCTCCATAGAGTAAAACCCATCACCAACCCTTCTCTTTCCTCTCACTCTCTCACATAACCTAACCCATCTCCTTTTTCCCTTCCCCTTCACTCCAACGCCGGAGCCCTAGCCCCGAGCTCCCCGTGCGACCGACTTCCGCCGCGACCCGGCGCGCCCGACGGCCCCGCGAGCCCGACCCCCGCCGACCCACTCCCTGGCGCGCGACCAGCCGGCGCCTTTCCCTCCGGCCAACCCCGACGTCGTCGGCCCCTCACCCCGCGGCCTTCCCCAGTCGTGTGTCCCCGAGCCACCCAGTAGCGGCCGATGACCCCCGGCGCCCCTCGCCGACTCTCCCCTCCGGCGACCCCTACGCCAGTTCTCAGCGCCCCTCCCCGGCGCGATTCCCCGGCGCCCCTGGCCGAGCTCCTTCTCGGTTACTCCCCTCTGCCCACCTCCAGCGTTTCCGGCGCTGTCCGCGTCCTGTCCAATTTTCGCGAGCTTTCGTGCTCCGCTGTTTTCGAACAACGCTGTCCAGTGCCATCTCGGATCTTCTCGACCTGCTGTTCGCAGATTATTCTTTCTTTATTTTGCATCTGAGAGCTCTAGCCGAGCAACCCGAGGTATAACCCCTGTCCCGTTCTATTTTTCATACTGTCTGTGATGAGAATGGTCCCCGATTCCCTCCTGGGAATTCGGTTTTTAGCGACGTCGTAGCGTTGGAACCTTCGGAAAGGTTTTGTTGGTTGTTTTGATCATTCCGAACTTTTCGGAAATTGGATTTCAGTATATTTTAGGCTTTCCGGATTTTTCCGGTAGCGTTCTGTGACGTTTTGATTGGATTCGGACTTCCGAAATTGTTTCGGGTCGTTTCGAATTAATCTGTGGATTGGTTGTGGATTATTTATATATATATATTTTGGGATTCCCTGGTTTGGGATTTGCAGGAAAATTATTTGGCATATTTCCCAGTTTTTGGGTTGACCAAAAATAGAGGAAATGCTGCCGGATTTTTCCGTAAATTTAAAGTATATTTTAAAAATGATTTTAAAATGGATTTCGGAAATATATATTTAATATTTGGATTTTTGGGCGACGACCGTATCGGTCAATGGGCCCCGGCTAAGTGCAAACGAAACCGGTTTCGCCCGGACGTTGAGGCATTAGCCTAGTTGACGATTGGACCATATCTGAGACTCGATAAATATTTACTTTATTTTTTTACCATTTAATTTATTTTATTATTTATTTGTTTATAATTAATTATAGTTTAGAACTAACGATCGTTTCTGTCTTATTTCAATTTATGTAAATAAATTGTAATGGGCATAAGCCCAACTGGTTGTTGGTTCTGTAACTGTAATTTAGTAGCATAGGATTTTTGGTTATTTGCTGATTTTGCGAGTTTTTGTAGCATACGAATTAATTTAATAAAAAGTTATTTTTATATAAAAATTAATAAAGATTTTCTCACCTAAAATCTATAAGTTTTAATATTAAACGATCATGTATTTCTTACTAAAATAAGAAATTAGTTTTATATTTATAATTATGAAAATACAAAGTTTTAATCAATTAAATTAGTGTCGACAAGTTTTCCAAAATACAAATTTTAAAACGATCTTTCCCTCGTTATTAATTCAACGCACCAGTAATCGTAATTCTGTTTGTGTTTTGTTAAATAAGAATTAGAATGGATTAGGACTCAATTAGAGATTTCAACTAGCGTAGCTAGATTGGTAACCCTGGAATCTGAGTCAATTTCTCGAATGTAGGAATTCGAGGACGATTCTGAATTTCCTGTCTCGAAGTCTTCATCCTCTCTAGTCAAGTCCATTTTGAGGCAAGTATAGTTTGTGTTAGTTTTACAGTTATTTTAATAATCGCTTTACTGCAAGTTTAAACTACGATGCAAACACGAAACTCTCTCTGAGAGTACTGATTGTGACTACTGTACTGATTGGGGACTGGGGGAATAGAGTAATGTTTATGACCACATCCAACTGTAACTTAGGCCAGTATTAGCTTACCCCTCATACACACGGGAATAAGCCGAATCGTATCAATATGATACAACTGTACATCCCAAGCCGGTCATATTCATTGCCTATTCAAATCACACTGTTTTACTGCTAGAAAATTGTTCATTTCTAAACTGTTTAAATGTGCATGATTCTATTATTTATTTTAACTGTTTAAATTAGCATGAATTGTACTTTGCTCCCTCCTGACTGGAGATAACATTTTTAGAAAACATTGAGGATGCTGAGCTGTTATACTATACAACAGCTAATATGACCCGGTTCTGTACCCTGTTGGAGGACGCAGGACTTGAGGCCGGCGAACCGAACGCTTAGCTAGATTTTCTGTTTCTGGATTTGTTGTTTTAGAATTTTGTAATTTGGTTTCAGCTTTTAATTCAGTTCTTTCACATTCCAGTTGTACTTATTTCAAATGTTTAATAAAGTTTTATTTCCTGAATTTTGAGTTATGACAAATATAGATGTTGTTGTGGATTACCTGCTAATGGAACAGCTTACTGCCGCCGTCTCAACAACGGTGCAGGCTGGGCATGATCCGGTTCGACCCAATTATTTGGGATCGGGTCATGACATGTTTTTAGTGGTGACCCATGCAGGTCGAAACAACAACTAAGAAAAATATACCTAGAAACAATTAGAACACTAGAACATTGATTTGCCACAACATAGGTCCGAATTATATATAAGTAAATATTTTTGTTTGATTATAGACTGGTAGGATACCTTGCTTATGTGTGCATCCTAAACCTTCCAGAGAATGGCCATTGACAAGACCAATCCTGCTGGCGATGAGGTGTCATCTCCGGATCATACCCCATCTCCTCAACCAAGTCCAGGGTTTATCCCCTCGCAGCTGATTGACCGTCCCCCTAATGCATCCAGTGATGTTTTTACTACACCGACGGATCCTACCTCTTCTCAAACTGAGCTGTATTTCCTTGGTAAAGTACCCATTCCTTATGCTCCACCAGTACCAGCGAACACCTCTTAAATGGTTTGTCACCCTCATTTCCCGTATTTTCCGTATTTTCTCGTATTTCGTATTTTTACTTGTATCTGGATTTTGGCATGTATTTTTATTTTTTTTCTCAACATGTGGAATTCGGTATTTCTCGTATTTGGGATTTAGTTATGGCTTGGTTTTATTTGGGTTTAGGCTCGGTTTTATTGGTTGGGTTAGGTTGGATCACCCTAACCTATGCTACACCCTCATCCCCACCACAACTCCCCTCTTTATATCCCCACCTACCACTCTCTCTCCTCATAACCACCACCATTAATTCTCTTCTTCTTCTTCTTCTCCTTCCTCTACACAACTCTCCCAACCCTAGGCAAGTGCATCTTGCCACTACATGAGGACCCTCTTTTCTTTGTCCATTTGCTAGATTAGGACATGATGATTAACATTAGGTCTTGGTATTTTGTGGTTTGAAGTCTCCATTGTTCTAGATCTAGTTTTTTCCTATTTTTGGATTTTGCATGGTTTGATCTATTTTAGTTGGATTTCTATGGGTTTTGATGTTTCTATGTGGAAGAGCATTTAATTTCACCCAAGATGGAACTTTGGAAATCCGGATTTGGAGTTCGGATGGCCAAGTTATGAACTTTTGAAGCTTTGGGTTCAGCATGGTGTTCTTGCTGTTTGGAGAAGACAGTGAGCAGTGTGCAAAGCTTCTTAGCTCACGCACACTGAGCTACGCACGCTCTTTAGCGCTGCGTACGCTGCCTTGAGTGAGCTTGCTTGCGTGACTTTTCACGCAGCTGCTCCCTTGAGCTTGCGTGACTTTTCACGCAGCTGCTCTCTTGAGCTTGCGTGACTTTTCACGCAGCTGCTCCCTTGAGCTTGCTTGCGTGACTTTTTACGCAGCTGCTCCCTTGAGCTTGCGTGCGTGATTTTTCACGCAGCTGCTTCCTTGAGCCTGCGTGACTTTCTCACGTACGCTGCCTTGAGTGAGCCTGCGTGACTTTCTCACGTACGCTGCCTTGAGCCAGCCTTGTGTGCGTGACTTTTCACGTACGCAGCTCATTTCTATAGCCCTGAATTTTGATATTTTATTAGATATTTTATGCCCATTTTATATCCTTACGCCCTTTGTCATGAACTTGATTTTACTTAATATGTTTGGAATGACTATTGTACATGGCTTGGTATGGCAAGGAACTAGCATAACACGTCAGTGACCCGTAGTGGTGCACTCCTGACATGACCAACCTGACATGATAATGGCCCATAGTGGCGCACTCCTGACAAGTACCCTGACACGATTTATCTTGATAACTTGATAGTGGCCGTGGCGGCGCACTCCTGACTTGACATGACCTGATAACTTAACTTGACCTGCATTGACACCGTGGGTGGTTCTTTCTTGCTTTCTTGTTAATCCACTTGTCCGGTCTTGCATCATGTCTAGGATGGGACTCCTGAGTACCACGGTCAGGAGTACCTACTAAAATGGATTAAGGCTAATAACTAGAATAACACAGTAGTCATGAAGAGATGACACAGCTACAGGCAATCCCGTTACCTGGGCGCTCCAGGGATTTGTAGCCTGCCGTTGAGTAGGGCACATTTCCAGCACACTGTCAGGTGTTGCACCCTCTAAGTCACCTGAGGGTACATGCGTCTCCTGGACGATGTACCCACCTGAATTCAATCCTAATCTTTCGTCCTGGGTAGCCTGGATGGTCTGCAGGGCTTGTGGCTATGGAAAAATCTCACTGCATCTTGTTAGTAATTAGGCCTGTGATAACCCTAGTTAGTTAAAGTAGTAAGCCGTAGTATCTGCTTGGCCGTGGTTGATTGAATGAGGTATAACCAGTCTAGCTATGTCTTGATTCCGTACAAGATTGTTTCCTGTCTTGATTTCTTACATTATTATCTTGTCGATAAATGGAGGGAAACCAAGCTCTGTTCAGATGAAGGGTTACAACCCCGGTCCTTGTTTGGTTTACGGGTTGTAACCTGGCTATCGGAATAGTTCCATGGTTATCTCGTCGTATATCATCCTGACACGTTTTCGTAAATTCTAGTTTTATATTAGTTTTCTGTGCTGATTGCTGGCTTTTGTTCTTATTTCGTGGCCCCCAAGTGGCACTTGCTCTTTCTGGGGTTGACCCAGCTGGTTTTGTGTGGCCAGATTTCGGAGCAGCTCCCGAGGATCTACCGAGCTTCCAGCCCAATGGTGAACACTAGACGGAACCCGGGCCAAGAGTGGGTTTTCCTTTTGTTTTGCCCACTTTATTGTAAAAATATTCTTTTGAGACGTTTAGCCGACGAGCACCTGTTAGCTCGATGCACTTTTACTTACTGTCTGCCTACGGGCTGTAAACATGATTAACAAATCCTAGGGTTGATCATGTATGACTAAACTCTTGCTAGTCCTAACATTTTGTAATGACTAGCTTCATGATCAGCTGAGTATGTAATATTTGGGACGCCTTATTATTGTATATTCAATGATCATACATCTTGTGACTTTACTTACTTGCCGGGATTGAGACACTAGACTTGTTCATGACCATAAGAGACTGTTGGCTTGTAGAAAACCCTCACATATCTAGACAGTCGTGACCGTATATCGAGGTAGTTTCCATTTCAATGTATGTAGCTGGCTATGTCTGCTCCCGCTCTCCAGTATTCTGGTTCTGGGGCGTGACATGGTTGCCCTATTACAAGAAATCCTGGAGTCCCAGAAGGCTCAAACTGAAGCCCAGCAGGAACAGATGGATATCACGAGAGAAGTCATGAAGAACGTCAATGATGTAGCCTTAGCTATCTCCAACCATGTTGGAGCGAAACCTCACCCTAGGAGGAATACCCCTGAATCTAGAAGATATTTGGGTCCCATCAAGTACTCTACTTTTCGACAGTCTTATTGTAAGAGGCTATTGGCTTGTGACTACTGCAAGAGGCCTGGTCTTCAGGCCGTTAGTTACCGCAAGAGATTGGGACAATGTTTGGCATGTGGATCCGCTGAACATCGGGTAAAAAACTGCCTCTTATCTCCCCATTATACCAGAGCACCTATCCCAGCAACACCTGCTACGCCGCAACCTAGGGACTCTCTTCCTATCGAGCAGACCTTGCCTCCTACACCCATTGCAGAAGGGCATGATGCAGACTCGAGGATCATAGAAGAAGATGAAGCAGTTGGAGACTGCTCGTACAAGAGCCAGAGCCATGAGGATTAATACCTAGGACTGCTGAATAGCATTATCAATTGTTATAAGAAGTTGTAACAGGATGTCCTTAGAATAATCATGAGAGTCTTGCTGTAATTCTCCTTCATGAATAAAATTCTTAGTTACACCTTTATGGCAGATGTTTTCCCTGATAGTCTTCCCAGATTACCCCAGATCTAGACATAGAGTTCACTATTGACCTAGTCCCCGGCTCTTCCCTATTCCTAAGGGATGCTACAGAGTCAACCTGAAGGAGGCCAAGGAGATGAAGGACCAGATCAATGAACTGAAGGCTCTGGGATTCATTCGAGACGGAGCTTCACCCTGGGGAGCACCTGTCTTGTTTGTGCCCAAGAAGGACGGAACAATACGGATGTGCATCGACTACCGGGCGCTGAACAATATCACCATCAAGAACAAGTACCCTTTGCCCCGGATCGATGACAGCGGAGTCAAGGTGTTTTCGAAGATTGATCTTAGATCTGGCTACCATCAGATCAGGGTCAGGAAGGAAGATATTTCCAAGACGACATTCAACACCAAGTATGGGCAGTTTGAATTCCTGGTCATGCTGTTTGGACTGACGAATGCTCCTGCGGTGTTCATGAACCTTATGAACAAGGTTTTCCATGAATACCTAGATCAAATTGTCATTGTCTTCATCAATGACATTCTGATCTATTCAAAGACGGAAGAGGAGCACGAAGAGCACCTCAGGAAAGTTCTGGAAACTTTGAGGAAGGAGAAGCTGTATAGTAAGCTTTCCAAGTGTGAATTCTTTCTAGACAAGGTGGATTTTCTTGGCCATGTTGTCACAGGAGAAGGAGTTTTCGGTGGATCCGAAGAAGATAGTCGTTGTGAGAAGTGGTCTACCCCAAGCTCAGTTGTTGAAATCAAGAGTTTCTTGGGCTTGGCTGGCTACTACCGGAAGTTCGTAAAGGATTTTGCCAGAATTACTGAGCCGATGACGAAGCTCACTCTGAAGAATGAAGAGTTCATCTGGACGGAAGATTGCCAGGCATCATTCGAGGAGCTAAAGAAGAGACTTACCACTGCACCAATCCTTGTGCTACCCGCAGGAACTGGTGGTTTCTCAATCTACAGTGATGCCTCAGGTAAAGGACTGGGTTGCATTCTTCAACAACATGGAAAAGTGATTGCTTATGCATCTAGGCAATTACGGACTCATGAGAAGAACTATCCTACACATGATCTGGAGCTTACGGCAGTCATCTCTGCTTTGAAGCTATGGAAGCATTATCTATATGGAGAGAGAGTGAAAATATATACAGACCATAAAAGTCTGAAGTATGTTTTCACTCCGAAGGAGCTGAACATGAGGCAAAGAAGATGGCGGGAGCTGATGAAGGATTTTGATATCGATCTACAGTACCACCCAGGTAAGGCTAATGTGGTCGCAAATGCACTTAGTCGATACCCTATGGCGATGTTTTTGACCAAGGAGCGACATCTGCTAGAGGACATCGAGAAGCTTGGACTGGAGATTATACTGCCTGGAAGGAAGGAACTGGATGCTGATTTATTTCTGATGAAGTTGCAAGTGAGCTCGAGTCTGATGGACAAAATCAAGGAGACGCAGTTTCAAGACGAGACACTTTGTAAACTTAGAGATCAAGTGCTGGCAGAAACACTTGAAGGATTCTCAATCGCCAGTGACGGAGCGCTGAAGAATGGTATGTGGCTTTGTGTACCAACTGGCGAACTGAGGAACGAGCTGATGCAAGAAGCGCACCGGTCCTAGTATTCCATACATCCTGGAGCCAACAAAATGTATCGAGATATGCGTACCATTGTTTGGAATGAAGAAAGACGTGGCCAGGTATGTTGCTAGATGTTTAATTTGTCAACAAGGGAAAGCTAGCAGACCGAGACCAGCAGGACTATTGCAGTCGCTTGACATTCCGGAGTGGAAATGGGAGCACATAACAATGGATTTTGTATCGGGACTGCTCGATTCCAAGGAGGGAAGGATGCCATTTGGATTATCGTAGACCGACTGACGAAGTCAGCTCACTTTATCCCCTTCAAGGTTAGTCTATCCATCGAGAAGTTGGTAACACTGTACATGCGGCACATCTACGGGATTCATGGAGTACCGGTAAGTATTGTATCTGACAGAGATACGAGATTTACCTTTCACTTTCGGAAGAGTTTGTATGATAGCTTGGGAACACAATTGAAGTTCAACACTGCCCATCACTCCCAGACAGATGGACAATCAGAGAGGACAATCCAGATGCCTGAAGACATACCGAGATTTTGCGTCTTGGAATTTAGAGGGTCTTGGGAAGATCATTTGCACTTGGTAGAGTTCTCTTACAACAACAATTACCAAGCCAACATTGGTATGACCCTATTTGAAGCTCTCTTTGGACGTCGTTGCCGTACACCACTTGCATGAGACGACGTAGGAGAAAGAGTACTGTTGGGTCCAGAGATGGTGACTGACGCAGTAGAGAAGGTGAATGCAAGCTCAGGATTGCCCAAGACAGACAGAAGCATTGGGTTGATAGTAGTAGTCGACCAGTGAAGTTTGAAGAAGGAAATAGCATTTCTGTGAAGTTTTCTCCTACCAGAGGAACAATCAATTTTGACGGAGCTGGAGAAAATTGAGGCCAGGTACATCAGGCCATTTGAAGTTTTAAGACGAGTTGGAAGTAGCGTACCGGTTAGCTCTACCAGCTAATCTTGAGAGTGTGCAACGTCTTCTACGTATCACAGCTCAGACGCTACATTCCGGATCCGAGTCACATTTTGGATAATTCAGAGCTGAAGATTGGACTCAACCTTTCAGTGCCAGAGAAACCAGTTGCAAGCGTAGTCAGAGGTGAGAAGAAGATCAGAATTTGGGCCAACGCATAAACTTCTATTTCTTATCTTTTCGTTCTAAACTTGACTGGTGCTACTAAGTTAGCCTAGTTTTGTAAGCTATTTTTTTATCAAGCTTGATCATGACAGTATTTTATTGGGTGCACCTACTAATATATTGTCTAATCAGGACTGGTGCATGATGGTCTGATCAACCTCGTGTACTTTGGTTCGCTTTTGTATTTTTTTACATGGATGATATCATAAATGAAACTTGTCCCTAAACCGTCTCATCTACGACTGCCTTAAAAATTCTTATTGTTGGACCTGAGTTACGGGTGTAGTACCCGTACCTGTTTGATTCTCCTATCCTGCCTTTAATTTCGAGGACAAAATTTTCTAAGGAGGGAAGATTGTGAAACCTAATTTTCGTAAGTAAATTAATATTAGTGTTATAATATTTATTGCTATTATTATTATTATTATTTTTGAGTGTTAAAATTATTTCGAAAATTAATTTACATATAATTTTGGATTTATGGACGAGACCCGAGCCCAGACCCGAGCCCGAACCCAGACCTGAACCCTTCTCTCTTTCTATTAAATCTGATTGGTCTTTGGTATATTATTAAAAATAAAATAAAATAATATGCTTGAGCTGGTCCACGATGGACCAGTACTTTTCCCTCACCCCAACCCACGTCCAACTCCCCTCCTTAACTCTCTCTCCTTCACTCCCTCTCACCCACACCATCATCCCAACTCCTCTTCTTATATTTTCCCTTCTCCAAACCTTCCCACAGAATACCATTTCCTCTCCATAGAGTAAAACCCATCACCAACCCTTCTCTTCCCTCTCACTCTCTTATAGAACCTAACCCATCTCCTTTTCCCCTTTCCCTTCACTCCAACGCCGGAGCCCTAGCCCCGAGCTCCCCGTGCGGCCGACTTCCGCCGCGACCCGGCGCGCTCGACGGCCCCGCGAGCCCGACCCCCGCCGGCCCACTCCCTGGCGTGCGACCAGCCGGCGCCTTTCCCTCCGGCCATCCCCGACGTCGTCGGCCCCTCATCCCGCGGCCTTCCCCAGCCGCGTGTCCCCGAGCCCCTAGCAGCGGCCGCTGACCCCCGGCTCCCCTCGCTGACTCTCCCCTCCGGCGACCCCTACGCCAGTTCTCAGCGCCCCTCCCCGGCGCGATTCCCCGACGCCCCTGGCCGAGCTCCTTCTCGGTTACTCCCCTCTGCCCACCTCCAGCATTTCCGGCGCTGTCCGTGTCCTGTCCGGTTTCTGCGAGCTTTCGTGCTCCGCTGTTTTCGAACAGCGCTGTCCAGTGCCATCTCGGATCTTCTCGACCTGCTGTTCGCGGATTATTCTTTCTTTATTTTGCATCTGAGAGCTCTAGCCGAGCAACCCGAGGTATAACCCCTGTCCCGTTCTATTTTTCATACTGTCTGTGATGAGAATGGTCCCCGATTCCCTTCCGGGAATTCGGTTTTTAGCGACGTCGTAGTGTTGGAACCTTCGGAAAGGTTCTGTTGGTTGTTTTGATCTTTCCGAACTTTTCGGAAATTGGATTTCGGTATATTTTGGGCTTTCCGGATTTTTCCGGCAGCGTTCTGTGACGTTTTGGTTGGATTCGGACTTCCGAAATTGTTTCGGGTCGTTCCGAATTAATCTGTGGATTGGTTGTGGATTATTTATATATATATATTTTGGGATTCCCTGGTTTGGGATTTGCAGGAAAATTATTTGGTATATTTCCCAATTTTTGGGTTGACCAAAAATAGAGGAAATGCTGCCGAATTTTTCCGTAAATTTAAAGTATATTTTAAAAATGATTTTAAAATGGATTTCGGAAATATATATTTAATATTTGGATTTTTGGGCGACGACCGTATCGGTCAATGGGCCCCGGCTAAGTGCAAACGAAACCGGCTTCGCCCGGACGTTGAGGCATTAGCCTAGTTGACGATTGGACCATATCCGAGACTCGATAAATATTTACTTTATTTTTTTACCATTTAATTTATTTCATTATTTATTTATTTATAATTAATTATAGTTTAGAACTAACGACCGTTTCTGTCTTATTTCAATTTATGTAAATAAATTGTAATGGGCATAAGCCCAACTGGTTGTTGGTTCTGTAACTGTAATTTGGTAGCATAGGATTTTTGGTTATTTGCTGATTTTGCGAGTTTTTGTAGCATACGAATTAATTTAATAAAAAGTTATTTTCATATAAAAATTAATAAAGATTTTCTCACCTAAAATCTACAAGTTTTAATATTAAACGATCATGTATTTCTCACTAAAATAAGAAATTAGTTTTATATTTATAATTATAAAAATACAAAGTTTTAATCAATTAAATTGGTGTCGACAAGTTTTCCAAAATACAAAGTTTAAAACGATCTTTCCCTCGTTATTAATTCAACGCACCAATAATCATAATTCTGTTTGTGTTTTGTTAAATAAGAATTAAAATGGATTAAGACTCAATTAGAGATTTCAACTAGCGTAGCTAGATTGGTAACCCTGGAATCTGAGTCAATTTCTCGAATGTAGGAATTCGAGGACGATTCTGAATTTTCTGTCTCGAAGTCTTCCTCCTCTCCAGTCAAGTCCATTTTGAGGCAAGTATAGTTTGTGTTAGTTTTACAGTTATTTTAATAATCACTTTACTGTAAGTTTAAACCATGATGCAAACACGAAACTCTCTCTGAGAGTACTGATTGTGACTACTGTACTGATTGGGGACTGGAGGAATAGAGTAATGTTTATGACCACATCCAACTCTAACTTAGGTCAGTATTAGCTTACCCCTCATACACACGGGGATAAGCCGAATCGTATCAATAGGATACAACTGTACATCCCAAGCCGGTCATATTCATTGCCTATTCAAATCACACTGTTTTACTGCTAGAAAACTGTTCATTTCTAAACTGTTTAAAAGTGCATGATTCTATTATTTATTTTAACTGTTTAAATTAGCATGAATTGTACTTTGCTCCCTCCTGACTGGAGATAACATTTTTAGGGAACATTGAGGATGCTGAGCTGTTATACTATACAACAGCTAATATGACCCGGTTCTGTACCCTGTTGGAGGACGCAGGACTTGAGGCCGGCGAGCCGAACGCTTAGCTAGATTTTCTGTTTCTGGATTTGTTGTTTTAGAATTTTGTAATTTGATTTCAGCTTTTAATTCAGTTCTTTCACATTCCAGTTGTACTTATTTCAAATGTTTAATAAAGTTTCATTTCCCGAATTTTGAGTTGTGACAAATATAGATGTTGTTGTGGATTACCTGCTAATGGAACAGCTTACTGCCGCCGTCTCAACAACGGTGCAGGCTGGGCATGATCCGGTTCGACCCAATTATTTGGGATCGGGTCGTGACAGTATGTAATCCCAAAAGCAATAAAATGATAAGAAATATAAAATAATATATAACCAAATAATATACAAAATCTTTTATTATTGAACAATATATTTATACGTACTTTATAAATAAATGCTAATAAAATACATTATTTTAGTTATATATACATACAACCTAATATATATTTATGAGTATTAGACTTCCTCGTCGCACGGCCTCGGTGGAGCACCAGATCGGAAGGCGTTGGAGGGGCGGCTATGAGAACCAGGTGATGATGGGGCTCGCCCATGCGATGGCACCAAGACGATGGGCGACGGACCCACGGGTCTGCTAGAGAAGCTCAGTGGTCTGGAAGATCTGGACTGGTGGCTGGTCCAATCGGCACCGGGCGTTGTTGAGCGGTCAGATCCGATCGAGCAACATATCTGGCCACTCTATTGATGGCCAAAAACTGGGATGAGGTGGCGATCCCCTGTGGCGAGATCGGCACAGCGGTGACTCGCCGAAGCTCGGGACGGAGGCATGACAGTGGATCAACATCGGCGGCCAAGCAGAGTTCAGGTGAGTAAATCGGTTATTTGGGGGTGTTAAGGTAGAATTGGCCGGAGCGCTGGGTGATGAGAGGTTCACCAGGATTGGGTTGATCGATGGGGTGGTAGTGATCGATCAAAAATGGCATTGTTTGGGAAAGAGCTGGTAGTGGTGGTTGCGAGCAGCTGTGTCGAGATCAGGGAGACAAGGAATGGTGGCGAGGATGAATCGCCGAAGTTGAGAGGACAAAAGGAGGAGCGATGGTGTCGGTGTTGTTGGCCCAATGAATGTCACGCCCCACTCCCGTAGGAACGATCGTCCTCGCTAAGGCGTGATGCCGTACGGGCCTAGGTTACGCCCGTGCAAGGCTAAGTCCAGAAATGGCCGATTCGAGCTAGGCCACAGAGTCGCACAGAGGGTCCCCATTTACAGCGGAAAGTAAAATGAACACAGATTGAAGCGAATTCAACTCTTTATTGATAGTCAAGAAGTTTACAAGCGGCGCTAGGCTGATATTACAAATCGCTCAAGCTCTCTCTCTCTCTGAAACATAAAAGGCGTGCCAAGTGGCTTACAAGATGGAATGATTCATGGCGATGTTCCGATACATTATGTCCAGTATAGGGTGCTTCAGCTCCTTGCAACGCTCCAAGGCTCCAGAGATAGCTCCGCGCCTTAGCACGTTCGAGGGAAGCTCCGCATCTGACGACGTCTCCTGCATCCTGCAAGCAGACTATGGGGTTATCAGTATATTGTTATACACTGGTAGGGAGGCTAGCTCGCCCACAATGCTATCATTACCAAACACGTTCTATTTACTTTTGTGCACCGTCTATCATTCATTGTCTTTCTAATCTTGCCTTAGGATCAGTTTCATGGCATATTTCATAGCCTATCTCGTGTTGCCGAATACAAGTGTCGCATGGAAATACATGCATGACTTACCCATACTTACCGACCGGCCTTCCCTGTCCAAAGTAAACCAAGTTAGTCAACAATTCATAGGAAATAACTTAATGTGATTCATGTGAACTTTCAATGTCAAGGGCGTGTCCCTGCCTCGGGTCCTAGCACGTCGTAGGCGTATTTTCTAACTCCTTTGCTGAAGTACTCTCGATTATCTGGTACATTATATTCAAGCCTGTTCACAAGGTACATCATTTAGTTAACTTAGACTACTTTGATTTCAATGCAAGGACTTGCACGTGGATTGCCGCCAGCAAAGCCCACTTAATCTATATGCATCGGTCGCTGGCATCACAAGCCAATTTGGACATGTCTTTCCCTTGGTAATTTCTCACCTATCATGGCGTACGGCTTGGTACACCCTGATAGTCTTTTGAAATACCCGGCCTTACGTCCCCTGGTGGCCAAGCCCGCACTCAGGCCTGTACGTAAGCCAAATCTTGATTTTCGTCCGGACCGGCACATCCTTCACACTTTGACTGTGCCGCTGGAAATACCCTTATTTCGCCTCTCCTCCGTATACGATGGAGGTGTCCACGACTATTTCGTTTTATTTGTCATTTTAACTCAAGGACTGTCTCCGAGCCGTAGGCTAACCCTTAGCCTTAATACGTTATCGACTAGGTTGGCGGCGGCATCCGTACAACGCGGGTAGCGAGCCCTGATACACGTCCCCGTCATACCTGTCGCTAACCATTCCTTCTTTCTTACCTTTCATTCACTTGTTCGTTCATTCATTGATTCATTCACATATTCATTCATTCATTCGTTGATTCATTCATTCACTTATTCGTTCATTCTTTATGCAACTCCCCGTGCGGAAGTCGCCTTGGCGACTCATCGGTCCCATAAGTCTTTCAATGTTGCTACACTCTACTCGGAACGACTGTGTTGATAGCCTTTCCATTTCATTGTTGTAAACCATTTATTGTTTCGTTGTTGAACGCATAAGGGACTTGCACGTAAGCTTGTGCCTTAGCACGAGCGTGGAGCGCGGTGCTAGAGTTCACATTTTCCAAGTTCCTTTCCATATTCTACACAAGCATACAAGATGGAATTATTCCCTTAGCTAGGTGCGTTGAGTCATTTATTAGCATGCACGGTGTTATCGTCTAGCGATTCTCGTGATAGTGTCCGTATTGTTATGTGTCTAGGCTAAGCAAAGACGGGTTCATCGGAGCCACCCACCTTAGGGATGTTCGCATCGGCCGAGCGATACTCCGAGCGCGCCTTTGAAAGTCTAAGTCTGGATTCCTCTTGTTGGGCCAATGTAAGCCTTGTACCGATTCTTCATCAGGTCGATGCCAACTCTTCGGGCCGACGGCTTGTTTGAGTCGTTGCACTTGCCGTTTGAATCGGCGTTCCGCTAGGGCGGAGCGGGTCGTTACATAATACACCACTCAAAACAAGTCTCGTCCTCGAGACTTCATGAGTGCAGGTCATCCTACCATTCCTTAACTCGTGTCGTCGTGTTTCTTAGACAATCCCTATCGAATGGCTCTATCGTTCGATGGCATCGAACCATACTCGATACCTTTCTAAGTTTCGTGTCGCATACGTTTGGTCGATTTCATTGAATAACTCTTTATTCATTTTATAGTTGATTCAAGTGTTTCTTCGTTTTTGGTTGCTATTTTTTCGTGTCATGGGACTTAAATGGTCGTACGAGGCACGTTGTAATTCATCAAATACGAGAGACGTAAGCTGAGACGAACTCACTCATTCATTCATGCGCATCTCAACACCCACTTGCAGCTGCATTCGAGTTCATCATATCGCTGAGTTTGGATCGTGCACGCATTCAAGGCGTCCCCCGAATACGTATATTTCAACCAAGCTTAGCGACTAGCAAAGTCGGACAAGCTACTCGTGATAGTTTCGATTTGCCGATCGTTTTGCTAACTTCGATTTAAAACAGAACTCATGTGTGTATCACATATCGTTTATCTCGGTCCTCGAGATGATTCGATTCGCTTCTCAAGCGCTCTTGTCAACGAAAGCAATATGATTTCTTTCTAGCGGGGTCGACCAAGTCTAAGTAATTTCCGTCCAATTCAAGATCAAGTATCGCACTATCACCGAGTACGTCTTCCAATCAATGATTCAATTCGTTATCCCAACTTTACTTGCGTATCATCCATTTCTATCATTCACTTCATTTGGGGCAAATCTCGCCGTCGTTCACGCACATCTCCAGTTCCACGTTTCTTTGATTTCGAGCCACGCTCGTACTAGTATCATTCCTTTCTTTTAACACGATTCCAAGTTCTCGACACTCTTCCATTCTTCAAGTCTCGTTTGGAATTCAATGTGTCACTTGGTTGGATCGTGCACGCATTCCAGGCGTCCCCAAAATACATGCATTCACCAAACTGCGTGATAGAGAATTCATCATTCTCACTTGAGTCGTATTGTGCACATACTCTGGCGTCCCTAAAATATATGCATGTCAGTCGAGTCTCATGAGCAGGGTTTCCTATATTCGTGATTCATGCTATCCATCCATGCCAATCCTCAAGATCAATATTTTGATTGCCAACAATTGAAACAGGGCGTCTCGCCTAACTGCTAGGCTATTTCTTTTCGAGACTAAGTCAATGTCAGGATTGGAATCATAGTTCCCAAACAATAATGCCAACACTGACCCCAATCCTAGGGTCAAACCAAAGTTGGTAGTACGGGAGTTTTCTACCCAAGTTTGCGTCACTCAGATTTCTAAACATCGAGCACGATCACCTATTCGCATCAATGTATTCGTTGCGCATATTCGAATCCATTCAAATCACCCAATCGACATACTTCACATATCTATTCTAACAATTTCATGTATTCGATCACGAGGTCGTCTAGCTTTGACAATATGGTGCGCCTCAATGTCACATGAGTCCGATTATCCACGGTGGTTCATGAATCACCATGCAACGCTCCCGTGAAATAATTATTCTCATCGGGGCGTAACTCTTGCTTGCGTCTAGAATAATTCATTCTCGATACGCGGATTGGACCTACGCAATCCTCAAGCTCAATCATCAAGCACACCAAGTCATTCTCAAGTTCACCTTCGCGTCAAACCACAAGTCGAAGCATACAAATTGTCATGCCATGCTAGTTCAATCACCCCCGCTGTATGAATCACCATACCAGCACTCACGCGGAGTGATCGCCCTAATCGGCGCGACGCATGTGCGAGGCTGGAGTTGCGCTCGCATAAGACAAGAATGTCGACGTTGGGGTTATCGTCGAAGCAATCTAAATATTTCATCCAAGCCGAGATCTCTGTTCGATAGTCCGACCGTTATTCATTCAACCAGAAAATTCTCGAGCCAGGTCTATATTTTCCATGACACGTTTCAATATTACGAGCATAGCATCCAACAAAATAATGACATTTGCACGATCGTCATTCGCCGAGTCAGAGTACCCCCGAGTTATCGCATATCAATCTTTGATACGCCTCAATACCATCGACGATATGCGTAACCTGACGATCTTCCTTTGCAACCAATTTCGAGTCGTGCGACTGATGTTGTTGTCTTAGTTGGATATTCCATAATTTTCTCGATATTCAAGATCAAGTTCGATCAATATTCCTCAAGCTAGTTTCAAGATCGTTGTCCAAACTCAAGTCACAATTTCATTTGACTTGATCCGAAATCGTACGTACGATTCTCTAAGTTTCCTCGATCAAGATCATTCTTTTTTATTCATCATTCCGAGTCATTTTCTAACTCGCGCAGTCCATTGACAAGTTGTCCGAACGACATCTCGTTCGGAACATTCGAGGTCACGACCAAGTAAGCGTAACGCGTTCTAAGGCTTTGCGCGATCGCATCGCTTGCCGACATACTCGTTCTATCCGTAAATCCTTTAGTCTCGCTCGAACAATTTCTCATAACGTCCATACACCACTCAGGGTTCGAGCCACTCGTCTAGTCATCGACACTTATTC
This sequence comes from Iris pallida, assembly GCA_029216955.1. Taxonomy (NCBI): domain Eukaryota; kingdom Viridiplantae; phylum Streptophyta; class Magnoliopsida; order Asparagales; family Iridaceae; genus Iris; species Iris pallida. The sequence goes on along the minus strand of JANAVB010003599.1, from coordinate 2,067,230 downwards.
TTATTCTTCTCCGAACCTATCACATACACCACTCGGTTCAAGTCATTATATAAATCCTCAAGAGATCATTCGATTTTCAATCGATATGTTAAATCGTGCGTTCGCCCGTTCCTCAAAATCTAAATCAATCTTCCATGCACGCGTAAGCGTGAACTCGATAGTGTTCCTATCGATATACACTCTAAGTGTAGCTTCGTTCTCGACCGAGCGGTACTTGATATCGCTCGTAACTCGATTGCACTAAAAGTTGAGGTACGCGACGCGCGGCACAACATAACCAGAAGGTCGTGTGCATAGCTATCCCTTGCAGACTATGTTCGAGTTTGCACGCTCACTTATTCTCGTTCGAGCGATAGTCGATCTTGCCCACAACTCGTTAGCACCAAGGATCTAGGTGCACGATACTCGGTACGACATAGCCAAAAGGCTGCGTGTAAAACCATCCCGTTCGAACTATACTTCGGTCTCGTGTACTCGTTTGCTATTTTCAGCGTAAGCTTATTCAAGCACATACTGCGTTTGCTAATTCTTAGCATCGGTTCCTTCCAACTCAAGTTCGTCGTTGTGGCACAAAGGCCTTCGTCTATCGATCCCGTCCAACCGAGTACCCATACGAGCTTTAGAAAATATTTAGACTTATTGTATGGAACATCCCAAGGCACAACGAGAGAGAGCGTACCCTTCTTTTGTTTCCAACCGAGCTTTCAAAACTGAAAAAATCGAAATGAAGTCCAAGGACGTAAAGCCGTGCTCTGATACCAATCTGTCACGCCCCGCTCCCGTAGGAACGATCGTCCTCGCTAAGGCGTGATGCCGCACGGGCCTAGGTTGCGCCCGTGCAAGGCTAAGTCCAGAAACGGCCGATTCGAGCTAGGCCACAGAGTCGCACAGAGGGTCCCCATTTGCAGCGAAAAGTAAAATGAACAAAGATTGAAGCGAATTCAACTCTTTATTGATATTCAAGAAGTTTACAAGCAGCGCTAGGCCGATATTACAAATCGCTCAAGCTCGCTCTCTCTGAAACATAAAAGGCGTGCCAAGTGGCTTACAAGATGGAATGATTCATGGCGATGTTCCGATACATTATGTCCTGTATAGGGTGCTTCAGCTCCTTGCAACGCTCCAAGGCTCCAGAGATAGCTTCGCGCCTTAGCACGTTCGAGGGAAGCTCCGCACCCGACGACGTCTCCTGCATCCTGCAAGCAGACTGTGGGGTTATCAGTACATTGTTATGCACTGGTGGGGAGGCTAGCTCCCCCACAATGCTATCATTACCAAACACGTTCTATTTACTTTTGTGCACCGTCTATCATTTATTGTCTTTCTAATCTTGCCTTAGGATCAGTTTCATGGCATATTTCATAGCCTATCTCGTGTTGCCGAATACAAGTGTCGCATGGAAATACATGCATGACTTACCTATACTTACCGTTCGGCCTTCCCTGTCTAAAGTAAACCAAGTTAGTCAATAATTCATAGGAAATAACTTAATGTGCTTCATGTGAACTTTCAATGTCAAGGGCGCGGCCCTGCCTCGGGTCCTAGTACATCGTAGGCGTATTTTCTAACTCCTTTGCCGAAGTGCTCTCGATTATCTGGTACGTTATATCCAAGCCTGTTCAGAAGGTACTTCATTTAGTTAGCTTAGACTACTTTGATTTCAATACAAGGACTTGCACGTGGATTGCCACCAGCAAAGCCCACTTAATCTATATGCATCGGTCGTTGGCATCACAAGCCAATTTGGACATGTCTTCTCCTTGGTAATTTCTCACCTATCATGGCGTGCGGCTTGGTACATCCTGATAGTCTTTTGAAATACCTGGCCTTACGTCCCCTGGTGGCCAAGCCCGCACTCAGGCCTGTACGTAAGCCATTTTAATTTCCGTCCGGACCGGCACGTCCTTCACACTTTGACTGTGCCGCTGAAAATACCCTTATTTCGCCTCTCCCCCGTATACGATGGAGGTGTCCACGACCATTTCATTTTATTTTTCATTTTAACTCAACGACTGTCTCCGAACCGTAGGCTAACCCTTAGCCTTAATACGTTATCGACTAGGTTGGTGGCGGCATCCGTGCAGCGCGGGTAACGAGCCCCGATGTACGTCCCCGTCATACCTGTCGCTAACCATTCCTTCTTTCTTATCTTTCATTCACTTGTTCTTTCATTCATTGATTCATTCACATATTCATTCATTCATTCGTTGATTCATTCATTCACTTATTCGTTCATTCTTTATACAACTCCCCGTGCGGGAGTCGCCTTGGCGACCCATCGGTCCCATAGTCTTTCAATGTTGCTACACTCTACTCGGAACGACTATGTTGATAGCCTTCCCGTTTTATTGTTGTAAACCATTCATTGTTTCGTTGTTGAACGCATAAGGGACTTACACGTAAGCTTGTGCCTTAGCACGAGCGTGGAGCGCGGTGCTAGAGTTCACATTTTTCAAGTTCCTTTCCATATTCTATACAAGCATACAAGATGGGATTATTCCCTTAGCTAGGTGCGTTGAATCATTTATTAGTATGCACGGTGTTATCGTCTAGCGATTCTCGTAACAGTGTCCGTATTGTTATGTGTCTAGGCTAAGCAAAGACGGGTTCATCGGAGCCACCCACCTTAGCGATGTTCGCATCGGCCGAGCGATACTCCGAGCGCGCCTTTGAAAGTCTAAGTCTGGATTCCTCTTGCTGGGCCAATGTAAGCCTTGCATCGATTCTTCATCAGGTCGATGCCAATTCTTCGGGTCGACGGCTCGTTTGAGTCGTTGCACTTGCCGTTTGAATCGGCGTTCTGCTAAGGCGAAGCCGGTCGTTACATAATACACCACTCAAAATAAGTCTCGTCCTCGAGACTTCCTGAGTGCAGGTCAACCTACCATTCCTTAACTCGTGTCATCGTGTTTCTTAGATAATCCCTATCGAATGGCTCTATCGTTCGATGGCATCGAACCATACTCGATACCTTTCTAAGTTCCGTGTCGCATACGTTTGGTCGATTTTATTGAATAATTCTTTATTCATTTTATAGTTGATGGTACTTATTCAATTCAAGTGTTTCTTCATTTTTGGTTGCTATTTCTTCGTGTCATGGGACTTAAATGGTCGCACGAGGCACGTTGTAATTCATCAAATACGAGAGACGTAAGCTGAGATGAACTCACTCATTCGTTCATGCGCATCTCAACACCCACTTGCAGCTGCATTCCAGTTCATCATATCGCTGAGTTTGGATCGTGCACGCATTCAAGGCGTCCCCCGAATACATACATTTCAACCAAGCTTAGCGACTAGCGAAGTCGGACAAGCTACTCGTAATAGTTTCGATTTGCCGATCATTTTGCTAACTTCAATTTAAAACCGAACTCATGTGTGTATCACATATCGTTTATCTCGGTCCTCGAGATGATTCAATTCGCTTCTCAAGCGCTCTTGTCAACGAAAGCAATATGATTTCTTTCTAGCGGGGTCGACCAAGTATAAGTAATTTCCGTCCAATTTAAGATCAAGTATCGCACTATCACCGAGTATGTCTTCCAATCAATGATTCAATTCGTTATTCCAACTTTACTTGCGCATCATCTATTTCTATCATTCACTTCATTTGGGGCAAATCTCGTCGTTGTTCACGCACATCTCCAGTTCCACGTTTCTTTGATTCCGAGCCACGCTCGTACTAGTATCATTCTTTTCTTTTAACACGATTCCAAGTTCTCGACACTCTTCCATTCTTCAAGTCTCGTTTGGAATTCAATGTGTCACTTGGTTGGATCGTGCACGCATTCCAGGCGTCCCCAAAATACATGCATTCACCAATCTGCGTGATAGAGAATTCATCATTCTCACTCGAGTCGTATCGTGCACATACTCCGGCGTCCCTGAAATATATGCATGTCAGTCGAGTCTCATGAGCAGGGTTTCCTATATTCGTGATTCATGCTATCCATCCATGCCAATCTTCAAGATCAATCTTTCGATTGCTAACAATTGAAACAGGGCGTCTCGCCTAACCGCTAGGCTATTTCTTTTCGAGACTAAGTGAATGTCAGGATTGGAATCATAGTTTCCCAACAATAATGCCCACACTGACCCCAATCCTAGGGTCAAACCAAATTTGGTAGTACGGGAGTTTTCTATCCAAGTTTGCGTCACTCAGATTTCTAAACATCGAGCACGATCGCCTATTCGCATCAATGCATTCGTTGCGCATATTCGAATCCATTCAAATCACCCAATCGACATACTTCACATATCCATTCTAACCAATTCGTGTATTCGATCACGAGGTCGTCTAGCTTTGACAATATGGTGTGCCCTAATGTCACGCGAGTCCGATTATCTACGGTGGTTCATGAATCACCATGCAACGCTCCCACGAAATAATCATTCTCATCGGGGCGTAACTCTTGCTTGCATCTAGACTAATTCATTCTCGATACGCGGATTGGACCTACGCAATCCTCAAGCTCAATCATCAAGCACACCAAGTCATTCTCAAGTTCACCTTTGCTTTAAACCACAAGTCGAAGCATATAAATTGTCACGCCATGCTAGTTCAATCACCCCCGCTGTATAAATCACCATACCAGCGCTAACGCGGAGTAATCGCCCTAATCGGCATGACGCATGTGCGAGGCTGGAATTATGCTCGTATAAGACAAGAATGTCGACGTTGGGGTTATCGTCGAAGCAATCCAAACATTTCATCCAAGCCGAGATCTCTATTCGATAGTCCGACTGTTATTCATTCAACCAGAAAATCCTCGAGCCAGGTCTATATTTTTCTCGACACGTTTCAATATCGCGAGCATAGCATCCAACGAAACAATAACATTTGCACGATCTTCATTCGCCGAGTCAGAGTACCCCCGAGTTATCTTATATCGATCTTTGATACGCCTCAATACCATCGACGATATGCGTAACCTGGCGATCTTTCTTTGCAACCAATTTCGTGTCGTGCGACTGATGTTGTTGTCCTAGTTGGATATTCCACAATTTTCTCGATATTCAAGATCAAGTTCGATCGATATTCCTCAAGCTAGTTTCAAGATCGTTGTCTAAACTCAAGTCACAATTTTATTCGACTTGATCCAAAATCGAACGTGCGATTCTCTAAGTTTCCTCGATCAAGATCATTCCTTTTTATTCATCGTTTCGAGTCATTTTCTAACTCGCGTTGTCCATTGACAAGTTGTCCGAACGACATCTCGTTCGGGACATTCGAGGTCACGACCAACTAAGAGTGACGCGTTCTAAGGCTTTGCACAATCGCATCGCTTGCCGACATACTCGTTCTATCCGTAAATCCTTTAGTCTCGCTCGAACAATTTCTCATAACGTCCATACACCACTCAGGGTTCGAGCCACTCGTCTAGTCATCGACACTTATTCTTATTCTTCTCCGAACCTATCACATACACCACTCGAGTTCAAGTCATTCTATACATCCTCAAGAGATCATTCGATTTTCAATCGATATGTTAAATCGTGCGTTTGCCCGTTCCTCAAAACCTAAATCAATCTTCCGTGCACGCCTAAGCGTGAACTCGATAGTGTTCCTATCGATATACACTCTAAGTGTAGCTTCGTTCTCGACAGAGCGGTACTTGATATCGCTCGTAACTCGATTGCACCAAAAGTCGAGGTGCACGATGCGCGACACAACATAACCAGAAGGTCGTGTGCATAGCTATCCCTTGCGAACTATGTTCGAGTTTGCACGCTCACTTATTCTCGTTCGAGCGATAGTCGATCTCGCCCAAAACTCGTTCGCACCAAGGGTCTAGGTGCGCGATACTCGGCACGACATAGCCAAAAGGCTGCGTGCAAAACCATCCCGTTCGAACTATACTTCGGTCTCGTGTACTCGTTTGCTATTGTCAGCGTTAGCTTATTCAAGCACGTACTGCGTTTGCTAACTCTTAGCATCGGTTCCTTCCAACTCAAGTTCGTCGTGGTGGCACAAAGGTCTTCGCCTATCGATCCCGTCCAACCGAGTACCCGTACGAGCTTTTGAAAATATTTAGATTTATTGTATGGAACATCCCAAGGCACAACGAGAGAGGGTGTACCCTTCTTTTGTTTCCAACCGAGCTTTCAAAACTGAGAAAATCGAAATGAAGTCCAAGGACGTAAAGCCGTGCTCTGATACCAATCTGTCACGCCCGCTCCCGTAGGAACGATCGTCCTCGCTAAGGCGTGATGCCGCACGGGCCTAGGTTGCGCCCGTGCAAGGCTAAGTCCAGAAACGGCCGATTCGAGCTAGGCTACAGAGTCGCACAGAGGGTCCCCATTTGCTGCGGAAAGTAAAATGAACACAGATTGAAGCGAATTCAACTCTTTATTGATATTCAAGTTTACAAGCGGCGCTAGGCCGATATTACAAATCGCTCAAGCTCTCTCTCTGAAACATAAAAGGCGTGCCAAGTGGCTTACAAGATGGAATGATTCATGGTGATGTTCCAATACATTATGTCCTGTATAGGGTGCTTCAGCTCCTTGCAACGCTCCAAGGCTCCAGAGATAGCTTCGTGCCTTAGCACGTTCGAGGGAAGCTCCGCACCCGACGACGTCTCCTGCATCCTGCAAGCAGACTGTGGGGTTATCAGTACATTGTTATGCACTGGTGGGGAGGCTAGCTCGCCCACAATGCTATCATTACCAAACACGTTCTATTTACTTTTGTGCACCGTCTATTATTCATTGTCTTTCTAATCTTGCCTTAGGATCAGTTTTATGGCATATTTCATAGCCTATCTCGTGTTACCGAATACAAGTGTCGCATAGAAATACATGCATGACTTACCCATACTTACCGTCTGGCCTTCCCTGTCCAAAGTAAACCAAGTTAGTCAACAATTCATAGGAAATAACTTAATGTGATTCATGTGAATTTTCAATGTCAAGGGCGTGTCCCTGCCTCGGGTCCTAGCACGTCGTAGGCGTATTTTCTAACTCCTTTGCCGAAGTACTCTCGATTATCTGGTGCGTTATATTCAAGCCTGTTCAGAAGGTACTTCATTTAGTTAACTTAGACTATTTTGATTTCAATGCAAGGACTTGCATGTGGATTGCCACCAGCAAAGCCTACTTAATCTATATGCATCGGTCGCTGGCATCACAAGCTAATTTGGACATGTCTTTCCCTTGGTAATTTCTCACCTATCATGGCGTGCGGCTTGGTACACCCTAATAGTCTTTTAAAATACCCGGCCTTACGTCCCCTGGTGGCCATGCCCGCACTCAGGCCTGTACGTAAGCCAAATTTTAATTTCCGTCCGGACAGGCACGTCCTTCACACTTTGACGGTGCCGCTGGAAATACCCTTATTTCGCCTCTCCCCCGTATACGATGGAGGTATCCACGACCATTTCATTTTATTTGTCATTTTAACTCAACGGCTGTCTCCGAGCCGTAGGCTAACCCTTAGCCTTAATACGTTATCGACTAGGTTGGCGGCGACATCCGTACAGCACGGGTAGCGAGCCCCGATGCATATCCCCGTCATACCTGTCGCTAATCATTTCTTCTTTCTTATCTTTCATTCACTTGTTCGTTCATTCATTGATTCATTCACATATTCATTCATTCATTCGTTGATTCATTCATTCACTTATTCGTTCATTCTTTATGCAACTCCCCGTACGGGAGTCGTCTTGGCGATCAATCAGTCCCATAGTCTTTCAATGTTGCTACACTCTACTCGAAACGAATATGTTGATAGCCTTCCCGTTTCATTGTTGTAAACCATTCATTGTTTCGTTGTTGAACGCATAAGGGACTTGCACGAAAGCTTGTGCCTTAGCACGAGCGTGGAGCGCGGTGCTAGAGTTCACATTTTCCAAGTTCCTTTCCATATTCTATACAAGCATACAAGATGAGATTATTCCCTTAGCTAGGTGCGTTGAGTCATTTATTAGCATACATGGTGTTATCGCCTAGCGATTCTCGTGATAGTGTCCTTATTGTTATGTGTCTAGGCTAAGCAAAGACGGGTTCATCGGAGCCACCCACCTTAGCGATGTTCGCATCGGCCGAGCGATACTCCGAGCGCGTCTTTGAAAGTCTAAGTCTGGATTCCTCTTGCTGGGCCAATGTAAGCCTTGCATCGATTCTTTATCAGGTCGATGCCAACTCTTCGGGTCGACGGCTCGTTTGAGTCGTTGCACTTGCCGTTTGAATCGACGTTCCGCTAGGGCAGAGCAGGTCGTTACAATGAATGTATCATATTTTTAAATATGGTTAATCGATTAAGTTTAGCATTTTATTATCACTAGTCTTTATACATTCACTACAACATTTCTACTTATACTCATACCTTTGGTGATATGTGCTTATTGGTTTATATATTAATGATACGAGTTTTCATTTTATCTAGCTTAAAATTAATCGAGTTGCCCAAATTAAATTGTCTTTGATTATGGTTATTCAATTAAGTTTAACATTATGATATCACTAAAACTTATGCTATCACCATAGCTCTTATACTTAAACTTAGCATCGTCCTTTTGCGCTTTTATCTTATCATACTTGCTACATGTATGTTGTTTTGTTCGTCTAACATGTACATACAGAAAAGCAATAAACAAGATCATTGTGGACATATGTAATAAAAAAAATCATGGTGGACCAAAGAAGATGGTATTCTACAAGATTTCTCTGAACCACCTGATGACATCTTCTGAGTATTTTTAGACAATAGCCGCCAAGGGAAAAAGCCAGCACCTATCAAAGGAAAAAGCCAAGCCATGCTATCATCATTTTAAGACTCTGAAGAAGCCTACACCTGCCTAAGTATATTTGGAGTCTGTAATGAGTCTTAGGAATATTTGTGAATACAGGAAATGAATGACAAAATTGAAAGCTAGCGTAGAAAATAATCTAGGACAATCTTCGGAATCCTGATGGATGATCCGACGGATCCCCACGAAAATCCGACAGAAGATCTGAATGGACTCACAGAATACCTTCTGTGATTGTTCGAATTATCTGACGAAAAATCGCAAAATTTTGCCAAATTTTCCGTCATGTTACCTTTTGCATTCCAACGATCGAATTTTATGGAAGATTGATCCCAACGGCTCTATTTATAGCCGTTGGACTGTGCAGGAGGATAATCCGACAGACTCTGCAGAAATTCGACGGATTATCCGTCAGCCTTGTGAAAGTTGCATTATTGTACTTTCCTTTGCTTTGGTTAAATAGCCTTTAACCCCTTCATTCAAGGTTGATGCTTTGAGCCTAAAAATTTCTAAACTACCAAAGCCTATCCACAAACAGCTCTACAAAGGTTTCATTTGTCATCCACAAATTGTGTTAGAGTTATTAAGTTGAAAAGTAAGATCTTCATCCTATTATATAAGGAGATCAAAACCTATTGTGAAAAGTTGAAGTTGGAGACTCTTCGTATCCAAACTCTCGGATGAAGTTGGAGAGTCTTCGTATCCAAACTCACATTGTACTATTTGGGATAATAGTGGATTAAAGCCGGAGAGAGTTTCGGGACTGGAGTGCCCCTTGGGAGGATACCAGGATACATCGGGTGTCGGTATTGTTTTGCTTCTTCTCTTGCACTTATATTTTTAAATTGCCTATTATCTTGTGCTAAGTGCTTGATTAGTTAGTTTAACCCTATTCACCCCCCTTATGGTTCCTACAATTGGTATTAGAGCAAGGACTCTATTGTTAGGCTTAACATCCTTAGAGTAGATCCTTGTTAATTTTTCTATGGCATCGTATTCCTCCTCCTCCGATAAAGAGGGTTTTGCTTCTAGTAGCATGGACAATCATGGTTCTTCTAAATACAAGAAATGCTCTAAGTGGAAAGCCATGGCTAACCAATCCTTAGAGATTCTTGTTGACCTTTATTCTAAAAATAAATTTTTTTAGAAAAGGTTATTCATTTAGAAGAATCTAATGAGTTTTTGAGAAATAAAAATAATAATTTATTATCTAGACTTGATGCTCAAAACTCATCTTGCATTTCTTTAAAGAGTTTGAATGAGGCTTTAATTTTAAAAATTAGATCTCTTTCCTCATCAATAGAAGATCTTAAGAGGCAAACACATGAGTTAAATCATTTGCATGATTCTTCTATTGACCCTTTAAAGAAACAAATGATGATTTTATTTCTAGAATTGCCTTATTTGAAAAAGAGAATTATGCTTTAAATGCTAAATTTTATTCTCTTACATGCATGCATGATGATTTGTTGTTAGAACATGATATTCTTAAAACCAAATCTTCGGATGCTCACTCTAGGATTATTCATCATTCTAGTATGTCACATGATCACAACCATGCTCATTCCAATACTTGTGCACACAATAGTATTAGGTGCTTTTATTGCTCTCGTATTGGATACATAAGCTTTATATGTCCTATTCGTAGGACCTTTACTACCAATGCTAGAGTAAATGCTATATGGGTTCCTAAAGCTAATAAATGTGGATCCAAGTTTATTTGGATACCAAAGTCTTCGCCTAATGTTGTAGGTGGAGCTTCTTGTATTGGGACATAGCACCAAGGAGCGTGTTGGTGGTTGCAAATCTCAAAGGTTATCTTCCAAACAATTGCACCAACACAAATGTGACCACTAGAACCACTTTGGTAACATGCTAAACGATTCTCTTTAAATGGTTTATATTTGTAGAATCTAGCATGTTTTCCTTGATGTCTTGCTACTACCTCACATTGATATCCTTTAGTTGCTTCTTATATAAATCAATGTGTGATATAATACTAGCATGCTTAATTAATTTTCTTATTATTTCTTCTATCTAGCATGACTAGTTACTTAGCTTAAATGATTAGTTCACACTATGTAATTTTTCTGTCATTCTTTATTAGTGTGACATATTTATTTATGTATGTTCATTATTCTTAATCTTTATTTAAAAAGCATGCATATCACTCTAGTCAATATGAGCTTGGTTTTGTTTTGAGTTAACATGATTTTAACTCTCCGTCTTTAATTTTTTTTTGAGATAGTTACTTCTTACCGATTTTTATTTGATATGTCATGTTTAACTTAATCGATATTTGTGAATATATGTGTTTAGCACAAGCTTCTTATCACTTGACAAGTGTAGAAGTATGGAAAAGAATAAAGAAAGATCCATGCGGCCAGGAAGCCCCATGCGGCTCAGAGGGCTCATGCGGCTCAGAATCCATGCGGCTCAACGCGTCTATGCGGCTCTGTGATCTCCATGCGGCTCAGAGAGGTGCCACATAGCATACAAACAACTCTTCCCTTACTGCATTAAATGCCTTGACGGCTGACAACGCTGACAGCTGACAGCCCTGACACAAAGATACAAATTATGAATCTGTCATAATGGCAGACTCCTAGGGAAATGAAGGAAATCTCTGACACAAATCTCCCAAGATCTAGAAAGTGCCACGCGGCCTTGACACGTGGGCAGTCATATGCGGCTCGAGCAGAGACTCCCCATGCGGCTCAGATCGAAGCGGTCCTATGCGGCTCAGGCCGATATGATGTATTATGTGGCCCAAGCAAGGGGCTCCCCCATGCGGCTCACAAGGACTATCTCCATGCGGCTCGCTAAGGAGCCACCTATTATGCGGCTGCCTACGCTCATGCGGTTCAGATCATCACCATTCATCCCAAGCCGCTTTTGACACGTGGCCAGTCTTATGCGGCTCAAACCTCATGCGGCTCAGATCTCTTCAGTGGCTCTCGTGCCCCGCCACGTGGTAGGACACGTGTCATAAAGTCCATCAAATCTCAAAAATCCAGATTTACTGCGATCAAAGATTGGGTCGAATCCCAATAATCTGGGACACGTGACGGAAGAATGAATTAAATTTATTCATTCAGATTTGCAGACATCAGCAAATCATCATGATTAAGATTTATTGCAATCAGTATTAATTACTGATAGGATTTGGTGCAATCTACATTGATGGCCCAGATTCACCACACTCAAGATTAAGGGCCCAGATTGACCAATCAGCAGGCCGCCGCCACTTCAAGAAGGGACAATCATTGCAAACCCTAATGAGGCCCCCATTCCTATAAATAACAAGGTGCCATTCCCTTGCAAGATATACGAGAGAGGAGAGGACGCATAGACACGCAGAGAGAGAGAAAAAAGAGCATTTCTTCAACGCCAAGCAATCTTCTGGAGCCAAGGCTGCAAACCGATCGTCCAAGGAGTAAGGCAGAGCTGCCGTCACTTTTCCGAGCCTCTATTGTCACCCCCCAGAATCTAAAATAAACAATTGTACTTAGATTGCTGTACCTAGGTTTTCGTCCCTAGGCTTTCTTTGTACAAGCGAAGTTTGTATTGTGAAGTAAAAGTCCAGTCCTCCGATAATTGTTCTGCTCTTTTATATTTTATGGCAAACAACAAGTTTATACTTGTACTTCTATTTTAACCTTCTACTTGCATAATATATTCATCATTGATTCTTATATTTTATTTTGACTATCTTCTTGAGAATCAGTTATGTCTTTGCCTAATAAAGTTTATTTGCACATGTTTTTGAATTTGTGATGATTTTTTCAAATATTCATTAAGAATACATGATTATATTCATTATATTTCTATTTACATGTAGTTCATGTATTTCTTATTTTATATCTATTATTGTATAAATATATTTATGTGGGCATATGAGTTAAGCTCAAGTTTTATATAAATTTGAGGAGTATTTATTCATACTTGTTTCTTTCAAACCTGTGCTTACCTCATACTATAGCTATTGATTCTTTTGACCAAATTTATGTATCTCTTCTCGAATCAATTAGCTTCTTCCTTAAAGCTTTCTTTTGATGATATCTTTTTACCTTTTTGGTTGACTTTATGGATACATACTTTTCACTTGATTCCTGAATCTCTTTATGTATTCCTATTTGATATATATATATATATATATATATATATATATATATATATATATATATATATTATAGTTTTATCTATATGTTTCCTACATTTTGATGTTTAATTGTTTTATTCCTTTAAGTTGTGATATTGAGAGAAAATGTTTATTAGTGTCTTGTTCATGACTATTTATGGAAGTTCTTTTAAGGATCACATAGTTTTGTATTGTACCTTACTTTTTAATTTCCCTCCTTAATTATTGCACATTTTCTAGTCTATCTTATATTTTACTATAGTGCACTATGAAAGCTTTTAAAAAATGTGTCTCTTGCTATCTTTAGCTCTTAATTAGCTTTCTTGATCTTAATGATCTTTCTTTGCTCATTTTTATGGGCATATGCTTCTTTTGAATTATTATTACCTACTAATATTTTGTAGCACATGAGAATATATGTTATTAATACATCATACTTCTTATGTTCTTAGCTACCATGGTTTGAGCTTTTGTGTTGAGATTTTCCATTTCTAGAGAATACACTTATTTTATATCGGCTATAATATGTTGCATTCTCTAGATCGATCTTTTATTTTATTATCTTGGGTTAATCTCAATACTTGGCAAAGAGATTTATTTTATTATGTTTTCATGAACATCTCTTTTATCATTTACTTGATGAGTCTAATTTATTTACTTGTCATCTTATACTTTTATCCTTGCTTAATATAGAGTCTATAGATTTTGTTCATTCAAAATGTATTATCCTTATTGTGAACTCTATGCTTAAACAAATATCTTTAGTGTTAGTGACTTGAGATTTAATGAGGACATTTATCTTGTTAATGGCCTATCTCATTAATCTTAATTAGTTATGTAGCTTGCTTATTTCTAATCTATTGTTAAGCTACATAATTTTTGTTCACTTTCACTCATCTAGCTATCTTCTTGAATTTTAATCTATATGTGATATGCTAGCTTACAAAAACAAGATTTATGATTTTTTTTGATAAGATTTGTATTCTATTTTAGATACATATGTTTGCTCTCTAAAATTAGTTTGACAAATTTTTTATTTTATCTTGCTTCTATTAAGGTCTGTGATTCCTTGCTTTAACTTCCTTCCATACTAGTTATTAGTAAACATCTCTTAAATTTCTCTCTTCTTTGAGTCATGATTTCATCATATTATCATATTACATCTATTTAGATTAAATTTGTAATCATTTAAATGAGATTGACTCTTTTCCATTTTTTTGATTTGTAAGATTATATTATAAAAATGGATTTTGGAGTTTCTTTTGATGAGATTTATTAATGGATCATGTTTATTCATTTGTTTTCTTTATGAATGATCCTATTAATTGAGTAGTCATAAACTATCTAGTTATGTGAGTATCAAGTTAATTTATTACTCTACTTTTACTACTCATGGTTTATCACATATGACCTTTGCTATTAGAATTTTTTTTAAGCAAGGTTGGGATATTACCCGTTGATGGGTAAATATACGGTAAAACATACCTAGTCCATGTAAAGTAATAAATTGGTTGATTCTTTCTTAATTAGATAATCATGGACATGATATTTGAGTTTTATTTTATTTTATTTTTGAGCTATACTTTAACTCTCATTGTGATTGATTTAATTGACTTTATTCCTTTTCGTGATGACATTTTTCTCAAAAGATAACATAGATTGATCTATCTTTTTTTTTAATATGAGATTCTTCTATATAGTTTAGTATATGTCATCTTTTGATTACATGTACTAAATTAGAATATTCTTTTGATTTCTCATCTATAGTGGCAATTTATTGGTTATCTCTTCTTGACTAAAGATGACATTATTCGTTTTATGACGATTTTATAGCCTTATATGCATTGAGCAAGGGAGAAAAATCCATAGTTGATTTACTCCTAGATCTTTATATTATCTATTATTATGCTATAAGTGCTTTGGAACTAGATATGCATATTTTGAGGGGAGCAAATAAATTGCTTCAATTCACTTACACTCTTGTATATGTAGAATATCTAGTTAATCATGGACCCATATTTCTTCAATTTCGTATCTTGTTGCTTGAGGTCATAATTTTTTTATTTTGAAGGGTTTATGAGAGTGTATGCTATTGTCTTTACTATCTTGCCCCTTTCTTCTATATGGGATAAAATAGGTCATCTTGCTAATATTAACCTTCGTATCTTATCTTGATGACTATTATGCTTTCATTGATTTGGCCTTACTTGTATGCTTAATTAATTTGACTTTCCTTGTTGAGGACTTACCCAAAACTTCATGAGTTCTATCTATATTGGCAATACCTTGAGGGAGATTATTCAAGTCGACTGAATTTCTCCTTCTCAAGTATTTTTCTCATTTACCTTCATGTTTATCTAAAAGGGTATTCATATAGCATGATAAGGTAATTGAGTTCAAATGCATGAACTTGGGTAAACATATAGATTCTGCAAATAATAAGATTATTATATATAAATTGCTATATTTTACATTGTTCATTCTTTTATTTTGTTCCACTATTTATTTGTGGACAATTGTGACTATTAATGGCTTCGTAGATCAATGTTTCAAGTTTACATCTTTTCAATTGGTATCAAGTTTATTTTTTTTAATATCTCATTTGGTATCTATTTTCTTTGATATCTATTACTTGCAATTATCTAATCCTCATGGCTTTTATTTGAATCCTTTATTTCATTATTCTCTTCCAAAACTAGAGTAATATTTCATATCCTATTGTGTTTTGGATTTATTTCTTGGATTTCAAGTTAGTAAACTACTTATTGATTGTTTTCAAATTCTTTTAGTTTTACCAACTATATTGTATTTTGACAAGCAACTTTTCTATTTAGTACTCTACATTTGGTATGTACTTTCTATACTTGTCTTGCCACTCTTCTCCCATTGTTTTTCTTAATATATCTTGATCATGATTGTATATGCCTTCCTCATGTTCTGATTTGTGTGCTTAAGATTAATTTCATTCTATCTCTTAGTATGGGAAAGCTTATTTTTTATCATATCAAAGGGGGAGAAGTAAGTTTAAGTATATGTTTATTTGTTTGTAAAGGGGTAGAAGTAATCTAAGTAGTATGCTTTTAGTGCTGTACATTTATGTCTTTTATTTATTAGTGATAACTGCATCTATTGTGTTTATACTAAACTTAACCGATTTGCTATAATCAAAATGGGGGAGATTGTTGGCCCAATGGATGAATCATGTTTTTGAATATGGTTAATTGATTAAGTTTAGCATTTTATTATCACTATCTTTATACATTCACTACAACATTTCTACTTATACTCATACCTTTGGTGATATGTGCTTATTGTTTTATATATTAGTGATATGAGCTTTCATTTTATCTAGCTTAAAATTAATCGAGTTGCCCAAATCAAACTGTCTTTGATTATGGTTATTCAATTAAGTTTAACATTACGATATCATTAAAACTTATGCTATCACCATAGCTCTTATACTTAAACTTAGCATTGTCCTTTTGTGCTTTTATCTTATCATACTTACTACATGTATGTTGTTTTGTTCGTCTAACATGTACATACAGAAAAGCAATAAACAAGATCATTGTGGACATATGCAATGAAGAAATCATGGTGGGCCAAAGACGATGGATTCCGCAAGATTTCTCTGAACACCTGACGACATCTCCTGAGTATCTTTGGACAATAGCTGCCAAGGAAAAAAGACAGCACCTATCAAAGGAAGAAGCCAAGCCATGCCATCATCATTTCAAGAATCTGAAGAAGCCTGCACCTGCCTAAGTATATCTGGAGTTTGTAATGAGTCTTAGGAATATTTGTGAACACAAGAAATGGATGACAAAATTGAAAGCTAGGGTAGAAAAAAATTAGAGCTGTCAAGACGGGCCGGCGGGGCGGGCCGGCCCGTAACCCACCATAACCCACCATTTGGCGGGGCGGGGCGGGCCGACCCACCATTTTGGCGGGCTGAAAAAACTCCAACCCAGCCCAACCCACCGACGGGCCGTGGGCTAGGCGGGCCGGCCCGCTTAATTTTTTTTAAATTTTTAATTATTGTTTAGTTTCTTGAAAGGAAAAAAAATTATATATATAATATTTTCTACTCACTCTCATATGCATCAAATTACAAGTAAAATATAAAAAATATTATAATAGTAGATATTTCTTTAAAACACCTTCGTTCATGTAAATAAATGACCAAATTTAATATTTTATATGTCATTACTTGCATTAAATGAGAGTTTTTATCATTTATAATACATATCTCATGTATGTGCTAAATAAAATAATTAAAATTTTTATAAAAAAATAGATGGCGGGCCAACCCACTTGGCCCGCGGGCTAGCCCACCGCAGGGCGGGCTACTAGCGGGCCAGCCCACCTAGGCCCGCCTGTTTGGCGGGCTCCAAAACGCTCGGCCCAACCCACCTTTTTGGCGGGCGGGGCGGGCCGACCCAACGGGCTTGGCCCATTTTGATAGCTCTAAAAATAATCCAGGACAATCTTCGGAATCCTGACGGATGATCCGGCGGATCTCCGCGGAAATTCGGCGAAAGATCCCAATGGACTCACAAAATACCTTCTGTGTTTGTTCGGATTATCCGACGAAAAATCGCAAAATTTTGGCAGATTTTTCGTCATGTTACCATTTGCATTCCAACGGTCGAATTTTACGAAAGATTGATCCCAACGGCTCTATTTATAGCCGTTGGACTGTGCAGACGGATATTCCGACGGACTTCTGTGAAAATTCGGCAGATTATCCGTCAGCCTTGTGAAAGTTGCATTATATCACTTTCCTTTGCTTGGTTATAAATAGCCTTGAACCTGTAACGTCCCAGTCCCAAAATACGTAGGACTAGGAACCTAGACATGCCAGCCGTATAATAAATATACGTAAGCTGTAAAATATAGTAGAACCATAACTAATCTCATCCACACAAAATAAATGAATAAAAGATATCATATAATGATAATGAATTATCTTGATACAATATGTTGGGCGGAGAAAAATCCACTACCAACAAGTAAAGGAAAAATACACGAGAAAAGAAATAATTTTTGGCGAGCGAAGCGAAGACGATCCAAGCGCAATCATCCTCGAAGAAATAGAGATGGTCACGGCTAGAGCTAGAACACCTGCGAAAGACAATAGCACACACCTAACGAGATAACCAGGTCCTCAGAGGGACGTAACAAGACACATAATATCATGCCATATAAAATGAATAAATATTGCTCAAATAAATAAGTCAATTGAATTATAACATGGTCAATACACACCTATTGAACTAGCTTACCATCCCCCCAACCAAACAAAGACAGAAGATGGTAAATTAATTCACGATGACGTATCATTCCATGCTATGAATCCAATATGATATCCGGACCCCAACAAGGTTCAATACCTTCTCATCGAAGTAGTAAGTCACACCTACAACCAAACAAGGACAAGATGTGACGAACTAATCCGCGACAAGTTATTGTTCCAAGCCACGGTCAGATACAAGCACCCAAACCAAAAGTACTCGTACCTAACGGATAAAGGTGCCTAACCGTTCTAAGTGAAATGTAGTTAAGAACAATCCTTCCTACGTATGGGCCCTGGCTAAATAGGATCGGCGTAGTCCCCCCTTGGGGCACCAAAGGCCCAATCAATAAGAGCATAACGTTCCGCAAAATGCCAATGGCCGTCAGTAATCATGGGTCATCAACCCCGTATCTTCAGCGAAACTTTTGGGTCACAAGGGAAATTGCATCGAAGCCCATACGCTAAGGAATTGTCCTCCCCTCCCAATGCCTACTATGTTGTATCCACAACATAAAACCACTATTAACCGCTAAGTCAAACTAAGCATGCAACCTCTATTAGCGGTTATTCCTATCGCACGGCATGTACGTACTGGTGGCCAGCCAATCATGCACGTCCGTGTTCTATATGTGACACACAACTTCGTGGTACGACGTGTCAAGGCCAATGAATACAACACACAAGGTGGTCCCTTAAATCTAGGTTTAATGTGTAAGAAAAATAAAACATAGCAGGAAATATAAATGAACAGTAAGTTCTAACAGGTTATGCCATGTATCATAGTTTATTTTGCATAAAGAAAATAATGAATAATGCATAAAATATGAGCTAAAATAAATAAACAGCAAATGACAAGGTGTCTTGCCTGGTAGGACGCCTGGTGTGCTGCGATGGTCAAGGTGGCACGAACTGCGACTTCGGTGTAACAACTATGCAAGGTGGCCTCTGATGGTGGCACAGACAGTTCCATTGGGTCTAGAAGGGTCAAATTAGTTAGGGTAGACATAAGGTAGTATGGAATTGGTAAAGGAATAGAAAAGATGGACTGAATCACGAGATGGAGAAAAATCGTAGGAAGTCAAATAATATATTTATTTTAGAAAATATTTTATAATACTTGAAATATAAATTATTAGTCAAAATATGCTTTCAATTAAATACAAAAAATCGAAAGTCGTTTTTAAAGCAAAACTCTAAGTTGTCAAAATTGGATATTAGATAAGAACTCTATTTTTATTAGTAAAAATAATGTTTTATAAATACTTAAAAATAAGGAAAAAATTGATTTAGGCTAAAACTATATTTTGATATAAAAATGAATTATTATGAATATATATATTAAGGTTACCATTTGTTTGGAGGAAAATAGCTAGAATATTGTAGTAAGATATTATTATTTTTAAGTAAAAAATCGTACTTTTAAATAATACCGTAACATAATTTAGGGATATAACAATATTTAATATTACAAAAATCTTAGTAAAACCAATGGATTTAGTATAACCATAATAGTATATATATTTTTAAATAACGTCCTGCAGGAAATAAAAATATCTTTTAAAATATATTAATAATACTTACATGAGTATCTCATTACTAACAGTTAAATAATAATAATAATAATAATAATAATAATAATAATAATAATAATAATAATAATAATAATAATAATAATAATAATAATAACAACAAAATATCTGATGTTCTCTTATAAGGAAAGAAGAAGATGTAAAGGAAATAGAATAATAATATAGTAATATTTATAATGTTATCAACAGATATTTCTGTTGCTGTTAAAACACATACCTAAAAATAAAAATAAAATACCCTAACCCTCAGCTTAATAGAAGAGGACAACTACACCACCAGCAGTAATAATAATAATAATGATAATAATAATAATAATAATAATAATAATAATAATAATAATAATAATAATAATAATAATAATAATAATAATAATAATAAAACTAAGAAAACCACACTAATAAAAAAATAAAAAAATAAAATAAAATCCAATTCCCAACTACTGTTTCCTCTCTTTTAGAGAGGAGGGAGAGGAGAGGTCTTTATTTTAAAGAAAAAAATGTAAAGTGAACTTAACAGAGAGAGAGAGAGAGAGAGAGAGAGAGAGGGGGAGAGTCTGAGCGAGAGAGAGAGAGAGTGGGCGCGAGAGAGCGGTGAGATCGGAGGATCTCTCGGCGACGAAGCTTGCTGACGGAAGCAGGGCGCGGAGGATCGGAGGAGGCGTGGAGCTGCGGTGGAGGAGAAGAGGGAAGAAGGGGCGAAGATCTCGTCGGCTGGGTCGTCGACAAGAGGGGCAGCCGCACGCGGGTGTTGCGGGGAGGTAGCCAAGGCGGGAAGGGGGTTTCGACAAGGGCTTCGTCGACCGGCTGTGGCGCGGGCGGAGGAGAGAGAAAAGTGGAGGGGGTTTCGGTGATGGGCAGTGTCATAGCAGCGGAGGAGGGACTCCCATGCGGAATTCGGTCAAGGCGAGGAACTCGCGCGGATGCTGGTGGGGAGTGGAAAAGGATTTCTCGTCCGATTTCGGCGACCATCGGTCGAGTACGGGAAGGCGGCTTTCGTCCGGAGCCGACGTTCACCGGTTGCGACGTGGACTAAGGGGAAGTGGAGGTGGCGGCGTGCAATCTTGGTGCTTGTATGGTGGAGGACCCCGGCGGGCGTGCCGGACCGGTGGGTCCAGGCAACGGCGGCCTGACGCTGAGGGCGAGGTGAGTCATCTTTTATTTATGGTGGTGGTGATGAGTTTTGGGAGGGTTTGGATGGATTCTCGATGGTTGTGGGGGTGCTGGTGAGGAGGTCTGGTGGTGGTGAAGGTGGTGACGGTGGTCGGGATGGAGAAGAGGAGGCTGGACGGGGGGTGTCGAAGAATCGGCTGGGTCGGAGGAAGAAGTGTAGGGGGGTCGGCGTGTGGTTGTCGGGGTGGCCGGAAGTCGAGGCGGAGGTTAGGCACGGTAGAGATCGGGGACAGGATAGTGGAGGAAGCTGGCTAGAAAGTTGGTCGAAGTTGGAGGACTTGGTGGAGGTGGTGGTCATGGAGTCGACGGGGGTGGCTGTGGCAGAGACTGGGTATGGCCATTAGGATAGGATTAGCGTTTAGGTGGTCGTCGTGTCCAGGGTGTCGGACACGACAAGGGAATACTGGATTTGTGTCCAGGGTGGTTGGACGAGAATTGATATGTGTATATGTAAAAAGAATAACCTATAGGAAAGACACCCGGGGTGGGACCCGAGGCCGTCACTGCTGACACGAGGATGGATGGAACACCGACACGAGGCACACATATTTGTGGCAAAATTTGTTGACTAGTATTGTGAAGGAAACAATGGGGAGTCTCCCCGATTTATAGGGTTGAGAAATCCTAATTGGATAAGAAGTAGAAAAGATTCAAATCCCCTTTTTGATAATCGTCATATTTGATTTAAAACAAAAATCAAATCCAAATCTAATGTAAATTTCAGTAAATCTAAATCTTGTTTAATTATAGATAATGCATAAATTATACTATCAATTTAAATAAAATTTATCCAGAGTTTAAATTATCACCATAATTTCAAAATTATCTTTTCTATAAATAATAGAAATAATTAAATTTCGAAAATAAATAAATATTTAAATATTTGAAATACCTTTTGAAAATAAATAAATGTAATTAGTTTCAAAAACCAATATATACATGAATCTATTTTCATGTTCCTTGCATACAAAAAATATTAATATAAATAATATTTTTGAAATCAATAGCCATATTTGTATAATAGATGAAATAACTTTTATGAGAAAATAAAACCTATATTTTTGGCAAGGAATTGCTATGACACTAAATATAAGTATGTTGAAAAATAAATTACATAAATAAAATCGAAAATGTTGTCTAAAAGTATGTACGCTCGCACATATTCGCATTCGAATCGGATCATGCCCAGCCTGCACCGTTGTTGAGACGGCGGCAGTAAGCTGTATCTTCCATATGCAGGTAATCAACAACTCAATCTAATTTGCCACAATCTTTAATATTTGATAATTTAAAACTTGTTCAGTACAGAGTACAATCTTAAAACCACCAACTGAAATAACATTGTTTTTTAAACAAAACTATCAAACTGGAAAATAGCATCTAAAAAGAAGCAACATCATCATCAGGTACGCCATCCTCAGGAAGCACAGTAGGGTATAGCTCAGGGTCATAGTAGCTACTAATCAGTAGCTCTGCATCCTCAATAGGACCTAAAAATATAGTCTCCAGTCAGGAGGGAGCAAATTACAAATTCATGATATTTTAACAATTGAAATTAATAATGGAATTATGCACTTCTAAACAATTTGAAATAAATGATTTTCCAACAGTTAAAACAGTGTGATATGAATAGGTAATGAATATGACCGGATTGGATTTGTTACAGTAATATCCTAGTGATATGGTATGGCTTATCCCCGTGTGTTTGAGGGGTAAGCTAATACATTCAGTTATACTAATTGGATGTGGTCATATCCACTACACTACTCCCCCAGTCCCCAATAGTTACAGTAGTTACAGTCAATGCTCTCAAAGAGAGTTCCGTGTTGTATCGTGGTTTAAACTTGTATTAAAACAATTATTAACTAATTGTAATCTACCACAAAAATGTACTTGCCTCAAATTGATTTGACTGGACGGGTCGATACGTCGGGATGGGAATTCAGGTTCTTCCTTGAAATCCTACATTCGGAAAACTTGTCTCAGAAAACCAAAGTCGCCAATGATGCTATACTAGTTGCAATCTCTAGTTGTGCCTAGTCAATTTTAGTCTTTATTTAGCTAACATAACCAAAACGCGATTATTAGTGCGTTGCAAATTAAGAAACATCAATTTATATTTAATTATGGGAAAACTTGCATTTATCAATTTATTCGGAAAACTTGGTATTTATATTTATATATAAAAATACAATTTTCTTATTAAATGAGAAATAACGTAAATTTCTAAAATTTCTATAGTTATTTACCCTAAATTATGCGTCTGAACAATAACCAGAAAAATCTAAAACTATAATTACTAATTATTACAAATTTGTAGAAAAGTAAATGGGCTTATGCCCTTACAAGCCAATGAATTAAAATAAGAAGAAAACTTGTTAGTCCTGTAATCTTCCTAAAATTAATTATAATTAAACTAATAATTTAAATTAAAATAATTATAATAGTGAGTCTCAGATTTTTGGTCCAATCATCATATAGGCTAATGCCTCAACGTCCGGGCGAAACCGGTTTCGTTTGCACTTAGCCAGGGCCCATTGACCAATTACGGTCGTCGCCCAAAAGTCCAAAATAATATTCTTTTCCGAAAACCATTTTAAAATTATATAATTAAATTTTATAGAAAATTTTGGCAGCATTTCCTCTATTTTCGGGATAACCCAAAATCGGAAAAATGCGCCAACAATATCCCAAACCAGGGAAATAACCCGTAAATTAATTCCATCACCATATATATATAAAATCAAATTCACTGATCATGTTCGAAAATGTTTGAAAAACCCGAAATAGAAATCGGACTTCAAACACCACAAAAACTAAATATGGTACCAGAAAATAGTTCTCGAAAAAATCCGAAACTAAACAATCATCAACAATTCCCAGAACCTTTCCGAAGAAAAGTTCGAGAATTCCGAGAAACCACAACCTCGGAATTTCCAAAACCAAACTGTACAGAACCCTTCCGAAAATTGTTCAGAAATTCCGAAATCAAAATTTATATGAAAATCACAGGACCTTCTTCCAGAAGAAATCCACATAACTCTTTCCGAAGAGTTTTCGGAAAACCAAAACCAACAAACCATTTACAGAACCAAAAATCACAGAACAAATGGTTCCGAAATTTCCAAAACCAAGAACGTAGCCGAAAACCGAATTTCCGAAGAAATTCTTGGACCAAATTATCATTACAGACCAAGACAGGGGACGAACTACTGTGATTACCAGAGATTCCCAAGTTGACGGAATCTGAAGTGTAGCCTCAGACTCGGAACAGCAAATCCGACACTAGAAGATGCTGGACCGGCACAACGTTCAGATCGAACTAGGGGTTGCTGTGGCGGACAGCGCACGGGTTGGGATCGACGCCGGGGAGCGTGCCGAAAGGGCGCTAGGGACAGCAGTGGCGGGGCCGCTCGGGGAGCTAGCGCCGAAGAGGCGGACTCGAAAGGCGCCGGGGAGGGTCGCCGGATAGGGCGCGGCTTGGGGCGACGCCTGGATTCGCGGGGATCAGCGGCGAGGGGATCGGCGTGGAGGGCTGAGCCGCGCGGATCAGAACGCGGTCGTCGGAGTCGCCTGGACGGGGCCGGCCTGGACTCGGGCGGAGGGAAGCGCTCGAGCCCGCGGGGAGGGTCGACAGGGTGGCGCCGCACAGGGGTCGACCGGAAGGAGCCGGGTCGCCGAAAAGAAAATTGGGAGTTAGGGATTTGGGAGTGGTGATGAGGGAGAGGGATGGAGAGTGGAGAAGTAGAGAAGGGTTTAAATAGGAGAAGAGAATGGGGTTACGGGAGGAGAGTAGACTCGACGGTTTCGAGAGAGAAGGGGTGATGGCGGCGGGGGTTATGGGAAAAGGAATGGCCGACTGTTGAGAAGGAAGGGAAATGGGGGTTAGGTCGGTTATGGGAAGAGGGAGTGAGCTGAGAGTTTTTTTTCTTTTCTTTTCCTCTGATGGTTTTTAAGACAGAAAGTTTTAATGAGAGTTGAAAGTATACATTTTAATTAGAATTGAATTTAAATAAAAGTTGTAAATTCAAATTTCATTTATATATAAAAAAACTAGTCTTTGAAATGAAACCGAGTTTGGGTTCTGTTCCAAAAATAGATCGAGATGGGTTCAGGACAGGTTCGGGACGAGTTCGAAATAAAACAAAAAATCCAATTAAATGCTTTTCATAAATTCACTAATTAATTAATAATAATATTATTTTAGTAAAAATTTATTTAGCAACTCAATTTTAATAAGTTAAAAATGTAATCTAAATTTACGGGTTTCACAACCTTTCCTCCTTAGAAAATTTTATCCTCGAATTTAAAGGATAAGGTTAGGAATTACCTCAGGTCTCAAACAAGTACGGGTACTGTTCCCGCATCTCATCTTCTCGCTCCCAGGTAGACTCGCCTGGGGAATCGTGCCTCCACATAACTCTAACTATGGGAGTCGCCGAAGTCCTGATCCTCTTCTCGCCTCTATCTAAAATCGCCACAAGCTTCTCTAGTATTGTAAGACTCGGTCCAATCTCCAGCTCTGAATGATCCAAGATATGACTCGGATCTGGGATGTAGCGTCTGAGCTGCGAAACGTGGAAGACGTTGTGCACGCCCTCAAGATTGGCTGGTAGAGCTAACCGATACGCTACTTCACCAATTCGGCTCAAAACTTCAAATGGTCTGATATATCTGGGACTCAGCTTCCCAGCTTTGCCAAATCTGATAGTTCCTCTGGTAGGAGAAATCTTCACAAAGACACTATCTCCTTCTTCAAACTCCAGTGGTCGACGACTGCTATCTGCCCAATACTTCTGCCTGTCTTGGGCGATCCTGAGCTTGTCTCTAATTACCTTCACCTTCTCTGCTGCGTCAGTCACCATCACTGGCCCCAATATTACTCTTTCTCCTACGTCGTCCCATGCAAGTGGAGTGCGACAACGACGTCCATAAAGAGCTTCAAATGGGGTCATACCAATGCTAGCTTGGTAACTGTTGTTGTAGGAGAATTCCACTAAATGTAAGTGGTCCTCATAAGACCCTCCAAATTCCAAGACGCAAGATCTCAGCATGTCCTCTAGCGTCTGGATGGTCCTCTCAGATTGTCCGTCAGTTTGGGGATGATAGGCTGTACTGAACTTCAGTTTTGTTCCCAAGCTGTCATACAAACTCTTCCAAAAGTGTGAGGTAAATCTAGTATCTCAGTCAGATACAATACTTACCGGTACTCCATGAATCCGGTAGATGTGCCGCATGTACAGTGCCGCCAACTTTTCGGTGGATAAACCAACCTTGAAAGGAATAAAGTGAGCCGACTTAGTCAGTCGGTCCACAATAACCCAAATAGCGTCCTTTCCTCCTTGGGATCGAGGCAGTCCTGACACAAAATCTATTGTTATATGCTCCTATTTCCACTCCGGAATGTACAACGGCTGTAGAAGTCCTGTGGGTCTCTGTCTGCTAGCCTTCACTTGTTGGCAAATCAAGTATCTAGCCACAAATCTGGATACATCCTTCTTCATTCCATACCACCAAACGATGGTACGCATATCCCGATACATCTTATTAGCTCCAAGATGTATGGAATACTACGACTGGTGCGTTTCTTGCATCAGCTCATTCCTCAATTCGCTAGATGGTACACACAGCCTCGTACCATTCTTCAATGCTCCGTCACTGGCGATAGAAAATCCTTCAAGTGTTCCTGCCTGTACTTCATCTCTGAGTTTGCAAAGCGTCTCGTCTTGGAATTGTGTCTCCTTGACTTTGTCCATCAGACTTGAACGCAATTGCAACTGCATCATGGTTGAGTCAGCTCTAGGTACATCAGCTTCTCGCCCCAGTTCCTTCATCTTCTCCTCAGGCAGTACAGTCTCCAGACCAAGCTTCTCTATGTCCTCCAACAAGTGTCGCTCCTTGGTCAAGAACATCGCCACTGGGTATCGACTAAGTGCATCTGCAACCACATTAGCCTTACCCGGATGGTACTGCAGGTCGATGTCAAAATCCTTCATCAGTTCCAGCCACCTTCTTTGTCTCATGTTTAGTTCCTTCTGAGTGAAAACATATTTCAGACTTTTGTGGTCTGTATATATTTCCACTCTCTCTCCATAGAGATAATGCTTCCATAGCTTCAATGTAAAGATGACTGCAGCAAGCTCCAGGTCATATGTGGGATAATTCTTCTCATGAGTCCGTAATTGCCTAGATGCGTAAGCAATCACTTTCTCATGTTTTTGAAGAACGCAACCTAGTCCTTTTCCAGAGGCATCGCTGTAGATTGAGAAACCACCGGTTCCTGCGGGTAGCGCAAGGATTGGTGCAGTGGTAAGCCTCTTCTTCAGCTCCTCAAATGCCGCCTGTCAATCTTCTGTCCAGATGAACTCTTCATTCTTCCGAGTGAGCTTCGTCATCGGTTCAGCAATTCTGGCAAAATCCTTCACAAACTTTCGGTAGTAGCCAGCCAAGCCCAAGAAACTTCTGATCTCAGCAACTGAGCTTGGGGTAGACCACTTCTCAACAGCAGCTATCTTCTTAGGGTCCACCGAAATTCCTTCTCCTGTGACAACATGGCCAAGAAAATCCACCTTGTCTAGAAAGAATTCACA
This sequence comes from Iris pallida, assembly GCA_029216955.1. NCBI lineage: Eukaryota > Viridiplantae > Streptophyta > Magnoliopsida > Asparagales > Iridaceae > Iris > Iris pallida. The sequence continues at coordinate 2,039,694 of JANAVB010003599.1, read as the reverse complement.
TTTGGATAGCTTACCATTTAACTTATCTTTCCTCAAAGTTCCCAGAACTTTCCTGAGGTGCTCTTCATGCTCCTCTTCAGTCTTCGAGTAGATCAGGATGTCATCGATGAAGACAACGACAAACTGATCTAGGTATGCATGGAAAACCATGTTCATAAGGTTCATGAATACAGCAGGAGCATTCGTCAGTCCAAACGGCATGACCAAGAATTCAAACTGCCCATACTTGGTGTTGAACGCCGTCTTGGGAATGTCTTCCTTCCTAACCTTGATTTGATGGTAGCCGGATCTGAGGTCAATCTTCGAGAACACCTTGGCTCCACTGAGTTGATCAAATAGGTCATCGATCCAGGGCAGAGGGTACTTGTTCTTGATGGTGATATTGTTCAGCGCCCGGTAGTCGATGCACATCCTCACAGTTCCATCCTTCTTGGGTACAAACAAGATAGGTGCTCCCCAGGGTGAAGCTCCGTCTCGGATAAATCTCAAAGCCTTCAGTTCATTGATCTGATCCTTCATCTCCTTGGCCTTCTTCGGGTTGACTCTGTAGCATCCCTTAGAAATAGGGGAAGAACCGGAGACTAGGTTAATGGTGAACTCTATGTCTCGGTCTGGGGGTAACCCGGAAAGACTATCAGGGAAGACATCCATAAATTCTGCTATGATAGGATGGGGAGGTCCGGATTCTTCTGTGATAGAGGTGTAGGTAACACACTCCATATCCTCCGGAGTTTGAGAGATTTCAAACTCTGGCTCTCCAGGTGGGCTGAAGACTACACATCCTCTGTGACAGTCTATCAGCGCATGCTGCTTACTCAACCAGTCCATCCCTAGGACTATATCATAATTGGGTAAGGGCATCACAAGTAAAGGTGCTACGAATTGGTGGCCTGATATGGTGATAGGGCAGTTACAGATCTCAGTGATAGGTAGGGGTCCTTCACCGGTCATGACTCTACATATCTTCTTGCTAAAGCCCGTATCTATGTGGTGTGCAAAGATGAACTTTGTGGATATGAAACTATGTGATGCTCCTGAATCAAATAAAGCTAAGGCAGGATAGGAATGCACATAAATGAAACCTGCGATGACATCAGCTGTATGTTCCTGCTCTGGCTCTTGTTCCTCTGCTGCTAGGGCAAAAGCTCGCCCAGTCTTCTGTTGATGCTGCCCAAATTGTTGTTGCTGAGTGGGCAGAGGACCTTTCTGTTGAGTTGCTCCAGTCCGGTGGGCCGCTGAGGGACAGTCCTTCACTTGGTGGGTAGAAGACCCACAGACTAGGCAATGTCCTAGTCTCTTTCTGCAGATATTTGCTTGATGCCCCGGCCTTTTGCAATAGTCGCAGACAGGGATCTGCCTCTGAGGTGCCCTATCATTGTTCCTTGCCTGTTGGTTCTGCTGCTGGTGGTGGGAAGGCCGGTTGTTGTTGTTGTTGTTGGGCCTCTTCTGATTACCCTGAAAGTTGTTAGTTCCAGGATAATCCCTCTTTGAGCGAGCGGGTTGGCTCTTCTCTATATCTTGAGCTCACTCCAGGATCTTTTCATAGGTCTTAGCACCGCTTGAGATCACATGGGTGCGGATCTCCTCTCTCAACCCATGTCTAAACCTTTCAGCACGGTCTTCAGGGTCAGCCACCAGGTTCTTGGCAAAACGGCTGAGTTGGCCGAATTCTGCCGCATATTCTCCAACAGTCATATTTCCTTGCTTCAGGTTCTGAAATTGCCTCTCCATCTCCCGCAACTCTGATGTTGGGAAGAACTTTCTCTTGAACAACCTCTTGAAGGTGTCCCAGTCAAGCTGCCTGTCCTGGAGTCGGGGTTTATTCCGATACCAGGTGCTTGCTACACTTTGCAGTTGGAGTCCCACTGCTTCAGCCTTGAGGTCTTCTGGAAGTCAAGCGACGCTTAGGAGACGCTCCATACTATCGAGCCATTCATCAGCATAGACGATTCCTTCAGTTCCCTTAAAGGGTCGAGGGTTCTGCTTCTTGAAACTCTCAATATCGCCCACCTTGGCAATATGATTCCCATTAATTTAAATGGCCTTAATATTACATAAATTAATCCTTATATTTATGTTTACCTTGGCAGGCCTTGGTTCCTGTTGAGCTGCTTTTCCTCTCTCCAGTGCAGCCATGGCCACACTATGGGCATTTTCCATGCCTTCTCACATAATCGCCGTCTGCTCGCGATGAGCTTCAGCTTGAGTTCTCTGGGATTCTAGCACTCCTCTTAGCAGACCTATGAGGTCGGTGGGGTCCACAGGCACCGGTGGGGTAGCTGGAGTGGGCAAAACCACAGGGGGCTACATCTCCATCTGGGAAGATGATGGATCCGCCGTTGAATTATGGGGACGGTCGGCCAGCTGCCGAGGTGTAGGATCCGGACTTGGTTGGGGTGGTAGGTTATGATAGGGTGAAGATACCCCATCGCCAGCAGGATTGGTCTTGTCAGTGGCCATTCTCTGGAAGGTTTAGGATATATAAACATAAGCAAGGTAGCCTACTCGTCTATAACAAACAAAAATATTTACATATCTAATTCGGACCTATTATTGTGACAAATCCATGTTCTAGTGTTCTAATTGTCTCTAGATAGGTTTTCCTAAGTCGTTGATATGACCTGCATGGGCCACCACTAAAAACATGTCACGACCCGGTCCCAATTTCTTAGGTCGAATCGGATCATGCCCAGCCTGCACCGTTGTTGAGACGACGGCAGTAAGCTGTATCTTCCATATGCAGGTAATCAACAACTCAATCTAATTTGCCACAATCTTTAATATTTGATAATTTAAAACTTGTTCAGTACAGAGTACAATCTTAAAACCACCAACTGAAATAACATTATTTTTTAAACAAAACTACCAAACTGGAAAATAGCATCTAAAAAGAAGCAACATCATCATCAGGTACGCCATCCTCAGGAAGCACAACAGGGTATAGCTCAGGGTCATAGTAGCTACTAATCAGTAGCTCTGCATCCTCAATAGGACCTAAAAATATAGTCTCCAGTCAGGAGGGAGCAAAGTACAAATTCATGATATTTTAACAATTGAAATTAATAATGGAATTATGCACTTTTAAATAATTTGAAATAAATAATTTTCCAACAGTTAAAACAGTGTGATATGAATAGGTAATGAATATGACCGGATTGGGTTTGTTACAGTAATATCCTAGTGATATGATATGGCTTATCCCCGTGTGTTTGAGGGGTAAGCTAATACAATCAGTTATACTAATTGGATGTGGTCATATCCACTACACTACTCCCCCAGTCCCCAATAGTTACAGTAGTTACAGTCAATGCTCTCAAAGAGAGTTCCATGTTGTATCGTGGTTTAAACTTACATTAAAATAATTATTAACTAATTGTAATCTACCATAAAAATGTACTTGCCTCAAATTGATTTGACTGGACGGGTCGATACGTCGGGATGGGAATTCAGGTTCTTCCTTGAAATCCTACATTCGGGAAACTTGTCTCAGAAAACCAAAGTCGCCAATGATGCTATACTAGTTGCAATCTCTAGTTGTGCCTAGTCAATTTTAGTCTTTATTTAGCTAACACAACCAAAACGCGATTATTAGTGCGTTGCAAATTAAGAAACATCAATTTATATTTAATTCTGGGAAAACTTGTATTTATTAATTTATTCAGAAAACTTGGTATTTATATTTATATATAAAAATACATTTTTCTTATTAAATGAGAAATAACGTGAATTTCTAAAATTTCTATAGTTATTTACCCTGAATTACGCGTCTGAACAATAACTAGAAAAATCCAAAACTATAATTACTAATTATTACAAATTTGCAGAAAAGTAAATGGGCTTATGCCCTTACAAGCCAATGAATTAAAATAAGAAGAAAACTTGTTAGTCCTGTAATCTTCCTACAAATTAATTATAATTAAACTAATAATTTAAATTAAAATAATTATAATAGTGATTCTCATATTTTTGGTCCAATCATCATATAGGCTAATGCCTCAACGTCCGGACGAAACCGGTTTCGTTTGCACCTAGCCAGGGCCCATTGACCAATTACGGTCGTCGCCCAAAAGTCCAAAATAATATTCTTTTTCAAAAACCATTTTAAAATTATATAATTAAATTTTATAGAAAATTTCGGCATCATTCCCTCTATTTTCGGGATAACCCAAAACTGGGAAAATGCGCCAACAATATCCCAAACCAGGGAAATAACCCGTAAATTAATTCCATCACCATATATATATATATATATATATATATATATATATATATATATATAAAATCAAATTCACGGATCATGTTCGAAAATGTTCGAAAAACCCGAAATAGAAATCGGAATTCAAATACCACAAAAACTAAATATGGTACCAGAAAATAGTTCTCGGAAAAATCCGAAACTAAACAATCATCAAAAATTCCCAGAACCTTTCCGAAGAAAAGTTCGAGAATTCCGAGAAACCACAACCTCGGAATTTCCAAAACCAAACTGTACAGAACCCTTCCGAAAAATGTTCGAAAATTCTGAAATCAAAATTTATATGAAAATCACAGGACCTTCTTCCAGAAGAAATCCACAGAACTCTTTCCGAAGAGTTTTCGAAAAACCGAAACCAACAAACCATTCGCAGAACCAAAAATCACAGAACAAATGGTTCCGAAATTTCCGAAACCAAAAATGTAGCCGAAAACCGAATTTCCGAAGAAATTCGTGGACCAAATTATCATCACAGACCAAGACAGGGGACGAACTTCTGTGATTACCAGAGATTACCCAAGTTGACGGAATCTGAAGTGTAGCCTCAGACTCGGAACAGCAAATCGGGCACTAGAAGATGCTGGACCGACACAATGTTCAGATCGAACTAGGGGTTGTTGTGGCGGACAGCGCACGGGTCGGGATCGACGTCGGGGAGCGGGCCGAAAGGGCGCTAGGGACAGCAGTGGCGGGGCCGCTCCGGGAGCTAGCGCCGAAGAGGCGGACTCGGAGGGCGCCGGGGAGGGTCGCCGGATAGGGTGTGGCTTGGGGCGGCGCCTGGATTCGCGGGGATCGGCGGCGAGGGGATCGGCCTGGAGGGCTGAGCCGCGCGGATCGGAACGCGGTCGCCGGAGTCGCCTGGACGGGGCCGGCCTGGACTCGGGCGAAGGGCAGCGCTCGGGCCCGCGGGGAGGGTCGACGGGGTGGCGCCGCACAGGGGTCGGCCGGGAGGAGCCTGGTTGCCGAAAAGAAAATTGGGAGTTAGGGATTTGGGAGTGGTGATGAGGGAAAGGGATGGAGAGTGGAGAAGTAGAGAAGGGTTTAAATAGGAGGAGAGAATGGGGTTACGGGAGGAGAGTAGAATCGACGGTTTCAAGAGAGAAGGGGTGATGTCGGCGGGGGTTATGGGAAAAGGAATGGCCGGCTGTTGAGAAGGAAGGGAAATGAGGGTTAGATCGGTTATGGGAAGATGGAGTGAGCTGAGTTTTTTTTTCTTTTCTTTTCCTCTGATGGTTTTTAAGACAGAAAGTTTTTAATGAGAGTTGAAAGTATACATTTTAATTAGAATTGAATTTAAATAAAATTTGTAAATTCAAATTTCATTTATATATAAAAAAACTAGTCTTTGAAATGAAACCGAGTTTGGGTTCTGTTCCAAAAATAGATCAAGATGGGTTCAGGACAGGTTCGGGACGGGTTCGAAATAAAACAAAAAATCCAATTAAATATTTTTCATAAATTCACTAATTAATTAATAATAATATTATTTTAGTAAAAGTTTATTTAACAACTCAATTTTAATAAGTTAAAAATACAATCTAAATTTACGGGTTTCACAACTGGAGAAGTCCCCAATATTTTAATAGGAATATAGTGGAGTGTTCAATAAGCCTTGAATGGCAATCTATGTAAATTTTATTAGATCTAGGCCTTATAGTGTAGAACCATAACTAACCTCTAACCATCTTGTAACTACACTAAGTAACTCAAACTGATTGCTAACTAGTTATTAGTTAATAACTAATCACAACCAGTTAGTAATAATTCATTAACTAGAGCTTAATTAGTCCAACTCCTATTCCATACTCTCTCAGTATTACAATAAACCCGGAATGAAAAGAAATAATTAATTAAATTTAGATTAATCTTTAACTATCAAGATTAAAAGACAACATAAGTTAGTTAAAACATATTCACTTTGTAAATGGCGATTTAAGAGTTAAAATAAACAAGTTATTACTAAAAAAATAAATCAAATTTATAAAAAATCATGATGTTCCAAAATAGAATTTCAGAAATACAATTCTTGCAAAATTCCATAAATCCTTAAAATAATTTTAGGTAGTTACAAATATACCCACCTTACAAAAATTCCGTCCTCAAAATTTCAAAAGGAACGATAAATAAGGTTCTGACTTAACCAAATACAAAATTATGAAAATGGCTAAAATCGGTTAAACATTGAGTTTACGTTTAAATAGGAGTAGTAGAATCATGATTCCCTAGAAGTGATTGAAGTTTAAAATTTTGGCATGATAGGAATAGTACTTAAATGACATAGTCATGATTAAATTCTAACCATGATCAAGGTTAAGTTGTGACATGTCTAAGAAGAAATCATTTAGCATGTAACGCCCCAGTCCTAAAATACGTAGGACTAAGTACGTGGACATGCCAGCTGTATACATACGAAATACATGGCCTCGTATGTATACATAAGCTGTAAAATACAGTAAACCACAACTAGCTAATCTCATCCACAAAATAAGGGAATAAAAGGTATCATATAATGTATTATCTTGTTACAATATGTTGGGTGGAGACACATCCACTACCAACCAAAAATAAAAGGGAAGAAGTACATGATATATATAAAATGACTAAACGAAAGTAGCAAGGAGGAACCAAGACACGTCATCTTCGAATAAATGGAGAAGACCACGACCTTTTCTAGAATACCTGCAGAAGACAAGAACGCACACCTAAAGAGATAACCAGGTCCTTAGAGGGACGTAACAAGACACATAATATCATGTCATAAACTGAATAATAAAAGCTCAACAGAAAAGTATATATATGTCTAAAAGTAAAGGTCCTTAACCATTCTATGTGTAAATGTACTTTGAAGACAACGTTCCACGTACACAAGGGCTTCCGAGGCTAGAAACACGATGCGTTAGCGTTTCAACCAAGGCACTAGTGGCATCTAGAGAAAAGTAAATGTACGGCCCATTAGCACTCGACTGAGAAGCTAAGGGCATCTAGAGGAAAATAAATGCACGGCCACTAGTTCTTGGGTGAGTCACTAACGGCAACTATAGAAAAATAAATGTACGACACATTAGTGTTTCAACCGAGGCACTAGTGGCATCTAGAGGAAAATAAATAAATGCACGGCACACTAGCACTCGGGAGAACCATTAACGGCATCTAGAGGAAAGTAAATGAGTGAAAGCTCCTGCACCTAATAACTGTCTTCTCCCTCCCCATGCGCTACTCGTGCTGAATCCACACCACAATGTTTCTAACAACTGCTAAGTCTTATAGACAAATCTATTAGCAGTTATATCCTAACGCTCGTCCTGTACGCACCGATGTACGGTCGGTACACAAGTCCGAATCTATATGCGACTCGCGACTTCGTGGCACACATGTATCGAGGCCAATGAATACAGCACAAACCAAGGGCGGTCCCTTAACTCTAGGCCAAATGCAACTAAATATAATAATTTGCAAGAAAAATTTATATTTGCTAGAAATAAGTAAAAACATGCATGATATTGAGCATTTTAAATAAACAGTAAGGCAAGGTGTCTTGCCTGGTATTGACTCCTGGTATGCTGCGATGACCATGGTGGCACAGATTATGACTTTGGTGTTTCAACTGCACAAGACGGACTCTGATGATAGTACGGATTATTCTATTGGTTCCAGAATAATCAAATTAGGTAGGGTTGCTAGAAGAATTAGCGAGAGGACAGGAAAATAGGAGTTTAGTTACGGACGAGAGGATGAACGAAGGAAAGTGGATAATAATAATAATAATTATATATATATATATATGAATCATATATATATAATTATTATATATATATATATATAATAATTATAATAATTATTATATATATATATATATATATATATATATATATATATATATATATATATATATATATATATATATATATATATATATATATATATATATATATATATGATCTTTAAGAACTATTTACAACATATATAAAAACTATATTTTACTATCCCAAAATATTTGTAAATAGTAAAAGTCATTTTATTTGAAACTATAATTTACTAACAAAATTCTTTAGAATATAATATTTTGGAAAGCGCTTTTTAATTAATCAAATTATTTTTAGGTAAAAGTCGTATGTAGATTTTAAAAATTAGTATAGTGATATCTAGACAAGTACAACTTATGGAATTTAAAGTTCACTTTAGTATACCAATATTTCCATAGATTTTCTAAAATTTTAATAGTAGCCCATAATACACATAAAATAACTATAAATAATATTACAACAACAAAGATAATAATAAATAATAACCATATTAATAGTAAATATTATAGCAATTTGTGATATAATTAACTTACACTATATATCATACTGTATAAAAAAATAATGAATAAATAAAATCACAAAATCTTATAAGTCGCCAGCACTTCTACTGGTCTCCTCCTTCGAGGAGGTCAACCTATACAAAACGAGAAAAAGACAGTGTGAGAAAGGGAGGCAGCAACGATAGTTGTTCGCCAAAAAGAAATCATAATTAAGAAAGTTATTTCCTCTCTCGATGCTGCACTCTTCCTAAATGTTTTTAAAGCAACCAAAGAAGAAAGGGGGGAGAGAGAGAGAGAGAAGGAATTTAGTAAAAAGAGTGGGAGAAAGAGGGGCAAGGGGGTCAGATAGAATTCGGGACGAAGCAGAGAGGAGGAGGAAAGGACGAGTCGGAAGAGGAGGAGAGCCTGGGATCGAGAGGGCAAGAGTGCGAAAAAGTTCCAACGGAAGAGGGTTCCGAAAGGGAGAAGGTAGGTCACTGGTTCGTCGCGGACGCGGGAGGGGGGGGGGGGGGGGCTTGGCAATGGGGGTGTCATGAGGAAGAAGGAGGGGAGCCTGGGCTTTCCGGCGGCAATCGGAAGTCAAGGATGACGGTGGACGCACGGTTCGCCGGCGCTGGGGCCAAGTTCGACCACTTGGCGCCCGAGGCAACCGCCGAGGCGCTACGGAGGAGGCTAGGGTGATGGGACTGTCGGCGCAGCGGTCGCAGAGAAGCGGACACGCACGGAGTCCGATGATAGTGGTACAGCGGTACGGGGAACCTGGGGCGGTCGGGACTGGAGGTCAGGTTAGAATTTTATTGGTACTTTTTTTGGGGGGGTTTGGTGTTTTTCTATGCTGTGATGGCTTGGGTTTCAAACAATTTGGAGGAGACAGTGGCGGCGATGATTTTTGTTTTGGGCGTTGGTAGGCGGCCGGTCACAGTGGCGGCCGGTCGTGGTAGTGGTGGCTGTGTGATGGTGATCTGGTGGGCTGGCTGGTTTGACAAGAGGGAGAAGGCTGGGCCGAGGTGGCCACCTGATGGGCAAGGCTGGCGGGCTCGGCAAGGATGCAGTATGAGGATTGTCGAGGCTGGCCGCCTACCGGTGCGACGGGAGTCTGGGAGGATCGGTCAGGAGGTGGGGTAGTCTTGTTGTTGGGTGCAGTCAGATGGTGGTCGTGTCTGGCTGTTGTGGTTTGCTGGGTTCGGATGGTTCCTTTGTGGCGAAGGTGTAGGCTGGAGTGGTGGTGATGGGGAGACGATGATGCTGATGATAGCGGTGAGTGAGGTTCGGTTGATGGTGGCAGAAAAGGTGATTCTGCCATGGTGGTAGGATAGAGGGATGAGTATCGGGTGTAACGCCCCAGTCCCAAAATACGTAGGACTAGGATACGTATACATGCCAGCTACGCATCGAAAGGACTCCAGCCCAGCTCGAATACGTATAAGCTGTTTGGTTATTCTAGATTAACTATATCTCAATCCATATAAAAAGATAAATATAACGAATCAAGTGTAGTAAGGCTGATCAGGCCATGATACACTGATTCTAGATTAGATAAATATGTTAGAGTGGATCCCCAATAACACATTCATCATGAACAAGCTAGATAAAAATGAAGCTTGTAAAAGACTAGCTATAATAACAACGAGTATCAAATATAGGACAAAATCGAAATACGGAAGATATGATAAAAATACACTATGTATACCTAAAGTCTCCGCGTAGCAAACATCATCCATCAGTGTACCGTGCCATCAACTAATACCTGGAGAGATCACCAGGTCCTCAGAGGACTAGCAAGACACATAATATACATGCCTACTGTACAGTAAATCTTATGCAAGAAATATAGGAATAACCAATCGAGGAAAGAATAACACGAAAAAGAACTCTATAGATGGTGACATGTCATGAGAATATAATATTAATCGTGGCTAAAACCGTAGCCCGGAGAGGCACTAACAGTCCTATAATAGGTTCTCTATCGTAGCCCGGGGAGGCACTAACAATAGAGGATAGCCACGGCTAATAAAGCATTCTCTCCTAAGGTACTAGGAAATCAAGCCTATCTAGTCATGTCCAAGTCAAGTACAGGTCAAACAGGTCAGAAAAAACATGGAACATGCATATCAATACTATCACTATACATGAACAAGATAGGAAAGATAGAACAAGTAGTATAGAAAGAAAAATCAAAATCTACGTGCACGTGTAACTAGAAAGAATCATGAGGGGAAACAAGAGAGATATGCAACAAAGCAAGAAATACTGAAAATATAGAAAAGCATGTAAATACTGTAGAGTTTGGCAAGGTGTACTTGCCTGGGTCGTGAGCATTGTGGTGACGAAGATCAGACAGAAAAGTAGGTGGAACAACGGCTGCCGAGGAACTAAGGTCCAAACAAACGTCTTCGGATGCTGAAAATAGTCTATCATCTAATTATAATTAATATTGTACCTATTAGATTTATTTAGTTAGGAGATGGTATAGATCTTTGTATCAGCTTTCCGAAAAATTAAGCGGATCACATTTTCGTTTCCGGAATCTCCAGGAATCGCGAAAATATCGAAACATGTTTGTTTTTCGGGAATCTAATACTCAAATTTTTTTACAGAAATATATAGAACGAATTTTATCTATTGAAATATACTTTTGAAAATCTTACCTCGATACGCTTCCAACAAAAAAAACTGGGACGCGTTTCGAGTCCCGAGCTAGGAGATATGGCCCTTCTAAGTTGCTTTGTCGGATAAAAAACGTTGCTGACTTTTCTAGCGAATTTGGAGAATATTTTTGGACGAAAAAGAGAAAGTGTGCATGATTTTTAATATAAGAATTATGAGATACCCATATATTTATATATATAATTAAGATAGATATGTATTATTTAATTTAAGTATGATTAGATTATACATGTTAGAATAAGATAATCTGGATAGTAGTAGGATTACCAATAAGGCTAAATTTGGAATATAATTTGTTTAAATATTATAATCAATGTTCATTATTAAAGGAGACTTAATTTAAAATCTATGTGCTGCTATTAGATAAGAAGCATATAAGTTTTAAATATTAAATTTAGATTTAATTAAAATACAAAGAAGATTTGCATGGAGGGTTTCCTAATATGGAACTAGTTAGATTTCTAAATATAATGCAATCTGATTCTGAATAAATATTAAATATATATATAGTTATTAATATATATTAATGCCCAACATGCCTACATAGGTTTGGGTTGGACTTTGGGTCAAATATAAACTAATGCCAACAAAGATTACACTAGGATTACACGTAGACACTTCCTATAAATAGAAACTTTCCAAAATTGAAAACATATTAATATTAATAAGATATATATACAAAATATATATATCAACATGAAGGTATTTAAAAGTACTACATGTCTATTTAGATTGGGATTTGGTTCGGGTCAAGTCGGGGCTAAATTGGTACAATCGGGTCTCCTAGAAGGTCAATAATCTAATAATTAAATAAATAAATCATCGGTGGAGGTTAAGTCGTAACTTGGCCTGGTTTTCCTAGTTAGAACACACCTATGGCTCGGCCTTCCCTACCATGGGTAATAGACTAGTCAAAGTACACGACTACACTATCCGTGCTAAAATTCCTAGTCGATTTGTATCTCAAACTTAACCATAACTAAGGCCATATATATATAATATTAGACTATTATAAATATAATCATATACATAAAATTGTATTTAAATCTAATTGACTGTATAATATCCTAAAATAAATTCATAATAATTATACTGTCATGGCAACCTAACATGGCTTCCTACCAGGTGGGGTTGGCTAGGTTAGGGTCCAAATATATTTTCTAATTTAATCGAACTCTAAGAGTCAACCAATAAGTCTCTTGTGCCATTCGCAATTAAATAGCACATGGAGACTCGATTGAGTGGCACACTCTTAGCATGTGCGTCGTAGGCTCAAAATGAGTCAAAACCATAATTGGGTCGAATAGTTTTGATCTATGTCGAGTCCCGAACTCACGTGAGAAGTTAGGTCTGGAATTATGATAAATAATCTAATTGTCTAAATTTGACCCGAAGTTGCGCAAAGTCAAAAGAATGCTAGGAAACAAGTTCGGATGGGACATGATATATCAAATTGAAGGTCATCATGTCTACTACAAAACTCATAAAAGACGTTTCAAGAGATGGGCATGTCGTGTGCTCCAACAATCAAAGACATAAAAAGTACATATAAAATTCTAATTAAATATACAATATAACCTAATAATTAGAAATACTATAAAATAAAATAAAAAAGTAATTTCCAAAAATCAGGGTCCTCACAATCTACCCACCTTAAAAGAATTTTGTCCTCGAAATTAAAATAAGGACCCTTAGTAACGAAAAACCACGCTAGTGTTACTAGAAATAGTTTAAGGGATACGCTAGGTCACTACAGTGTCTCCTAATAAGTCAAGTAATAATCAAGCCTAAACAATTTGGTTTTGCAACATCTATATCGTAAAACTATAGATGGTTATCTTTACTCGCTCTTCTTGGTTTTAGCGGTCTTGCAACGAACATATTGAAGGCTTGTCCCTCCTAACCATACTAGTATCACAATTATATAAGTCTTTTTTTTTTCCTAACCAAGCTAAGTGGTACCTACTAATCCGCTTAATCCTCACTTTAAACTAACACGGTATAATAGTAAATGGGTTAGGTTAGACTGTCTACTTTACTCTTGTAGAGGGCCAATCATTACACTAAAACTACCACCCTTTTCTCTATCGAGTGACTGCCATAAGGACGTAACCTAGTACGATCATCTATTTATTTCTATATTAAGGACATCTACCCACCTTTGGTTAAACTATCTCATCAAACACATAATGCCCTATGGCATATGGCATCTCTAATCTCCATTATCTATCAAGCAATCACAATACAATAAGCAGACTAACTTACACTATAACTTAAGAATTTCTGATAAATCCTATATAGCACGATTATTCGTCACTTCAAAATTAGAAGAGACGAGAAGCAATGATACGAGAAAGCAAAGGAAGAGTAATCGAGAGCAAATACGAAGTTCAAGGGTGGTAGAGAAATTTCTAAAAGAATTATCAAGGCAGTTGTGGATTGAGATTCCTAAGGGTTTAATCAGGTCGCAGGCCCGCTCGGTGCAGTGACGTAACCGAAACGGCTAACTTGACCTGCATGGGCCACCACAAAAATATGTAATGCCTCAGTCCCAAAATATGTAGGACTAGGATACGTATACATGCCAGCTACGCATCGAAAGGACTCCAGCCCAGCTCGAATACGTATAAGCTGTTTGGTTATTCTAGATTAACTATATCTCAATCCACATAATAAAGATAAATATGATGAATCAAGTGTAATAAGGCTGATCAGGCCATGATACACTGATTCTAGATTAGATAAATATGTTAGAGTGGATCCCCAATAACACATTTATCATGAACAAGCTAGATAAAAATGAAGCTTGTAAAAGACTAGCTATAATAACAACGAGTATCAAATATAGGACAAAATCAAAATACGGAAGATATGATAAAAATACACTATGTATACCTAAAGTCTCCGCGTAGCAAACATCATCCATCAGTGTACCGTGCCATCAACTAATACCTGGAGAGATCACCAGGTCCTCAGAGGACTAGCAAGACACATAATATACATGCCTACTGTACAGTAAATCTTATGCAAGAAATATAGGAATAACCAATCGAGGAAAGAATAACACGAAAAAGAACTCTATAGATGGTGACATGTCATGAGAATATAATATTAATCGTGGCTAAAACTGTAGCCCGGAGAGGCACTAACAGTCCTATAATAGGTTCTCTATCGTAGCCCGGGGAGGCACTAACAATAGAGGATAGCAACGGCTAATAAAGCATTCTCTCCTAAGGTACTAGGAAATCAAGCCTATCTAGTCATGTACAAGTCAAGTACAGGTCAAACAGGTCAGAAAAAACATGGAACATGCATATCAATACTATCACTATACATGAACAAGATAGGAAAGATAGAACAAGTAGTATAGAAAGAAAAATCAAAATCTACGTGCACGTGTAACTAGAAAGAATCATGAGGGGAAACAAGAGAGATATGCAACAAAGCAAGAAATACTGAAAATATAGGAAAGCATGTAAATACTATAGAGTTTGGCAAGGTGTACTTTCCTGGGTCGTGAGCACTGTGATGACGAAGATCAGACAGGAAAGTAGGTGGAACAACGGCTGCCGAGGAACTAAGGTCCAAACAAACGTCTCCGGATGCTGAAAATAGTCTATCATCTAATTATAATTAATATTGTACCTATTAGATTTATTTAGTTAGGAGATGGTATAGATCTTTGTATCAGCTTTCCGAAAAATTAAACGGATCACATTTTCTTTTCCGGAATCTCCAGGAATCACGAAAATATCGAAACATGTTTATTTTTCGAGAATCTAATACTCAAATTTTTTTACAGAAATATATAGAATGAATATTATCTATTAAAATATGTTTTTGAAAAGCTTACCTCGATACGCTTCCAACAAAAAAAACTGGGATGCGTTTCGAGTCCCGAGCTAGGAGATATGGCCCTTCTAAGTTGCTTTGTCGGATAAAAAACGTGGCTGACTTTTCTAGCGAATTTGGAGAATATTTTTGGACGAAAAAGAGAAGGTGTGCATGATTTTTAATATAAGAATTATGAGATACTCATATATTTATATATATAATTAAGATAGATATGTATTATTTAATTTAAGTATGATTAGATTATACATGTTAGAATAAGATAATCTGGATAGTGTAGGATTACCAATAAGGCTAAATTTGGAATATAATTTGTTTAAATATTATAATCAATGTTCATTATTAAAGGAGACTTAATTTAAAATCTATGTGCTGCTATTAGATAAGAAGCATATAAGTTTTAAATATTAAATTTAGATTTAATTAAAATACAAAGAAGATTTGCATGGAGGGTTTCCTAATATGGAACTAGTTAGATTTCTAAATATAAATGCAATCTAATTCTGAATAAATATTAAATATATATAGTTATTAATATATATTAATGCCCAACATGCCTACATAGGTTTGGGTTGGACTTTGGGTCAAATATAAACTAATGCCAACAAGGATTACACTAGGATTACACGTAGACACTTCCTATAAATAGAAACTTTCCAAAATTAAAAACATATTAATATTAATAAGATATATATATCAACATGAAGGTATTTGAAAGTACTATATGTCTATTTAGATTGGAATTTGGTTCGGGTCAAGTCGGGGCTAAATTGGTACAACCGGGTCTCCTAGAAGGTCAATAATCTAATAATTAAATAAATAAATCATCAGTGGAGGTTAAGTCGTAACTTGTCCTGGTTTTCCTAGTTAGAACACACCTATGGCTCGGCCTTCCCTACCATGGGTAATAGACTAGTCAAAGTACACGACTACACTATCCGTGCTAAAATTCCTAGTCGATTTGTATCTCAAACTTAACCATAACTAAGGCCATATATATATATATAATATTAGACTATTATAAATATAATCATATACACAAAATTGTATTTAAATCTAATTGACTGTATAACATCCCAAAATAAATTCATAATAATTATACTATCATGGCAACCTAACATGGCTTCCTACCAGGTGGGGTTGGCTAGGTTAGGGTCCAAATATATTTTCTAATTTAATCAAACTCTAAGAGTCAACCAATAAGTCTCTTGTGCCATTCGCAATTAAATAGCATATGGAGACTCGATTGAGTGGCACACTCTTAGCATGTGTGTCGTAGGCTCAAAATGAGTCAAAACCATAATTGGGTCGAATAGTTTTGATCTATGTCGAGTCCCGAACTCACGTGGGAAGTTAGGTCTGGAATTATGATAAATAATCTAATTGCCTAAATTTGATCCGAAGTTGCGCAAAGTCAAAAGAATGCTAGGAAACAAGTTCGGATGGGACATGATATATCAAATTGAAGGTCATCATGTCTACTACAAAACTCATAAAGGACGTTTCAAGAGATGGGCATGTCGTGTGCTTCAACAATCAAAGACATAAAAAGTACATATAAAATTCTAATTAAATATACAATATAACCTAATAATTAGAAATACTATAAAATAAACTAAAAAATAATTTCCAAAAATCAGGGTACTCACATCGGAGTCGGTCACGACGAGCATGTGGGTGGTGTGGTGGAGCCGAGGAGGTTGCCGGAGGCTGGTCGTTGAAGGGATGAGTCGGGGGAGGGATTTGTGATGTATCATGTCGGGGTTGTTGACGCGGAGGAGGAACAATGTATATGTAATATATGGAATAAGATTTTGGACAGGGGAAACATGGACACGATGCACGTTTATGGATGGTAGGAATTTATGGATGAGTACCTCTCCTTATATAGGAGGTAGGAATTCCCAGTTGGATAAGGATTATGGAGGTTTAAATCCCCTTTAGATATTTCCCCTTCTAAATTTAAATCATATAAAAATTTTGTTCAATCCAAATCATATTTAATTCTTTTACAAAATCTTATCTTTAATCAAAATCCATAATTTAAATCTTTATTTTAAATTATCACAATTAATTAAAAAATAATCCAAAAATTATAAAATATGTTTATAATTAAATATTCTAATAATGAATTTCAAAATTAATAAGTATGTTTAAATATAATAGAAATTAACTTCAAGATGTTGCTTCAATAATTTAAGATAACTAATAATAAGAAAAATTTGAAAATTAGAATATATACTCACGAATTAGATTTATATAACTCATATACAAATATTTACAAAATTATTGTTTTTCTAATTTATTACTATATTTGTACAATAAAATATACATAAATAGTATTTTGAAAATCTCGAAGCGTCACTTCACACAACTTTAAGTAATTAAAATAATCTATATATATTATTTTGGAAACCATATTACATAAATAAAATCGAAAACATTTTCTAAAAATATGTATCTCGCACATATTCGCACTCGACGAGCAAATACGAAAAACCTAAATTTGCGCGCGACATACAATACGACTATGGGATGTACAATTACGAAGCAAAAACAAATCAGTACCAATTTCATATATATAAAATATAGTAAAAATTTAGGGGTTTTAAATCCTACCCAACTTACAAAAATTTTGTCCTCAAAATTAAGAATTAGTAGGGGTGAGAATGCACAAGGGGGTATCAGTGAGGAATAATCATTCACGACGTTCAACAAAATATGTATTAGGAAATCACGGTGTCAATAACGGCGAGGATAATCATAGGTTAGCGCAAGAAGGAAAATGAGTAAGGGTCAAAGTTAAAACAAGATAACATGCAATAAAGAATAGTTTGTATCAAGAGAAATAAGTTAGAGACCTAGAAGATATGATTGCTTGAGAGTAGGTTGAGGGCACGATTAAGGGAATGAATTAGACCCACTCCTAAATTGAGCGATTAGAAGGTCATAATATAAATATAGGGCCAAAAAGGACGAGTAGTTTAGTGATGAAGATATAGCAATATTGAGTGGTGATGGTCATAATCGATAGGAATGCTAGTGGAAGTTCTAGTACAACGCCTTCGTTCTTCTAAAATAGGTGAAGACGAAAGCAATAAGGAGTTCAAAGACAATATATCGAATATGAGTACGTGGTTCAACGGTGGCCGAATAATTCAAAAGAATCATCAAGGCAGTCGTGGATGGGATTCTAGAGGCCAAGTTTAATTATGTCCCATCCACGTAGAACGATAGGTGAAAGCGAACCAAAGTGCACTCGGATGATCAGACCATCATGCACCTGTTCTGATTAGGCAATATGTTAGTAAGCGGCCGCTCAATAGCATATACCTTGATCAAGCTCGATAAAGAATTAGCTTGCAAATACTAGGCTATATTAGCATCATTAGTTAAAAGGGTTAAAACTATGAGCACGAGAGTAGATGAAATAAGAAAAATACTGAATAGTTCAAGAGTTTTAAGAATCTAAGTCTTGTGTATGCCTATACAATCATTCTACGGTTTTATTGTCAAAGGCCTTGGTTGACCAATGGGTTAGGATCCTCTAATCCCTATAGTCTAGATAATCCTATTTGTATTATCTGTAATGGGTCAAAGGGAGTGTCAGGTCGTGGGGTATTCTATCCAACTTACAAGAGTTAAGCTAAGGGTATTTTAGGACAAAAAAAAACATGTCTAACTAGTAGGGGTCACCTTCCTAACCTCTAGCAAGCACGAAGGGAAGATAAGAATAATGATAGAAGGAATCAAGCAAGATGCAAATCAATGAGTCAAGCGGTAGATAAAATATAGGAAAGAGGTCAAGTATGTGGATGAGATCCTAGACTCTAATCCTATACTGCAGGCTCACATCAGTATAATTACGTAATCGAAGAGACAAACTAGACCTGCATGGGCCACCACGAAATCATGTAACGCCCCAGTCCCAAAATACGTAGGACTAAGTACGTAGACATGCCAGCTATATACATACTAAATACATGGCCTCGTATGTATACATAAGCTGTAAAATGTATTAAACCACAACTAACTAATCTCATCCATAAAATAAGGAAATAAAAGGTATCATATAATGAATTATCTTGTTAAAATATGTTGGGTGGAGACACATCCACTACCAACCAAAAATAAAAGAGAAAAAGTACATGATATATATAAAATGACTAAACGGAAGTAGCAAGGAGGAACCAAGACACGTCATCTTCGAATAAATGGAGAAGATCACGACCTTGGCTAGAATACCTGCAGAAGACAAGAACACACACCTGGAGGGATACCCAGGTCCTCAGAGGGACGTAACAAGACACATAATATCATGCCAAAAACTGAATAATAAAAGCTCAACAGAAAAGTATATATATGTCCAACAATAAAGGTCCTTAACCATTCTATGTGTACATGCACTTTGAAGACAACGTTCCACACAAGGGCTTTCGAGACTAGAAACACGACGCATTAGCGTTTCAACCAAGACACTAGTGGCATCTAGAGAAAAGTAAATGCACGGCCCATTAGCACTCGACTGAGAAGCTAAGGGCATCTAGAGGAAAATAAATGCACGGCCACTAGCTCTTGGGTGAGTCACTAACGATAACTAGAGAAAAATAAATGCATGGCACATTAGTGTTTCAACCGAGGCACTAGTGGCATCTAGAGGAAAATAAATAAATGCACGGCACAATAGAACTCGGGTGAAACATTAACGGCATCTAGAGGAAAGTAAATGAGTGAAAGCCCCTGCGCCTAATAACTGTCTTCTCCCTCCCCATGTACTACTCGTGCTGAATCCACACCACGATGTTTCTAACAACTGCTAAGTCTTTTAGAAAAATCCATTTGCAGTTATATCCTAATGCTCGTCCTGTACGCACCGATGTACGGTCGGTACGCAAGTCCGAATCTATATGCGACTCGTGACTTCGTGGCACACATGTGTCGAGGCCAATGAATGCGACACAAACCAAAGGAGGTCCCTTAACTCTAGGCCAAATGCAACTAAAATATAATAATTTGCAAGAACAATTTATATTTGCTAGAAATAAGTAAAAACATGCATGATATTGAGCAATTTAAATAAACAGTAAGACAATATGTCTTACCTGGTATTGATTCCTGGTATGCTGCGATGGCCATGGTGGCACGGATTATGACTTTGGTGTTTCAACTGCACAAGGCAGACTCTGATGATGGTACGGATTATTCTATTGGTTCCAGAATAATCAAATTAGGTCAGGTTTCTAGAAGGTAGTACCGAATTAGCGAGAGGACAGGAAAGTAGGGGTTTAGTTACGGACGAGAGGATGAACGAAGGAAAGTGGATTATATATATATATATATATATATATATATATATATATATATATATATATATATATATATATATATATAACTTTTTAAGAACTATTTACAATATATATAAAAAAAAACTATATTTTACTATCCCAAAATATTTGTAAGTAGTAAAAGTCATTTTATTTGAAACTATAATTTACTAACAAAATTCTTTAAAATATAATAATTTGGAAAATGCTTTTTAATTAATAAAATTATTTTTAGGTAAAAGTCGTATGTAGATTTTCAAAATTAGTATAGTGATATCTCGACAAGTACAACTTATAGAATTTAAAGTTCACTTTAGTATACCAATATTTCCATAGATTTTCTAAAATTTCAATAATAGCCCATAATACACATAAAATAACTATAACTAATATTAAAACAACAAAGATAAAAATAAATAATAACCATAATAATAGTAAATACTATAGCAATTTGTAATATAATTAACTCATACTATATATCATACTGTATAAAAATAATGAATAAATGAAATCACTAAATCTTATAAGTCGCCAGCACTTCTGCTGGTCTCCTCCTTCGAGGAGGTCAACCTATACAAACGAGAAAAAGACAGTGTGAGAGAGGGAGGCAGCAACGATAGTTGTTCACCAAAAAGAAATCATAATTAAGTAAGTTATTTACTCTCTCGATGCTGCACTCTTCCCAAATGTTTTAAAAGCAACCAAAGAAGAAAGGGGAAAGAGAAGGAATTTAGTAAAGAGAGTGGAAGAAAGAGCGGCGAGGGGGTATGTTTTTAAAGCAACCAAAGAAGAAAGGAAGAGAGAGAGAAGGAATTTAGTAAAGAGAGTGGAAGAAAGAGCGGCGAGGGGGTCGGAGAGAATTTGGGACGAAGCAGAGAGGAGGAGGAAAGGGCGAGTCAGAAGAGGAGGAGAGCCTGGGATCAAGAGGGCAAGAGTGCAGAAAAGTTCCAACGGGAGAGGGTTTCGAGAGGGAGAAGGTCTGTCTTTGGCTCGTGCCGGATGCCGGCGGGGGCTTGGCAATGGGGGTGTCATGAGAAAGAAGGAGGGGAGCCTGGGCTTTCCGGTGGCGATTGGAAGTCTAGGGCGACGGTGGACGCACGATTCGCCGGCGCTGGGGCCAAGTTCGGCCACTCGGCACGTGAGGCAAACGCCAAGGGGCTACGGAGGAGCTAGGGTGATGGGACTGTCGGCGCAGCGGGCGCAGAGAAGCGGACACACGTGGATTCCGACGATAGTGGTATAGCGGTACGGGGAACCAGGGGCGGTCGGGACTGGAGGTCAGGTTAAAGTTTTATTGGTACTTTTTGGGGGGGTGGTTTGGTGGTTTTCTATGCTGTGATGGCTTGGGTGTCGAACGATTTGGAGGAGACGACGGCGATGATTTTTGTTTTGGGCTTTGGTAGGCGTCCGGTCATGGTGGCAGCCGGTCGTGGTGGTGGTGGCTGTGTGTGATGGTGATCTGGTGGGCTGGCTGGTTTGACAAGAGGAAGGAGGCTGGGCCGAGGTGGCCAGCCGATGGGCAAGGCTGGCGGGCTCGGCAAGGATACAGTATGAGGATTGTCGAGGCTGGCCGTATAACGGTGCGATAGGAGTCTGGAAGGATCGGTCAGGAGGCGGGGTAGTCTTGTTGTTGGGTGCAGTCAGATGGTGGTCGTGTCTGGCTGTTGTGGTTTACTGGGTTCGGATGGTTTCGTTGTGGTGGAGGTGTATGTCACGATCCGCTATCCAAATTGTTGGGCTAGGCCAAGTCATGTCCAGCCTACGCTTGAGATAAAACGTAGTAAGCTATTCTAAAGATAAACAAGATAAGACCAAAGTGTGCTAACAGTTCTATGTGTAATAATGAGTCAGAAATGATCCAAACACAAAAAGTCATCTTGTATATAAATATGTTCCAAGTACACGGCTAAAAGTAAAACTGGATACATGTCCAGTTACAAAATACATAGTCAACAACATGACTACTCTCAAAAGTCCCAAGTAAATAAACAAACTAGACGAGTTTCCCTGCAGGTACATCCTCGTAAAGTAAAGCCTGATCCTCGATGGCAATCCCATAATAAGAATCACAAAGCAACTCCTCCTCGGTAAGTATACCTACAACGTTATCTTGTCAGGACGGGAGCAAGTACTGATTCTAACAAACTAAATATACGAAACATGAAATGAACAGAAGTGTAGGAATCATGGCATATCATAACCTATCATGGCATCATATGTTTCTTTTAAAGTTTAAAACTGTAGCATATACGTGATCGGTCAATAGGTAAAATATGATGTACAGTGGTATATATCAATTTTTTGATGTGTACATACGTACACATAACGACATCGGTGTATATTCATACACAAACGTGGGACCAGAACATACGACAAAGTTACATATAGAATGTAACAATGCTCGATAATTACATACGGAGAAAGGGGGCATGATCACGTACTCTACTAACAGTTTTCCCATAACCCCGTTGTTAAATATGTGAGAGATATAAGAACTGTCCTAAGCATGGTAGGGACTGAAAATTATATAACATGTGAAGATTTAACTTGCTACCTCAAGGATCAACATTTAACATGGTTGGATCACAATTTATTGTTATAGCAGTATGTAGAGTTTGTAGAGGTACTTGCCTCTAGCAAAGCAAGGTAGTAAAAGAAATGCTACAGATGTTTGATGTCTCGTCACTGTAAAAATAATACATAAACTTAGTTTTATACTAAGTTAAACACTAAGACACTAGTTGTGCGACACGACTTTCTGACTGGACACCTAGCCAAATGATGACTTTAGCATATGAGACCAATGTGGGGTGACACAATACCTAAAATAACTTTTAGGGCCTTTACACTATGGTAGGGTGAGGTCCAATACTACAATATCCCAAAATCACACAATACATCGTAAGTCGTAGTTATTCAATAATTAAATCAAATTGTACACTGTATTCCAACAATTTATAAGATAGGCAAAAAGTCAATTATACATAAAATAAAGTACCAAAATGATCCTTGTTAATTATAGAAATTTATACTAATTTTTCTGGAATTTATAAACCCTCATAGCTATTTATTAAAAATCAGTAAACATAAGTATCCTGAAAATGAGTTCTGTTTTCCTATTTTTAAAAATAACAAAATTACTAGTTAAATGCTGGAAAAATTATACTAAATTAGCTAAATTAACATAGTATTTAAACACAATTTTTTCCAAATTTTTACAGCAATTAAAATATATATATATAAATTCAAAAACAACAAGTTACAAAATCTAGAAAATAAATAATTAATTATTTAGTATTTTGTCCACGTATACGAAATTGAACCGAAGTCTAGATACGGGATCCAAAGTCATGAATCAAGTCCAATATGACTTGTACAGACTTTGAATGTATTAGACACATTTGGGCCCAAAAACTCATGCTAGGTTTGCACACCAAATGGCCATAATTATTGAAATACAGTAATTCAAATATATATATTAAAGTATTTTGATAATAATATATTTTAAAGTGGTAAAATATACAAGTCATAAAATTATATAATAAAATAACTTGTGAATTTACACATAATGACATTTAGCACAAAATTGTATTTGAGAAATATATATACATATACAACAAATACATATATATATATATATATATATATATATATATATATATATATATATATATATATATATATAATAAAAAAATATATATAATAAATAAATATATATATATATATATATATATATATATATATATATATATATATATATATATATATATATATAATAAATATATTTTGTTTCACTTAACAAAAATGCCTGGAAATTGGCTTCTTGAAAATAAAACGAAAAAAGTACAAATAGTACAAATTGTTCTGGGAAATATTGCTATGGAAGTCTGATCTGAAGGCGATCACTTTGTTCCTTGGACCATACGATAATGATGAAGATCACTGCTAGAAGATGAACAACCGGAAGAACTAAGTCACCAGAAAGGTATCGACACACTTGGGCACTGATGGTGAGGTCGAATGCTTTCCTGCTTTGCTTCACTCTGTTCTGAAAGAAAGGTTGAAGAAGAATGCTCTGGAGAATCAAAATCTCTGAGTTCTAATCTCCCTCTCCGTTCCCCTGTCTCTCTCTCTGTCCCTTTATATGAGAAAAATAAGTCTATTTATAGACTTGGCTTTTTGTGCGTAAAACTCAGCAAAAGTTCTGTCTTTACGCTAATAACTGCCACCCATGACTGAAGTCATCCTCTACATACGTTGACACGTGTCCCATTATTTTAATAAGAATAGGATGCACGTACACACGTTCTTCGAGATGTGTGGTATGAAAACCACGTAGGCAAACCACGTTCCAAATTAGTCAGAAAGGATAGGACGTAAAAACAACCCAAATATATCCTGAGCGTAAAGTAGTAGACTAGGCGTAAAATAGCCCTAAAATGGACTTCTCGCGTAAAGTGGTTGATAAAACAACCTTGGGCGTAAAGGTAGCCCAAATAAACTTTATGCACACATCAACTTAGAGCGTAAAATAGCTCATATAGTATTCATGCGTAAAAGAAGCCACCTTGTGAGCATAAAATAGCTCAGTCCACATACTAAACGACAAAATATTGACTTCTGTGTAAAACAAATCCCTTCGAATCCTGTGTTATACGCCGTCGGTAAATCTTTATGTCAGACCCATTATTACTTTGCGTTAAATGGATGATTTGACAATTTGTCTTTGGCGTAAAATAGTTGGCCTGTCTCTGACGTAAAGTGGTAGGCGTGTCCCTGGCGTAAAGCAGCTGATCTGTCCCTGGCATAAAGTAGCTTGTTTGAGTGGAAAGCTCTTATCCCTTTGACTCAGTCTATAACACATTTTTTACGCTCCTACAAGACCCCCTTCAAAGTTTTCAGAATTTGAAAAGATTTCAAGAATTTCGAAATATTTTGAACATGAAAAGTCAAGAAATGGTGCCGGTCAATACTCAACCGTCATAATGAATTTTCTCTTGAAACATTCAAGCGCCTCTTCATCTCCCCGAGTTGCATTAATAATGATCAGTTTCCCATAAGTTCTTCATTCTCACTTTTCATCTTCATACTGTCATGGCACCGAAGAAAGAGATAGAGACTAACAAGAAAAAGCTCAAGGCTCAGGGCTTGACATAGAGACGGAGATTGAGCGAGCACGCAACTTCATGGAGTGTTTTGGATTGACTCCCGCGATCTTCGGTCGTATAAATGGTGGTCCCTCAACTGCGTACGAAGGATCAGGTGATACAGAAGTATTCCTCAATCTGATGTGTCGTTCAGGGATCCACAATATATACGAGTTAGGTGCCTCCCTTCGTCAGCCCAACGAAGGAGAGAAAAAAAATGATGTTTTATGTAGAAGTGTCATCTATGCATTGTGACACTTCAACTTATCTGTAGGGGCCTACTCCCTTTTTTTATAAAAATAAAATCTTAGTATTGATTTCATCTTTATTTGTGTGGTGTATTGGTATATAGAATTATTCCACACCTCTTTTAACTGCATCAATGGTTGTTCATTCCCAAGAGAAACAAAGCAACACGTGGCAATCGTCCTGTGGTCACGAACGCCTTTTATTAGGATCTTTCCCGAAATAAACTCACGCCAACCGTTTCTTCGATCCTTTATAAATAGCTGAGTTAAAGAATGTTTTATGCATTCTCATTCTCATCCTTTCTCTCCGAAGATAGCTATTTGCAAGATTTCATTCTCCAATAAGAGATTGATAATGACGATGCTTTCAAATGTCGTTCCTCTGTACGCCCGATCATCAGACGTCAATTCAGCCACTCTTAGAGCCGAACCATTTGATCTTGATGGTGGTTTGAAAAACAATCTTCTATCTTTGAGCTTTTTGTTGAAAACAGATGCCTATCTTTAATAGATAAGGCACGCCTACTGAAAATGAGCGCAAATCCTTGACAGATAAGGAGCGCATGAAACACAAGTGCAAAGGCATAAAGTTTTGTAGATAAGGTGTACATGAAACACTGGCGTAAAACCTTGTAGATCAGGTGCACATGAAACACTGGCGTAAAGCCTTGTAGATTAAGTGCACATGAAACACAGGCGTAAAATCTCGTAGATAAGGTGCACATGAAACACTGGCGTAAAGCCTTGTAGATTAAGTGCACATGAAACACAGGCGTAAAACCTCGTAGATAAGCTGCACATGAAACATAGGCGTAAAACCTCGTAGATAAGGTACGCCTGTTGAAGACAAAACAAGGTGCGTAAGCATCTATTTTTAGTTTTAATTAGCTAATATGTGTCTGATGATACTTCTGTTTAAAACAATTTTTCTCTGCTGTCTTTTGTAGAAGTTTGGCTGAAGAACTTTTCCAGAACCGGTATTGGCAATTTGGATGCTGTGAGGAGCATTCTTCTGACATCAACATCAGGGAGCTCATGCGCTTTTGACGCGCAAATCAGACAACTCAGAACTCTTCGTGGGATAGAAGGGTCTTCCTCAGTTGGTAGAAAGAGCCTTTATACATGAAGAGTTGGATGGTGGAGTCAACTCTAACCCGAGAAATTGGGTAGTAGAGTTCCTTTCACGGCAGAACTAGGAATCGTATCCCAATGCTGGATATATTCCTATCCCCTCTGAAAGGCCGCCATTTCTTCACCAGTTGTATTGGCAGCAACACGTCTTCGGGCTGCCATACTCTGGGATTCTCCTCTCGTCTGAGAGAGAAGACCAGAGTTAATTTCTACTGTTCTGATCGCCATTGAGGCTCAGACAGCAAGGAATTGACACCAACAACGAATCCGTAGAAAAAGATCCAAAGAAGCCATAGATCTCCATTAGTTATCGTTGTCGTATAGAATAAAAATCCAAGATATAATAGATTTCCATTATGATTTGTAAGAAAGTCTAATAAATGTAATAGACTTTTACGATGAGAATATGAAAATGGAAATGACAATCCTGTGAGAGATACTCTTTTGAGATTTTTCTATATTCATTTTGATAAGTCAAAGTTTTTTTTATGAAAACTTGATCTTAGCGTAAAATTCTCAGAGAATAACTTGTATCTATCCAGAAGTAATATGGACATGATAGATAATAAAATCTTATTTCCTGTTTTTAGAGTATACAATACTATCAGAGGTAATATGGACATGATAGATCGTAAAAACTCAAAAGAAAAAATAGATTAATATCTATTCAGAGGCCGAATGGACATAATTGATGGGAAATACAAGCAGATTTAATAGTTATTCAGAGGTCATGAGGACATGATAAACAACAAATCCAATTTTTTAATTAACTGATAAGATAGAAGATTAAAATTTCTCTCCAAGGAGACAAGTAATCAACTTAACCAAACATTGGTATCTGGGGAACAAGAAGACAGGTGTCATAGAGGATATATGCAAATATCGATGAAAGAATGAATGAACCAACGTATCTTTCGGGAAAAGAGAAGGTTAATTAAATTCTACAATTAAATGGATGAATCTGATGTAGTGAATGGACAGGTCTTTTCGGGAATGAAAAGTTGTTTTCAATTTTAAAGACCAGTTCATTAATAGATCTCTCCTATAAATAGGTGAGAACTCTTTGTAACATTTTATTCTTATTTCCACTCCTCTATCGGAAATGACTTCTAAGGATATGCAACAAAAGAATGAAGTCTCCATGATGGTTGATGACGTCATCGAGACGAGTCCTGTTGAGCCAATTGTGTCAGGCCCAACCAAAATAGGCGAAAGCTCTTCTTCGCCCAAGCCACCACAAGACATCCTCGCTTTCTTAGTAGAGCCAGGAAAAACTTCTGAAGAAGAAGCACTGAGGATGGCTGCCTGCAAATTTTTTATGAACTCAGGCAACGATGCCTTTGATGCATTGGCTGACTATGTATTCAATAAGGAAGGCAGTGGTCCTCGTCCTTAATCCTTTGTTCTGAACGAAAATAATAAAAAAGTAAAATTTATTTTTATTCTGTTTCCCTTTTTATACATAGTACTTCTTAAGAAATTTTCCATTGATCGGCATCATGAGTAGATCTCCATTCGGCTTGGATAACCGATAGGCGCCATTAGAAAACACGATTTCAATTACATAAGGACCTTTCCATTTCGCTTGGAATTTTCCTTTGCTTTTATGAGTCATCACCATCGGTCTTCGAACAGCTAATACCAGCTCGCCAACCTTGAATACCCTCTCTTTAACTTTACGATTGAAAGTTCGAGATATACGGGGTTGATATAGCTCAATATGCTGTTGTGCTTGAAGACGCTTCTCGTCCAATCCTTCAAGTTCTTGGAGTCGTAAGCGATCATTATTCTCTATAGTTAGCTCATTAGCAATGGCTATTCGAAGAGATGGAATCTGAATTTCCAATGGAAGAACAGCTGTTTGTAAAAACAAAAGTGTGGAACTTTATTGATACAAACTTTGTAAATATTACAAGAATTCTGGAAAAGTACAACTGTAGGAATCCAATCTTGATGATGATTACTTTATCCCTTGGACGATGTGAACTTTGAAGACGGTAGCCTCGGAAGTTGACTTGAAGGCAAAAGCCTCGGAGAATTGAAGGCAAAAGCCTCGGAAGAATGCAGCAGCACTTGGGCAAGAACTCCTGAACTCTCTGATAATTCTGAACTTTAATGTCTGATCTCTCTATGATCTGATCTCCTTGAATGAAGACTTGAAACTCAATTTATAGAGTTCTGAAAATAACTAACTTTTAGTTATTCTGGACTGCGCATGATGGATTGCGCATGAATTAGATTGCACAACAGTGGACTGCGCAGGCAGTTGTTGGATCGTGGTCCAACTGTCTTGGACACATGGCATCATTTGATTGAAATACGCATGATCGTGCATAGACGGTTGCCATGTAGCGAATAATTGATGGCATGAGTGCTACGTGTACTTTATCAGTTATCATGATGGAATGCGCAACCTGAATTGCGCTGGCATCGAATTGCGCAGGCATGGACTGCACACAGAGTGGTTGGCCGATTGTGCTGCCAGCTGTCCCTCGAGCACCGTGCTGTACGATTAAACAAACAGTCGCCTCGTTCTTCGTACTGTCAGCTGTCAGAAGATTTGATTGTGTCAGGTAATAATGATTATTGCCACGTCAGCCTGCGCGCTTGAGAGTATGCACAGTCTAGTGCGCGCAATCTGTATGATGCGCAATCTGATGTCTGCGCAGTTTATTTGAAAGATACATTTCTCAATCTTCATGACTTTGTTGATGTGCGTAACTTGATTTTTTAGGACCTACAAGACCCCCTTCAAAGTTTTCGAAAGTTGAACTTATTCAAAATTTTGAAATACTTTAAATTTTGAATTTCAATCAAATTGCGCATGTGCTGAGCTGTTTGCGCAATCGGATGGATCAGTCCGACTTTTTTGGCACAATCTGAGGCAGCCGTTTCGATTTGAAAAACTATAAATAGTTCTCTTCGATATTCATTTATTCTTTACTTTGCTTTTGTGATTTAAGAGAGAAATCTCTGAGCTCATCCGACCTCCTTCTCCGACGATCTCCATGGCGCCAAAGAAATCCTCCGCCGCCGACAAGGGCAAGGCCCCTGCCGAGTCTTCGGCTAGGGTTGCGCGATGTCCTTCTCGACATGAGAGTGCATATCCTGCTTTGTAAGGTAGATGACCCAATCGAAAAACCTTTTTAGGTTTTTTTGACTTCACTGATTTTCAGAATCCATCTCTTTTTAGAGATGTGATCATACTGTGCCACCCTTTTTAGGGTTCGGTTGCATGAAACAGTTTATTCTTCATTTTTATGAAAAATAACTTCTTGCGCAATCGGTTGAACTGTGCTGGCAAAAGTCAGCGCAATCTGCTGATTTGCGCGAGACTGCAAGCGCAATCTGTTGTTACACGATCTGTTTATTGCACAATCTGATGGTTGCATCCTTAATTTTTTCTTTGTGCTGAATTTTTGTTTTCTCTGTTTGATGCAGTTGATACCAGAGAAGATCCGGGGTATGAGAACTTTGTAGGGACTCTTTCAGAATCGAAATACAAAGAGGATCTATCCCATGTGCACTTTCCACAGTATGATATGCCAGCTTTCCGTCAAGCTATCTTGGTAAACCAAGATAATGAAACCCTGTTATGTCTGATGTATGGGTAACCTTTGGAGTCGGCAGATGCCATGATTCACAAGAAGCCCTTATTTCTGTTTGGCGAGGCTTTTGAGAAGAGCTCTCAGCCGAGGCCACGGATGGAAGAACGGATTTTTCGACAGACAGACAAGACAATCTCAATACCAGATGTCTCCCGCTGCCTCCCCTTATCTCGATATGCTCATGCAAGCTATCCGAGGAAAATGGAATGGAATCTTACACCTTTTTAGGATGCCCGTCCAGGAAAGATTTATGTGAAGAAGGGGCCTAACAAGAAAGACATGTTCTACAGTTCTTCGGAACGATACAGTGTCTTGCTCAGAGGTTTAAAGCCCGGTTGTATTCTGCTAAAAAATTCTTCTTTGTTATTGCCCGTGAGAATTCCAATATTCGCGAATGAGTTCGCAAAGGTCGAAGGAAGGTATCCAGAGCAAGACCTCAGATTAACTGGACTGGTGAACCCAGACTATAAGAGATGGAATTGTATAGCAAACTGGATTTTGACTAAGTTTGAAGACAAACTTCCGCAGATTAACTTGTATCAAGCAGTGCATGCCACTGTTTACGGTTTCGCCCCCAACTCGCATCTATTTCTGGCTCTAGCAGAGAGATACAACTACAGGATAGGGACTTTTATGACTCCCTGCAGAGAGATCGGGTTTGCCCTTCACGAGATGCAGTACATCTCTTACCTGCCGATGGGGGATGCCCCGTATGAGGAATTTATCCCAACTAATGATGAGTTGGACAAACTTCGAAAAGAGAACGCAGCCATGGTAGAAGTCTTTGAAGAACTGCTTGTGTTATTATAAAATCTACTCTCTGTTTTACCAAAGTGGTACATCTGGTACCTGCTATTCATCCAAATGGTTGCCTTATCTGTTCCTCAACCATATTAAAGAAAAGAAGACTAAAGAACATGATAACTGCTATCCCGACTTCTTCAAGCCACTGAGCAGAACTGAAGTGGTGAAGTTGATGGAGGAAAGTGGGGACTTGGATATCAAGATCAAAGACGATCATCAATGTCCTCCTCTAAAGAAATGAGACATTCTCGAGAGTTATATGAGAGTGGGATATCGACCTATGTCAAAAGAAGCCCAATTAGCAGGATTTCTGACGTACTGGCTCCGTCGATTCGTCGTCCCTGGAGAAAGTGCCGTAGACCGCTTCCATCGCGGTGTTCTTTTTGCTGCCGTTCGATTAGTCTTCGGCTATAAGATGGATCTCTTATCGACGATGACTTGTAGATTGAACGCCAGTCTCCG
The DNA here is from genome assembly GCA_029216955.1 of Iris pallida. NCBI lineage: Eukaryota > Viridiplantae > Streptophyta > Magnoliopsida > Asparagales > Iridaceae > Iris > Iris pallida. The sequence continues at coordinate 2,007,893 of JANAVB010003599.1, read as the reverse complement.
CCTGTACGTCGAATTGATGTTGAAAGCTAAGGGCGAGAAAAAGTTTCCTCGGCTAGAATTGCAGTATACTTATCTGTTCGGGTGGTTGCTTCTACACCATCCTACTTTGATGGACCCCAACATGGGACCAGTCAGTGGCAGCTTTTTACGGAGATACTCCCAAGGTAAGTGGAAATACACTTCCTTGAGAGATTGCAGATATGCTTTGAACCTTGGCAAAGGATGGAACTTCTATTGCACTCGTCCTTCCGTCGGATATGAACAGATGCCGACCAACATGATTGACTCAAATATGCAACCTTTGAGCCGTACAGCTTTTGATTGGTTGAAGACAATTCGACCATCCCACTTGGTGTATCGATTTGAAGAAGAATGCTACTTAGAGCCATATCTTCCCAGCCGGTTTGCTCGGCAGTTTGGATATGACCAATTCCACGTAGGTAATGCTATCTCATGCCTACAAGGAAAAGGTTTCTTGATAGATAGAGCCCGAGCTTGGGCTTATTATAACGCTCGAGATACGAAAGCAACATTTTCGATGTCGGTGAATAGTAATCATGGCCCTCGTATGCTGTTCACATATTCGGTGTTTTATATATCATCGAACACTTTTGCCGAGAACTTCAATCTTGCGGATAGCTTCGCGACTGCAACAAGATTGAAGAAGGGAGGAGTCATCATGTCAATTCCAGGTAATGATGAGGTGCACGAGCCAGTAGATGCACCCTCAGAAGTTTCGAGGGACGTTATGTTCCCTATAGAGATTAACGCGCCACTGTGCGTTTCTTTGAAGGTTCCTAAATCTCTAGCCAAGAAAAGAAGGAGAGAGGAGCCTTCTGTCCCAGCTGCGAAGAAGAAACTGATCTTGGATCATTTTTCAGAAAAGATTACTACCAGATCTCAATCTCGGCAGCTGGCCGAGACAATCCAGCAGGAAGAAGCTGCTACACCGACCTCTGTTCAAAAACAAGTCGAGATAGAAAACGTAGAGAGTCCTGAGAGACCTCTACACAGAAAGAAAAGGTTGGTCCGCAGAAGACAATTAACAAACTCTCCTTCCAGACAAGTTCTGTCTTTGGTAGTGGCAGACGCTGCAGCGGGAATCACCATGTCATCTCCCACTCCCGTTTCTGAGTTTGGGCATAGAACTGCCAGTCCAGAACAGAGAGAAGAGATCGAGCAGAGGGAAGGGCTGAACCAGAGAAATGAGGCCGAAGAGCCCAGAGACAGGATTATAGAAGAAGAGCATGATGTCGTGCGATCTCCTCCGCCTGCTGTGGAGACCACTCAACCTCCTCTTACACCTAGGACACTCCGTGAAGCGGAGGATCGTGAAATGATCGACGCTTTAGAGTATTGCGACTTCGGCCCGCTGGAGGATTATGTTAATCAGACCACTACAATTGCTCGTGGGGAGGCACCAGAGGAAGATGAAGATGAAGAAAGTTCATCATCTTCAGAAGCTAATGAAGATATACAGGATCCCGAAGGGGACGTTGAAGAGCACGTGTCTCCTAAAGCTGCCGATGATACCTTAAATCCTGAAAAGGATGTTGAGGTAGAGGTACTTCCCGAGACTGCTGATGATAACTTGGATCCTAAAAAGGATGTCGAGGTAGAGGCATCTCCAGAGAAAATTGCCGATGAAGAAGCGGACCTGGAGGAAACTCCCGCTGTTGATCACCAAGGTATAGAATGAATTTAGCAATCTTCTTTTAGATAGAATGATAGCTGACATCTTTATTTGTATTCCAAGCAGAAATCAAATCTTCTCCAGCACCTCCAGTGTGCATGGACTTAGTGCTTGCGACAACGATTGCTAGTAGCAGTCGTCATTTATCCTGTGGCTCTGAAGTAGGAAGTAGTCAGGCAGTAGTGTCTGAGGCTACTTTTTCTCAGCTTGAATCTGTCCCAACAAACAATAGGCTTGCTGTTGGATCAAACCATGGTAAGACTGTTTTCATTATTTGATCTTCTTGGACAATAGCAAGCGACAGACAAAATGACAATCTTTACTTTTGCAGAGGAACAACCAGCTCCACTTTGGTTCCCTTATTCAAAGAGCCTGCTGTTCAGATGCGAGAAATTGAACATCCTGCTGCCTCGTCATCAACAGGAGTACCTGCGACTCCTGGTGCTCTGGCGATTAATCAGCTTGTCATCCAATCATTCACCAAATGTTTTTTCGAGTCCTTGGGACCTCTGGTCAATAGAATGATGGACAAAGAAAACGCTGATTTTTACATGGTCAGAGGTCCGACCTCTTTCTTGGTGAAGGCCATCCGGGATCAAGGTGACGAGGCTCAGGCCACTTTCCTTGACCATATATTGAATGAGCTGGAAACTTCCATAAAGAACTATAACGAGCTCAACAAGGGGGAAGTAGAACCCTTAGTTCAGGCAGAATTTGAACATATGGCTCAGGCATATGCAATTGAAAGAGTGAATCTCCAGGAATTTTTGGATGCCTACTCTACAAAATCTGCTGAGTATAAGTTCAAGCTGGAATCAGTGACCACGACAGCTGAGAGAAAAGAGAAAAGAGTTGCTGAGCTGAGAGCGGAGATTGCTCGTCTCCAAGAGGAGCTGGAAAATGAAGTTACTGAACATCAGATTGCAATCCAACAATTCAGTGCTCTAACTCAGGAAAGGGACGAATATGTAGCAGCTCATGATGCGGAAATCACTCGCCGAATGGTGACCATGCCCACTTTTAATGAAGAATCCGGGATGGAAGAGGCCAGGAGGAGAGTGATGGCTTCTCGCGAAGAACGGCTGCAAGTTCTGAAGCAACAAATTGCTAATCTGAAAATGCCTCCATCTCAGTAGAAAGAACGTCTTGTATCTTTTTGTCTTTTGTAGCACATATGTTTTTGTAATGTCTCAAATTTTGATCAATAAAAGACATTTTAGTGTGGCTCTTATTGCATATCTTGTTCAGATATAAATAATAGAGATAGAAAATATATTCAGAGGTACAGGACATGATATATTTCTGGATTTTTTAGAAAATAATTATATTCATTATATCTACTCAGAGGTAATATGGACGTGGCAGAATATAATTTATCGAATATTATTATTTCAATTGACAACTTAATCAAGGATGACAAGTTGCTGACGTAGATGATGAACGATAATGAATCGTCAAAATGTGTGAACGAAATGAATCGTTGGGATGAACGGGTAAACCGTCAAAATAGTGGAATGAACGGACAAACCGTCAAATGGATGGTAATGAACGGACAAACCGTCAAATGATGATGAATAAACGGACGAACCGTCGGATGAATATGAACGGATGAACCGTCGGATGAATGTGAAATGAACGGATGAATCGTCAAATGAATGTGAATGGATGAATCATCGGATGAATGTGATGAACGGACGAACCGTCGGGTGATAATAAATGAACGGGTGAACCGTCAAATGAATTGAATGGACGGATGAACCGTCGGATGAATGTGTCGCTTCGTTGTTTGGAGAATCTCTGCCTATAAATAGAACAGAAATCTGACAGGAATGAGCACTTCCACTTTTTAACATAAAGATGTCGTCTGGAGATGCATCCAAGAAGGCTGAACTCGCCCCGAAGGTTGAGATGGGTATTGAAGAATGTCCTGCCGATCCAGTTCAGCCAAAGCAGGCAGAAGTAGGCAAAGTTTCATCTGCACCAAAACTACCGCAGGATATCCTGGATTTCCTGCTTGAACCAGGAGAGACTGAAAAAGAAGAGGCCATGAGGATGGCTGCTTGTAAATTCCTGGTGAGTTCTAGCAAGGAGGTTTTCGGCTCTTTTGCTGACCGTATCTTTGAGAAGGACGGCAGTGGTCCGCGTCCTAATGTCGAGAAGGATGATAGTGACCTTCCTTGATATTATGCAACATCATTTATGATGAAATAAAAATGAAACTTTATTTATGAATTGTCTGATCATATTTACATAAAATCTCTGCTACATTTATACATAGTATTTCTTAAGAAATTTGCCATTGATAGGCATCATACCAACTCGACCGTCTAACTCTGCAAGTTGATAGGCTCCATTTGAAAAGACTTTACTGATAACATAAGGCCCTTTCCAATTTGCGTCGAACTTGCCTTTGCTCATGTGAGTCATAGTCATAGAACGTCTGACCGTTAGAACAAGTTCTCCTTGTTGAAAGACTCTGACTTTAACTTTGCGGTTGAAAGTCTTCGAGATGCGGGCTTGGTATAACTCAATGTGCTGTTGAGCCATTAATCGCTTCTCGTCGAGTGCCTCTAATTCTTGAAGTCGAAGAAGATCATTGTTCTTTGTAGTAAGCTTGTTGGTAATGGCAATCCTTAAGGATAGAATTTGAAGTTCCAGAGGAAGAACAGCTTCACAACCATACACCAGAGAGAAAGGTGTACAGCCTGTAGGGTTGCGGACTGTAGTTCGGTAGGCCCATAAACATTCGCCAAGCTTTTCACTCCAATTTCGTTTGTTAGTAGATACAAACTTCTTGAGGAGCTTGATAATGGTTTTATTGAAAGATTCAGCTAATCCATTAGTGGAAGGATTGTAGGCTGTAGAAGCGACATTGTCAATTCGATGATCATCACAGAATCTTGTGAATTTTTGACTGATGAATTGTGCTCCATTGTCGTGAATGATCCTTCGAGGTACACCAAATCTGTAAATGACGTGGTGTTTGACAAAGTTGATGACGCTACTGGTCTTGACTTCAGCCAAAGGTATAGCTTCAGCCCACTTTGAGAAGTAGTCGGTTATTGCTAATATGAATCGATGTCCTCTAGAAGAAGGAGGATTAATGGGACCTATAATGTCCATGCCCCAAGCTTCAAAAGGCCAGGAAGCAGCAATCGGATGTAGGAATTTTGAAGTTTGATGTATGAAATCTGCATGAATCTGACAAGCACAGCACTTCCTTGCATATTCAATGGCATCTGATACCATAGAGGGCCAATAGTAACCCATTCGTCGAATACGATCCTGTAGCTTAGGACCGGGTTGATGTGCTCCACAGACACCGTCATGAGCTTCACGCAACACTTGCTTTGCTTTATCACCAGCGAGATAGCGTAAGAGAAGACCGTCATAAGTCCGCCGGTAGAGAGTTTTGGTAGTTTGATTGTAGTAGAATTGGAGAGACCGTCGACGAATACTTGTAGCCTCTTTGGGATCTTCAGGAAGTATGTCGTGAACTACGAAGTCGATGAAAGGAATTCTCCAATCTTCATCGATAACATTGACTTCAACAAGGTTACTGAATTCAATATTACGATTATTTTCAATGCAAAATAACTCACGATTAGAGACAACCACCACTTGCTGTCTTTTGATAGGGATAGCTAAGACAGCTGCAAGGTTGGCCAAGGCATCTGCTTCGATATTGCAAGCTCGGCGAACATAGTCGATGAAGAATGCTTTGAATGATATAGCCATGTTGATTGCTGTTTCATGATAAGGCACCAGATCTTGATGGCGAACTTCATAGGTTCCTCTGACCTGGTTAACAACAAGCTTGGAGTCACCGTAGACTTCGAGATATTCGACATCCAGTTGTTTAGCTAACTGAAGGCCGATGAGTAAAGCATTGTACTCTGCTACATTGTTGGAACAGGGTTCATCTAGAGAGTAGGCTCTTTGGATAGTTGACCCGTCTGGGGAAATGAGAACAACTCCAACTCCTGCTACAATGGCACCGTTTGGTCCGATCCTGGATGCACCATCAAAGAATAGACGCCAGGTAGGAAATTCTTCAAAGATTATGTTTGATTCTAATGTCTCGTCTGGAATTTTATCGTAGAGTTTGGATGTTTCTGGCACAGGATGAGCTGCTAAGAAATTCGCCAGCGCTTGACCTTTGACAGATTTTTGAGGAACATATACCATGTCATATTGGGCTAGCAGAATGGCCCATGTAGCCAGCCGAGAATTGAGCGTGCTGGGTTTCTTCATGAGTACCCGAAGAGAATTAACTCGGGATATGACATGAATAGTTTGGCCAATGATATAATGTCGAGTCTTTTGAACATCAAACATAAGAGCTAGGCATTCTTTTTCAACCGGACTATAACGGTGTTCGACACCAATCATAGTACGACTGAGATAGTAGATGGCCTGTTCATGGCCTTCTTTGTTCTTTTGGGCAAGTAAAGCACCCAATGAATGGCCCATAGCACGGACATACATTAATAATGGTATGCCGGAGATTGGTGGCACCAAGACTGGTGGATTCATGAGATATTGTTTGATGTCGTCAAATGCTCGTTGATATTCTTCAGTCCAAATGAAAGATACACCCTTCTTCATTAGTTGAGTGAATGGTCTGCAGCGTCCTGACAAGTTCGAAATGAACCTCCTGATGTACGTAAGTCGACCTTGGAATCCTCGTAGCTCTTTTAGGTTGCGTGGAGGACACATCTCTTGAATGGCTTTGATCTTCTCGGGATCCACGTGTATACCCTTAGAGGTAATGACGAAGCCGAGAAACTTGCCACTAGAGACACCCAAGAATGACTTGGTGGAATTCATCTTGAGTTGATGTTGGCGCATGAGATTAAAGATTGTTCTCAAATCTTGAATATGATCTTCCTTTAGACGGCTTTTGACGGTAATATCGACAACATAGCATTCGACAGTCTTGCGAAGATGATCTCGAAAGATGGTACTCATAGCCCGTTGGTAAGTTGCACCAGCGTTCTTGAGACCGAATGGCATCACTGTATAGCAGTAGACTCCACGGGTAGTGCGGAAAGAAGTATGTTTTTCATCTTCGGGATTCATCCGAATTTGATTGTATCCGGAGAATCCATCCATGAAAGATATTCGCTCGAACCCACAGGTGTTGTCAATCATAACGTCCGTGATAGGAAGAGGAAATTTATCTTTTGGTCATGCTTCGTTAAGATCCCGAAAGTCGATGCAGACTCGAACTTTGCCGATTTTCTTCAGGACTGGAGAAACGTTGGCCACCCAATCAGGATGTTGTTCTTCTCGAATAAAGCCATAAGCGATGAGCTTTTTAACTTCATCATCGATCGCATCCATCATTTCTAGTTTGAAGCGTCGTTGTTGCTGTTTGACTGGTTTCGCATTAGGCAGAATGTTCAGCTTGTTAGTAGCAACTTTGGGATCTAGACCTGGCATGTCTTCATAACTCCAGGCAAAGACATCAATGTATTCTTTAATAAAAAGAATCAACTCTTATTTATCTGCTTCTGGAAGATTCTTGCTGATGAATATTGGACGAGGTGACCCGCTTTCTCCTACATCAACCTGAACTAATTGATCTTCGGTAGGAGGTTCTCTTTGTTCGAATCGGAGTACCCATTGATTGTCCATCTGTTGAGCCCAAGGATCTGTTTCAGGATTTTCTTCAATATCTTCGTCATAGCCTTCTGGAAGTTCAACGGAGACCATGTTAGAAGATACAATCACTTGATGGACTTCACCAATGCTGGTGTCAGAATCCCAAGATCTGGAGTCAGAAGAATTAGAACGTTCTTCGCTATCAGAGTTAGAGACTGCTGGGGATAGCATCGAAGGAGAAGCATATCCGAGGTCTCTTTTGGTCTTGCTGTAGTACATTTCTGACTTTCCTTTCGGAACGGTCGTACGGATAGGAGTTCGTCTACCTTTACCGTAGTTGAGACCACTCTTGAAGTCATAACCCATCTTTCGGATGATGTCTTTTGATTGTTGACTGTAACGACGGAGTTGAAGATGTCCTGTATCGTTACTCTTGCTTTCATCTGTATAGCTGAATTGTTGTTCTGGTCCTTTACTAAAAAGTATTGGACTTTTGCCTTTCTTTCGAGAAGGGACAATACGGTAAGAATCATCTGGATCTTCAAATGAGACTTCTGTTTGAAGAGATTGTACAACTCCGATTATAAATGATCGAAAGCTATCTAACATATCCAAATAACATTTAGTATGATAAATGACATCAGTATACTGGAAAGTAGATACTTTTTCATTGATCTGTACATTCGTATTTACAGCAGGACCTTTAGCCTTAGCAGGCTTGGTCAGATTGATTACAAGAGGGGGAGAAGAAGAACGTGGAGGTGGCTTGTTACGACGGAGGTCAATAACAAGTGGCTCAGAGGAGGTGAGCTCCCTTTTATCCTTGTTATAAGTTAAATCAATAACAAGTGGCTCAGAAGAAGTGAGCTGCTTTTTGTCCTTGTTACGACGTAAGTCGATAACTAGTGGCTCAGAAAAGGTGAGCTCCCTTTGGCTATCATCAGTTGATTGCTTCTGGACCGACAAGTGAATAGCCAGTGGTTTGGAAGATTGAGGATGAGAGACTCGCCCTTTAACAGGTATGATAAGGGTGTCTTTAGGCATTGCTTCTGATTCTTCTTCAGTGTCTAAAGCCAAGACAACCTTCATAAATTCGTCTTTGTACATACGTGCATCGTTGCAATATGCTTCAACACCTTTGAAGGGATAGAGATCAGCAACCTCTTTTTGTACCTCTCTATTGTCATCAACATATTTAAAACATTGATGAAGAGTTGATAGAACAATGTTGTGCTCATATAGGAATGGTCTTCCCAACAAAGCATTGTAAGAACAACCATGATTGTCGATGATATAGAAGGTCACCTTTGTGCGAAGATTGCCTATTTGGAGTTTTAAGCGAAGATTGCCCAAAGGTTCACTTCTCCCTTGATTGAATCTAAGGATAGTAGTGATTGTACTGGAGAGACTATGCACAGGGATCTTCAGAGCATCGAGCATTGTCTTTGGCATAATGCTGAGAGCAGACCCTGGATCTATCAGAATACGATCGACCTTCATCGAATCGACATACCCTGTATAGTACAAAGGACGGTCATGTCTGTTGTCTTCCATCAGTATGTCATCTTGTGTGAAAGTAATGTTCGGAATCAATTCCAGAACACTATGACAGTGAAGACAAGAGACTGGCTCTGCTTTAGGCTTCTTCAGAAGAGCTAGACAAGTTTCTGCTTGCATGAGAGCCTCACTCAGAGTTTTTCGAGTCTCTTTGGAGAGACGTAAGAGCTCAAAGATAGACAGCCGAGCTGGTGTATTAGCTAACTAAGCTAATATATCAAAGTTGTAAGGCTTTTCAATTCCTGTAGGAGATGATTTCTTCAACGGTTTGTCAAAGCGGACTTGTTGTTTGCCTTTGTCAGCTGCTGTCGGCTTGGGAGGAATGGGTACTACAATTGGAGAAGGTGCAGAAGAAATATCCTCAGTGGAAACAGGCTGTGCTGGAGCTGGTTCAGAAGAAGAGGCAGGATTCTCTTGAACTTCGGAATAATCTTTCAAATAGGCTTTCCCTGATCTGGTGCCTAGCAGGATTTCTTCATCAACTATGGGGTCAAAAGCACCATGTTCCAAGTCTTTGTTTTGTCCTTGAAGCGATCTTTCTTCTTGGAGGAAGAAGAAACCTTGAACTCCGAAGCAAGATCGGGATGAATCCACATAATCTCGCCATTGTCAAGAGACAAGGGAACAAGACCTTCACTGGATGGAGACGGGAGATTCTCAATCTCAAGAGTAGCTTTGGGAATAGGAATGACACCATGTTGTACCATCTGTGGAGGGAAGTCACCAAACTGGACTGAACCCATATTTGCGGTAACAGTCTTTTCGTCTTGCTGCAGAGTGACGACACCAGCATTGACAAGCTCTTGAATTTTGTCCTTGAGCACGTAGCATGCTCGAGTAGGATGCCCAATGAATCTATGGTAGACACAATATTTGGGATGATCTGTCTTACCGACTTTATCAGGTTTCTTAGGGTCTGGGAGCTGAATCTTGTTGCTTTTAATTAAGCAATCAAAGATACTTGTAGTGTCATTCTCGTCGAAGGAGTACTCTACTTTAGGATGAGGTTCCCTCGGTTGAGGTGCAGAAGGAGTGGAAGAAGATGTAGGCGGAGCTACATTGACAGCCAGAGACTCATTGCTCTTCAAGTTGATGTTCAAAGTCTCTTTGTTCTTGCGATTGTTCTGAAGATTACCGCCACTTGATGTTTGATGTTCATCCCGATCGGGGTTAGACATTTGTACCCTTAGCTGCTTGAATTTGTCAGCACTAACTTCAGCAGCTTTGGCGTTGACAATGAAGGATGGCCAGTCTTGGAACTGAGTTGAACCAGTCCACATGCTAATGATAGGAAAAAGATTTGCCTTGTAAGTGTCTATGGTGACAGCAGCTGGAGTCCCTGGAGGCATCTTCAAAGCTTCTCGGCGGAACCTTTCAATGAAACTTTCAGCAGTCTCATTGTGTCTCTGCTTAATTTTATTAAGGGCTGACATAGTCATGTCGTTGATTCCCTCGTAAAATTGTTCTAAGAAGATTTGTTTGAGACCCGAGAAGGAAGTGATACAACCATCGGGCAAACTTCTGTACCAATCGTATGCTACGCCAGCTAAACAGCCGATAAATACTCTGGTAAGAAGAGCGTCATTTGGTTGGAGTTGAACAGTCATTACCTCAAAATAATTGATGAACTGGCTAGGAGAAGTGCTGTTATCAAATAAAGATATTGTTGGAATCTTGTACTTTGGAGGAAATGGGACTTCTTTCCATTCAACTGGGTAGGGCTGCTTGATCCCCAGTCTCTACAAGTTGTCTTTCTCTTTGAAAGCCTCGAATTGAGTGCGTAAGAGTTTGACAGCTTCATTGGCGTCTTCAGATGATGAAGGAGCAGGTGGAGTCTGGGTGTTATGAGGAGGAACAACATGGTAAGTACCACCCCCAGCACCAGATTGGCTTGGTGCGGGTTGAACTTGTACAAGGGTATTTGAGGAGATACCACCCCCAGCCTAGCATTGACAGGTACCGAGGATGCTATAATTTCAGGACTTACAGCAGGTACAGTCGGTGGTGTGGCATGTTGTGCCACAATGATAGAATGCATACTAGCAACAATTTTAGCCATGGTCTTCAGCTTGTCTTCTAGTGCAGCGATTCGCTGTTCTTGATTTGCTGACGTTGAAGCATCTGGATCATCAGTGACAACATAAGCTGTCACTTCTCTTGGTACAGTGGAAGACACTGTCTGTTCAGAGCTTTCACTATATGCATCATAGTCAAAGAAAGAGTCATCGCCCGAATGTGAAGTAGGAAGAAAACTAGAAGGATCTTGAAGAAGATTCCTTTGACCGATTGTATCTCGGCTTCTGGATTGGGTATGTCGAAATACTCCTTCAGAAGATTCTTGGAGTAGGTGCAAATACCGCTGACTTGGCTTGCAAGGCTTACCATGCTTGGAGCATTTCCTACCCCCAGTGTCTCGGGAAGTCATGTTGACAGAAGCGTACAAGACTTCATCTTCATCTTCTGACATAGCTTCAAATTTTGCAAAAGTCAAACGATCGAAGACAGATCGTTTTGTTGTTTGACAACAACATTGGATTATGACTTTGTGATTGCAATGATGATCAGATGATGGAACTGGAGGTGTTGAGACGTTATCCCGTTTTTGCCTGAGATGTTCTCGGAGATCAAAAGTTTGAGGGATCTGTTCTTTGACAATATTCGGAATATGATTCCGATTCTTCAAATGTTTTGTCCCTTGACAATATTCGGAATATGATTCCGATTCTTCATTGGCATAGGTGTCGGGATTTTTGACCCTGGAAGTTTGTCTTTGATGATGTTTGATCTTCGGCATTGGCTGTTTGCGTTTCGCCGAATGTTAGCACCCTGAATTTCGGGTTGAATTTTTTTCGTTTTATTTTATTTCGGATTGATTGGTTTCAATAAATAATTTATTCTGTTATTTTTCCTAAGTGTACTTTTCCATGCCTTTGATATTTGGAGTATCAGGGATGTTCAACTCTGGAAATCTTCTTCACGAGTTTTGGAGTGGACATGATTACCTTCATGACGGTATATAGTGTCCCATCCAAACTTGTTCCCTTGTACTCTTTCTGCTTCGCTGAACTTCGGGTCGGGTTAGACCATTTGATTGTTATTTATTTTTTCCACTCTTTTCCTTGATCATTTTTAGCACGTTACCGTGACTTTTAATTTTGGAGCGCAAGACCAGTCAGTTTCTTGAAACCAACTCCTCATGCAAGATCTACTCGAGACGCTCGTCACCCATGACCTTCGTGTCCCACTCAGACACGCCTCCTTGTGCTCCATTTGATCCGCACAACTTTCCCGACACGTGACCCAATTTTATTTTACTCCACGACGTCACATTCATTTTCCAACTTGATTTGTGGGTCCCCTGTCGACAAAAACCTGTCGGCCCCAACTATGGACATGGCCCACATTGAGCCTACTTCTCGTCCGCCACTTGTGTCCCATTTATTGGAATCCCCATGTGCTACTTATTTACACATGATCATCGATTCCTAATTTTAATTCTATTTTTGCACAATGTCCGATTTTGACCCGATTCGGCTCCACCGAGTCCAGTTCAGCTCCATGATTTTCTCCATCATGACACCCTCACAATTCTTGCCCAAAAATATTAGGTACCCTTCTACATATTTTTCCTATATTTATTGGGAATTTCTAATTATTTAATTCCCATAGAATTGGTCTTTTTTCCCTAATTTAATTCTAGCCTTTGATATTCCCTTAATTGAATCATCACCATTCAATTCCAAACCCCCTCACAGCAGCCCCCTCCCCAATGGGATGGCCGGCCTTAACTCCCAAAAGTCTTTTTCTCTCTCTTCCTCTCATCTCATTATTATCCTTCTCTCTCTCTCACCTAAACTATTTCTTCACACAAAACCAACAACACTTCAAAACACCAACACAGCAGCTTGCACCCGACTTCTTTTCTTCCTCCACACCAGCTCTCCTCCCCGACCAACCACCTTGGCCCAACCCCCGGCCATCACCGTCGGCCCTACCCCGACCTCCACCTCTCCATCTCCTCCACCACCATGGTCTTCTCCTCCTCCTCCACCTCACAAACCGCAACACCAACCACCACCTCCACCCTCGTCGGGGTGCGCCGCCGCCCGACCCACGTCGAGGCACGCAGCCCTCCGCCGTTGCCTGGCCGGGCCAGCCACCGCAGCAGCGCGCAACAGCCTCGACAGAAGCGCGAGCACAGCGGCAACAGCACAGCGTTGTGGCGCGCGCGTGCGGGCTTCGCCGCCGCCGCCGCCGGCGACGAGGCCGCCGTGGCCGTGCCCCCCGTGGTGGGCGATCTCCGGCGACCCTCCCTGGGTCCGCCACCTCGCTCCCCAGCGCGACGTATAGGCGATTCGTGCGTTTTGAACGATGTCCCGTCGTGACGCGCGCGAAATGAAGTTCGTTTTGACGCCCCGTCGCAGCAACTTCACACGCGATTTTTCGAAAATCCGACCGTTGGATCAGCAATTTCTTTGCTCCGTCGCAATCTCGGTATATCCACCTTCACTCATGTCAATTTTCGTCCGTTAAGTTTATCGTTTGATACATGAAAACCGGCCACCAAGTTGACCGTTTAAATTGTATTAAATTTGGACAGTTTTGCGGGGCCAACTTCGTCAGCTTGTATCTCCTCTACCGCAGTTCCTTTTGGCGTGCTACCAGTTCCTGTGCAAAGCTGGTATAACCCTCTTACTACCCCTCCAGCTTCGTTTCATTGTGAGCTTGTTTGATTGGTTGAATTCGACGCCAAAGTTGGCCGTCCGAATTCATAATTTCTAACTTGTAAAATTCCATTTTTGAACACGGGACTCCAGATTTAATTTCTGACACCACCATTAGACTCGTGGCGTCGTTCTGGCATGTTTTCATATAAAATTTGTTAGATTTGGAGAACGTGGGCCCGGGCACGCATTTCGGTGCAAAGCGGGTCCCACTTTCTGGGTCAACGGGACTTTTTGACATCGGCTCATCGGAATCCAATTCCGGATATACCGTTGAGTTCGTATCATCATTCTGTTCTCGTTGACATATAATTTGCTAGGTTTTGGTGGACATTGGATGGGCACGCATTTCGGTGCAAGTCAGATACCAATATCCGGGTCAACGGGTCATTTTGAGATCGGCTCATCGGAATCCAATTCCGGATATACCGTTGAGTTCGTATCGTCATTCTGGACTCGTTGACATATAGTTTGCTGAGTTTTGAGAACTTTGACTCCGGCACGCATTTTCGTGCAAACCGGAATTCCAAGTTCTGGTCAACGGGCCAAATTGAAATCGGGTCAACGGAATCCAATTCTGGAGATACCGTTGGGTTCGTATCGTCATTCTGGTTTCGTGGACATATAATTTGTTATATTTTATTGACTTGTTTTCTTGCACATTTTTCGGTGCAAAACGGCTCCGACACGGACACCGTTTTGACCCGAAATTACCTTTTTGCCCTTGTGTCCAAATTGGACCGATGGGTAGGCTATCCTAGCTAATTTAACCATTCTGGACACGTTGGCAATGTCTATTTTATCGTCCGACAATGTTTGCTGATAGTTTCTCTGAGTTTAGCCTTTTTATAATTAATTAATAATTAATTCTTATAATGTTCGTATTTCGGGATTAGTACAACGAAACTGAGCTCAGTCAATTTCAGTGATCTCACATCGCTGAAATTGACAAGATGGACACGTGGATCGCTGTAATAAGATTATCAACCTTACCCTTGATATTCTTATCTCGATTTACGTGACATGAGTTTCGACGTACGAATAACGAAGTACACTTTATATCTTTAATAATTTGACTAAAATTTACCCTGTTTGACCAGAGTTGACCAGTTGACCCAAAATCAACTATAAGTCAACACTTGACCTAGTTTGACTAGATTATTGACCGAAGTTGACCTAAAGTTGTTTTAACTTAGAAGAACCTAGAATAATATAGATTGCTGGTAGAGTTTCATTTATTACAACTTGAACACCTTGTAACCTGTGTTGCTTTAAATAGGACTCTGTGGCTTCAGTTGGACCCCCCTACTTATCAGCTGTTTAGGTTATCGAGGCGAGTACATTCTCTGATCATTTCATATCATGTTTAGGAGTATATTTCCTACTTTAGATTACTTTACTTGATGCTGACACGTTAGAAACACGGATTAGTACTATATGGATCTTGTCGTGCGATGTTATCCCCTTAGCAGATACATCGGGTATTTCGTGTTCGTGTACTTTATCATGAGCATCGTGTACTCCTTGTGTTCGTGCTTTTCGTGTACAAATCGCATGAAATCGTGTATACTCATGTGACATGATCTTCGTGTGCGACTATACTTCGTGTGCAATAACATAACTTGGCTAGATCCTTGTGTATTGATTGGGGCGGGGAAGTAGAAGTGGTTATGTAATCAATCTAGTAGATTACTCGTATACAACCTCTGTAGATTACTTGTGTACAACATCGTGCCGTTTACATAACCATCTTGTGCTCTGAATCACTAGTCACTGATAGTTCTTGTATATATTGTATCTATTTACTTACAGTCTCTCTCTTTTACATCATGTTATTTCTTCAGATCATGTATCTTACTCTCTAGCATGTTTATATTTCCTAACCTGTTATGATATTGTTGAGATGTACTGTACTCGCTCCAGTCCTGACTGGACCCGTTGATAAATTTTACAGATAGCTGGAGGTTGCCTGCTAGCCTAGAGGAGACACAGTAGAGGTTGCATAGATAGCTAGGATTCTGTTTATAGTTATTTTCAGTCATCTTGAGTTGTATTTATTCGTGGATTACTGTATTTGAGTTTGAGATGTATTTCTGGGTTTATGTATCTTAGACACTTAGACTTCTATCTCCTGTATATCTCTTGGATTTCATGTTTTATTTATCTTCTTTATCATGCTCTACCTTAGATGTGATTGAGACTGTATCTGCTATGTCACCCCCATTCGGGGAGTATAAACTGTTTAGTCTTATACTGTTAGATGCATTGAGACCTAGGACAGCGTTCTACCGCCGACACTGCGGCGTAGGCTGGGCGTTGTTACGTTCTCGTGCCCTAACTCTAGGGTGCGGGTCGTGAAACCGAAGTTGGCCTATTGAGATAAGTTCTTAGATCTGTAAATTCACCCCCAGAGGTTTCTGTTTGAGACACCAGCAATTTTCCCTGTCTTGAGCGGGATATTTTGAGAGTCGGAAGATCTTGGAACTCTGCTACCGGGGTAGGCAGAATACCTCTTTGATCAGTACAAGTTTTCTTGTCATAAAGGAAAGATGAATCCTTGTTTGAAAGAGTTCTTATACTGACTGGTGCCGAAGCACGTTCAGATTGATCTTCTACGGTAAAGATCAAAGAAGATTAAGAAAAGACCAAAGGGCCTTTTCTTTTGTTTTGTGAAGAAGGGTTAGCTAAAGAGCGTTTCCCTCTTTTGTCTTCCAAGTCATGAGACAAGGAAGTTTGAGAAAAGATCAACGGGCCTTTTCCTTTATTTTGAGGAGGATGAGGAATAGCCAAAGGACTACCCCAGTAGATTGCGCATGAGCAACAGGGTGTTTGAGAGGAGGAGCAGAGTCTCTCCTTTTGTTGTGAGAGGAGGAGAGATTAGCCAAAAGGCTGTCACTCTTGGTTTGCGTAGGAGTAGTTTGCGCATGGATTGATGGTGTACTGGCCACTTGCGCATGAGTGACTCTGGCAGAGGGTGCACTGGTTCTGGCCACAGAAACTGTGGTTTGCGCATCAGGAGTTCTTGCCACAGAATGCTTAGGGTGCACTCTGGTTGCTAGAGTGTTGGTTTGTGCAGGAAGATTGGCAGCCAACTGCGCCAGAGACAGAGGGGTTTTACACTTAGCCAAGGCAATATATGAAGTCTTTTGTGCACTGGCCATAGCAGAATGCACTGCAATTGAAAAGACAGATTTTGCAGCAGGCTTGGTGACAGAAGCTTTGGACTGCGCAGCAGTCTTGGTGTCAGACTGTGCAACAGTCTTTGGAGTAGACTGCGCCATAGATTGCGCAACAGCCTGGGTGGCAGAACTGCCAGATTGTGCAGCAGTCTTGGGGACCCACACTGGGCGCACTTTGCTCGTGGCAGAACTTATTGCAGTACGAGGGGTGGTCTTGGAGTTGATCATGGTTTCGTAGGCTGTCTGGTTGATCTT
Organism: Iris pallida; assembly: GCA_029216955.1. Taxonomy (NCBI): domain Eukaryota; kingdom Viridiplantae; phylum Streptophyta; class Magnoliopsida; order Asparagales; family Iridaceae; genus Iris; species Iris pallida. The sequence continues at coordinate 1,990,878 of JANAVB010003599.1, read as the reverse complement.
CACAACCAGTGTCTTTTGCGTCTTCCCGATAGACGCTACGTCACATTGAGTTGTCACTTCCTCATTGGAGGAGAAAGTCGTCCCCAGCAGAGTCGCCATTTTGTTTGCAAAAACAAAAGTGTAGAACTTTATTGATATAAACTTTGTAAAGATTACAAGAATTCTGGGAAAGTACAACTGTAGGAATCCAATATTGATGACGTTTGCTTTATCCCTTGGACGATGTGAACTTTGAAGACGGTAGCCTCGGAAGTTGACTTGAATGCAAAAGCCACGAAGAATTGAAGGCAAAAGCCTCGAAAGAATGCAGCAACACTTGGGCAAGAACTCCTGAACTCTCTGATAATTCTGAACTTTAATGTCTGATCTCTCTATGATCTCATCTCCTTGAATGAAGACTTGAAACTCTATTTATAGAGTTCTGGAAATAACTAACTTTTAGTTATTCTGGACTGCGCATGATGGATTGCGCATGAATTGGATTGCGCAACAGTGGACTGCGCAGGCAGTTGTTGGATCGTGGTCCAACTGTCTTGGACACATGGCATCATTTGATTGAAATGCGCATGATCGTGCATAGACGGTTGCCACGTAGCGAACAATTGATGGCATGAGTGCCACGTGTACTTTATCAGTTATCATGATGGAGTGCGCAACCTGAATTGCACTGGCATCGGATTGCGCAGGCATGGACTGCGCACAGAGTGGTTGGCAGATTGCGCTGCCAGCTGTCCCTCGAGCACCGTGCTGTACGATTAAACAAACAGTCGCCTCATTCTCCGCGCTGTCAGCTGTCAGAAGATTTGATTGTGTCAGGTAATGATGATTATTGCCATGTCAGCCTGCACGCTTGAGAGTGTGCGCAGTCTAGTGTGCGCAATCTGTATGATGCGCAATCTGATGTCTGCGTAGTTCATTTGAAAGATACATTTCTCAATCTTCATGACTTTGTTGATGTGTGCAACTTGATTTTTTAGGACCTACAACAGCCTCACATCCATAAACCAGTGAAAATGGTGTAAAACCAGTAGGAGTCCGGACTGTTGTTCGATAAGCCCATAAATATTCTCCAAGTTTCTCATTCCAATCACGTTTATTAGAAGAGACAAACTTTTTGAGAAGTTTATTGATCGTCTTATTGAAAGCTTCGGCTAAACCATTAGCAACTGGATTATAAGCCGTAGAAGCCAGATTTTGAATTCGATTCTTATCACAGAACCGATAAAATGCCTGACTGGCAAATTGTGGTCCATTGTCATGAATTATTCGTCGAGGAATCCCGAAGCGATAAATGACATGATGTTTGATGAAGCTGATCACATTAGATGTTTTCACTTCAGCAAGAGGAATTGCTTCTGCCCACTTAGAAAAGTAATCAGTTATAGCTAATATTAACCGATGTCCTTTAACAGAAGGAGGGTTAATCGGACCAATGATGTCCATACCCCAAGCTTCGAAGGGCCAAGAGGCTGCTGTAGGGTGTAGAAATTCAGACGGTTGATGAATAAAATCAGCATGAATCTGACATGCTTTACATCTTCTGGCATAGTCTACAGCATCTGCTATCATAGAAGGCCAATAATACCCCATTCTTCGAATGCGATCTTATAATTTTGGACCCGGTTGATGAGCACCACAAACACCATCATGAGCTTCTCGAAGTGTTTGTTTTGCTTCACTTTCTAAGAGACAACGCAACAAGAGTCCATCATATGAACGACGATATAACATATGTAAAGATGAATCATAATAGAATCGAAATGATCGTCTATTAATCGATGCAGCTTCTTTTGGATCTTCAGGTAAAATTCTATGAACCGCATAATCAATGAATGAACTTCTCCAATCCTTCTGTTGGGAACTTGACTCTGTAGTATAACTCTATTCAATATACAGATTATTTTTAACACAAAATAAATCTCGATCCAACAAAGTAATTATATTTTGTCTTCGGATTGGAACAGCCAAGTCTGCAGCTAAGCTAGCAAGAGCATCAGCCTCCACATTCTGAGAACGTGGTACAAACTCGATGAAGAATCCTTTGAATGAAAGGACCAATTCGATTTCCACTTGATGATAAGGGATGAGGTCAGGATTTCTGACTTCATATGTCCCTCTGACCTGGTTAACAATCAGTTGAGAATCTCCATAAGCTTCTAGAAACTCAATATCCAATTGTTTTGCTACTTGGAGACCAATTAATAGAGCATTATATTCTTCTACATTGTTGGAGCATGGCTCATTGAGAGAATAGGCACGGTATACGACCATTTTATCAGGAGAAACCAAGACGATTCCGACCCCAAAGACAATATTGCCTTTAGGTCCTACCCGTGATGCTCCATCAAAATATAATTGCCATATGTCATCCTTCAAAGTCATGTTACAATCTACGACTTCATCAGGAATGTCCTCATATAACTTCGATGTTTCAGGTATAGGGTGAGCAGCTAAGAAATCAGCTAATGCTTGACCCTTTACTGATTTTTGAGGTACATAGACCATGTCGTAAGGAGTAAGCAACATCGCCCAGGTAGCTAACCTGGAGTTAAGAATGCTTGATTTTTTCATCAATACCCGAATGAGATTTATCCTGGAGATAACATGAATAGTTTGTCCTGTCACATAATGTCTTGTCTTTTGTACAGCAAAAACCAAGGCCAGACATTCTTTTTCTACAGGAGTATACCTGTGTTCAGCTCCGACCATCATTCGGCTAAGATAATAAATTTCTTGTTCATGACACATATCACTTTTCTGTGCAAGAAGAGCACCAAGTGAAAGATCTAAAGCTCGAACATATAGTAAAAATGGTCTTCCTACCACTGGAGGTACCAAAACAGGTAGATTTGTAAGGTATTGCTTAATGTCATTGAAGGCTTTCTGACACGCTTCATCCCAGACAAATGATAAATCTTTCTTTAATAGACGGGAGAAAGGTTGACATCTCCTAGAGAGATTAGATATAAATCTCCTGATATAAGCAATGCGACCCTGAAAGCCATAGAGTTCTTTCAAATTACGAGGAGGACGTATTTCAAGAATTGCTTTAACCTTATCAGGATCAACATGGATACCCTGAGAAGTGATGACAAATCCCAAAAACTTGCCACTGGAAACCCCTAAGAAAGACTTAGTAGGGTTCATTTTTAAGTAATGTTGACGCATCAATTCAAATACTATCTTTAAGTCTTGAATGTGATCATCCTTTGATCGACTCTTAATAGCAATATCATCTACGTAACATTCAACTGTCTTCCGAAGATGTTCTTGAAAGATGTTGCTCATAGCCCGTTGATATGTGGCACATATATTTTTAAGACCAAACGGCATAACCGTATAGCAGTAAACCCCAAGGGGTGTTCGAAAAGCAGTATGCTTCTCGTCTTCTGGATGCATCTTGATCTGATTGTATTCTGAGAATCCGTCCGTGAAAGATATGCGTTGAAAACTGCATGTATTATCTATCTTGACATCAGTAATGGAAAGTGGGAATTCGTCCTTTGGACAAGCCGCATTAAGATCTCGGTAATCTATACAAACTCGGACTTTTTCGTTCTTCTTCATAACAGAAACAATATTGGCAACCCAATCCGGGTGTTGCTCTTCACGAACAAAGCCACATGTAATCAACTTTTTGACTTCTGCTTCAATTGCATCCATCATATCTGGTCTAAAGCTCCGTTGCTGTTGTTTTACAGGCTTGGCATTAGGAAGAATATTGAGTTTATGAGTAGCAACTTTAGGATCTAGACCTGGCATATCCTCATAACTCCATGCAAAAATATCAATATATTCTTTGATCAATTTTATCAACTCTTCCTTTTCATCTTCAGAAAGGTTTTTACTGATGAATATTGGTTTGGGTGTATTTCCATCTCCAACATCGATCTGGACAATCTTATCCTCTGTAGGTAGCTGTCGCTGTTCAAAACGAAGTTCCCATTGAGTGTCCATCTGTTGAGCCCAAGGATTATTATCAAATGGTTCAGATTCACCATCAATTTGAACCATGTTGACTGAAAATATTTGCTCAGATTCATCATAATAACCTCCTCTAACATATGAGGAGCAAGATATATCAGATTCGATGAATTAGATTTCTTCTGAATCTAATGATTGCGAAGAGCTAGAGGAGAATTCTTCTAGTATATCATCATTAATCATGTAAGACGGATCATACCCCAACCCATGACGAGTTTTCTGGTAAAACGGATCACCACATAATGGTAATCGTCTACCCTTGCCTTGATTGAGACCTTACATAGTCTTCAAATCATATCCCATATTCTGGATAATCTTGATAGATTATTGGCTATATTTGTCAATTCGGATTCTTCCTTTATCTTTATCTCTCAGATCATCTGGCTGAGCAACATGGATATTTTTAGCCAGGCCAAACACAATTTGGTGCTTGTTTTTCTCATCAGACGGAATCACAAAATAAGATTCTTCGTGACGTCTATAAGTTACACAAGCTTGCGATAAAGCAACTACAGGAAGAAGATAGGGAGAAGATGTTAAGAACTTTTGAGCATAAGGTCCAACATCGACATAAAAAGGAAAGGAATTTTCCTTATAATCAATGTACAAAGTTTCTTTTGTGTCTATGTTGTCTTTATATTGATGACTTTGATTATCAGAAGATAAAGTCATTCTTTCAATAAATTTGACAGCCATATACTCAAAAAGGAAATCTTCATTGATATCAAGAAGTACAGAATGATCAATATTTACATCATTTAAAATTTGACTGCTACGCTTCGAATTAATCACTAATGGACCATCATCCGTCTTCTGTGTAGATTTGCCAAGATTGACAATCAATGGTGGTTCTGGATTATTCGTACAAGAAGTACGCCCTTTAACCTTAATCATAAAAGGTTGAACTTGGCTCTTAGCAGGAACATCCATTGATTCCTCAGATGAAGCTTGAGTTCTTCCTTTAACCTTGATCATCAAAGGTTGATTGTTGGTAGGTTGGGATTGGATTCGTCCCTTGACTATGATTTTCAAAGGTTTCTCTTCTGGTGGATCTTCATTAATAGATTGATCTTCGGTAGATGATCGATCTTCAGCTATGTCTGATATCTCTTTCACATGCTCTTGTTTGTAAAGCCTTGAGTCAGAAAAATAGGCTTCGACACCCTTGAAAGGATTGATATCAGCAAACTCAGTCTTCACAGCTCCTTTGGAATCTACGTACTTCAAACATTGATGGAGAGTTGAAGGCACGATGTTATGTTCATGTATCCACGGTCTCCCTAGAAGGATATTGTAGGATACGTCTGAGTTGATAACATAGAAGGTTACCATAGTTCGAAGATCACCAATCTGAATCTTCAGACGAATCTTTTCCAGTGGTTTACTCTTGCCAGAGTTGAAACCAAATATCGTGGTACTAGTGTAAGTCAAATCACTAGTAGGAATTCTCAGTGGTCTTAGCATACTCTGAAGAATTATGCTAATTGAGGACCCAGGATCAATGTAAATCCTGTCAATTTTAGTGGATCTGATATACCCAGTATAGCACAGAGGCCTGTCATGCTTGTTATGATTCAACAACATATCTTCTTGTGTAAAGGTGATGTTGGGAATTGCTTCCATCACACTATGACATTGTGGACATGATATGGGTATATTATCAGGACTCTTGAGTTGAGCCAAGTATGAGTCTGCTTGAAGCAAAGCTTCACTCAAAGTCTCCCTGCTTTCTTTAGAAAGACGAAGCATCTCAAATATAGATAGTCTAGCTGGAGTATTGGCTAACTGGGCTAGAATATCAAATTTGTAGGGTTTCATCACCACCCCCTGGCTGGAAGCAGACTTCAATGGGACGTCAAAGCGTACTGCTTTCTGTTTCCCCTTTTCAACCACAGATGGTTTAGCAGGAACAGGAGACGGTTGAATTGGTGGTATTTCAATATCCTCTGCTTCTTTGGAGGATCCCTCATAATTTTTGTGGTACTCCTTCCCAGATCTTGTACCAGCAAAAGTTTCTTCTTCGGACTCAGGAGAAGGAAGTACCATATTTAGTCTTCCTTCCCTTAGCCTTCTTCTTGTGAGGAACTTCAGAACCCAATCCAACAGTGAATTTTTTATTTTGAATTTGCAAAGGAAGTCGTATTCCTTTATCATAATTCAAACCTTATGCTTTTTGAAAGTCATAACCCATCTTATTCATGAGGAGGACAGATTGCTGACTGTACAAGTGGGTGGGCAGTGGACTTTCAATAGGTGGTTCAACAAAGGAAGAAGAAGAGATCTCTGTAACTACAGAAGAATGAGGAATAAAAGTCTCTGTAGCTACAGGAGGAGAAGGATTCGGGATATGAGGAAGAATCCCTGTATGAGTTTTTTCATAAGTAGTAAAGACTTGTTGTGCCCTGTATAAAGGAACACTATTCATGGCTAGCCACTGCTGATGAGTAAGCTTGAGCTTAGTAGTAGGAGCCAGACTTGGAGGACATATGTTCAACCCTCTCAGTCTATCTTCCAAAGGAATGCCATCCCATAGATGATCCAAATCATCAAGATCTTGAATAACATGAGAAATCATGTTGCAGGTTTTGACTTTCTTACCTTTCTTGGATTTTGAAGTTTTACCTTCATCTTCCATTTCAGGTACTAAATCAGGATGTACCCACATAATTTTACCATTCTTTAATGTGAGAGGCAATAATCCTTCAATTTCCTCCCTGGCAGGCGAGATATTCATAATCTTCATCGTCGTCTTCGGAATTGGGACAATTCCATCTGGGATTTGCTGAGAAGGAAAATCTCCAAATTGAAGAGAAACCATATTGGTCGTGACCGTATGCTCATCGTTGGTTAAAGCGATGGCATTGGCATTAATCAGCTCTTGGATTTTCTTCTTTAGGACACAACAAGCCCTGGTGGGATGATTTATGTATCTGTGATAGATACAATATTTGGGATTGTCAGTGAGATTCACCTCATTAGGCCTCTTTGGCTCTGGGATCTATAGTTTGCCACTCTTCACCAGACATTGGAATATCCCTGGGATATCGCTCTTGTCAAAAGAATATTCTTCTTTTGGCTTAGAAGACTCTTGATTATTTGGCGTCGTTTTGTTTTTGGAAAGATTAACCATAAGGGTATCCTTTCCTTTTACATTACGATTGCCAGAATTATTACCAGGATTTCCTTTCTTTCCTTTATCCTCTGAGGCAAAAATCATCCCATGTTCACGAGCCAACCTACCATTGGTCTCGGAAGAAACTGCTGCTACAATAAACGAAGCCCAATCTGTAAATTGGGAACCCGTGAAGACATCAATGGATGGTCGCAGATTCATCTTGCATGTATCAATTAACGCTGAATCTGGCATACCAGGAGGCATCTTTAGAGTAGCCTGTCGGAAACGTTCAATGAACGTCCGAGTATCTTCTTTCTCTTTTTATTTGATTTCTATTAAGGAGGACATGTTCATGTCCATACCTCCTTCATAGAAGCGGGAAAGAAATATTCCCTTAAATTCGTCAAAAGACGAAATACAATTGTCGGGTAAACTACGATACCAATCGTAAGCTGAACCCGTCAAGCATCCAATGAACACTCGAGTAGGAAGAGCATCATTTTTCTGCTGATGTACAGTCATAATATCAAAATAATTGATATACTGACTAGGAGAAGCCCTTCCATCAAACAATACCATTGATTATGGCTTGAATTTTGGTGGAAAGGGTACATCATTCCAATGAGGAGGATAAGGTTGCTTAATCCCTAACCTCTGGAGCTGATCCTTGTGCTTCAAAACTTCAAACTGTGCTTTGAGCTCACGTACTGCTTGAATGGCTTCACTGGTTTACGGAAGCACATTTGATTGAATGGTTGTTGGATGTACCGTAATCCCCACCGGAGATGGTACATCTTCTGGAATAATGGGATCTGGAGATGCATAATTTTAGTTAACAGCAGGCTCTTGAATATTCAAAGGTATATCAGTCCCTTGACTATCTTGAGTTTGTGCTGCTACTTGTACCAGTGTTACAATCGCCGGTTGAGAAATTTGTTGATCCGTTATTATCTGGTGCATACTTTGCATCATAGTAAGCATGTCCTTTAATGATTGCTCAACGACAGTGAGACGTTATTCTGTACTAGCCGATGACGTCTCCGGTTCATCTCCAATAGCATAGGACTCAATCTCTCTTGAAGATATAGAAGGATTGGTATAGAGATATGAATCGACACTATCAGTTTCAGACTCAAAAGATTGAGTACCCCCAGCTTCTGAATTAGAAGTCTGTAACTATCTTTGCCTTCTTGATCGAGTATTTTGATATACTCCTTCAAAAGAATCAAGAAGACTATTGAATTGTTGTTGACCTGGAGTTTGGGACGTGTTCCGTCTAGGACGTCGTCCTCTGTTGGTATGAGTAGCCATGTTGACTGACGCATATGACAACTCATGTTCTTGGTCATCAGCTTGTTGTTGAGGCGCATTAAAACTCAATCGATCAAAAATTGACCGTTTTGAAGCCGAATAGCAACAGTTGATTACAATCTGGTGACACTTACAATGGTGATTTTCTTGGGGGAGTGTCACGGAAGATTGTCTATTTTTACGCCTTTGCATAAGCAATTCATGTAAATCAGAAGTTGTAGAGGGAGTAGTCTTCTTTATTACATTTAGGATAAAAAAACGTTTAGTCCCTTGTGTATAAAGAAGATTACTGGCTACATTCGTAGAACCAAACTGTATATTTTTACGCGCTTGAAGTTGTGTGCGTAAATCTTGAGATTTTTGAGCACGAAGGACTCCATTTTTATTGCGTGTAATTTGTAGGTTTGGTACCTTGCGTATAGCAGTATAAGAAGGTTGTTGGATGAAAACTGAAGTTTTACCAACTGTATTTTTATGCTTCATGCGTGTAGGTACAATCACTTTAGATGCAGAAGCATCATTGTGAATTTATCTACACTGTCACAGACAGGATATTTACCTTTACGCATAGAGCACAAAATATTAGTATCTGCCATGTCACATACGGAAGATTTTCCTTTACGCGAAGGGCGTAACTTTTGTGTGTCTACCACGTCACAGACGAGAGACTTATTGTTATGCTCAGAACGTAAAGCATTGGATTCTGCCACGTCATAGACGGGAGAAATATTTTTACACTCAGGGAGTAAAACCTGATTTTTATGCGTAGGGCGTAAAACCTGATTTTTACGCCCAAATCGTAAGACTGGAGAGTCTTCCACGTTACGAACGGGAGACTTGTTTTTACGCGCATGGCGTATCACTGAAGTAGAGACTGCCTCATCACAGATGGGAGCCTTTACAACAGGAGTGGGAAGAATTCCCTTGCCATCATGAATAACAGAGAGATCAGAAGCCGTTTTGGATTTAGGAATCCAAACTTTTCATGCTTTGCGAGATTTTTGAACACTGAGCAGCGAGAACCACCCCCAGTTCGGAGCATCTCTTCATAAGCAGTCTGGTCGAAGTGTACAACCAGAGTCTTCTTTGTCGATCCGATCGACACATCATCATATTGAGCAATTGCCTCCTTGTCAGAGGAGAAGGTCGTCCCCAGCAGAGTCGTCATTTTGTTTCACTTAACAAAAATGCCTAGAAATTGGCTTCTTGAAAATAAAACGAAAAAAGTACAAATAGTACAAATTGTTCTGGGAAGTATTGCTATGGAAGTCTGATATGAAGGCGATCACTTTGTTCCTTGGACCATACGATGATGATGAAGATCACTGCTAGAAGATGAACAACCGGAAGAACTAAGTCACTAGAAAGGTATCGACACACTTGGGCACTGCTGGCGAGGTCGAATGCTTTCCTACTTTGCTTCACTCTGGTCTGAAAGAAAGGTTGAAGAAGAATGCTCTGGAGAATCAAAATGTCTGAGTTCTGATCTCCCTCTCCGTTCCCCTGTCTCTCTCTCCATCCCTTTATATGAGAAAAATAAGTCTATTTATAGACTTGGCTTTTTGTGCGTAAAACTCAGCAAAAGTTCTGTCTTTACGCTAATAATTGCCACCCATGATTGAAGTCATCCTCTAGATATGTTGACACGTGTCCCATTATTTCAATAAGAATAGGATGCACGTACACACGTTTTTCTAGATGTGTGGTATGAAAACCACGTAGGCAAACCACGTAGGCAAACCACGTTCCAAATTAGTCAGAAAGGATAGGGCGTAAAAACAACCCAAATATATCCTGAGCCTAAAGTAGTAGACTAGGCGTAAAATAGCCCTAAAATGGACTTCTCGCGTAAAGTGGTTGATAAAACAACCTTGGGCGTAAAGGTAGCCCAAATAAACTTTATGCATACGTCAACTTAGAGCGTAAAATAGCTCATATAGTATTCATGCGTAAAAGAAGCCACCTTATGAGCGTAAAATAGCTCAGTCCACATACTAAACGACAAAATATTGACTTCTGTGTAAAACAAATCCCTTCGAATCCTATATTATACGCCGTCAATAAATCTTTATGTCAGACCCATTATTACTTTGCATTAAATGCATAATTTGACAATTTATCTTTGGCGTAAAATAGTTGGCCTGTCTCTGGCGTAAAATGGTAGGCGTGTCCCTGGCGTAAAGCAGCTGATCTGTCCCTGTCATAAAGTAGCTTGTTTTAGTGGAAAGCTCTTATCCCTTTGACTCAGTCTATAACACATTTTTTACGCTCCTATATATATATATATATAATAAAACAAAAAGAAAACAAAAAGGGGGGCTCGAACTCGGCCTGTTGGAACGGGGGGGGGGGGGGGGGGGGGCTTAAAATTGCTCGGGCTGGCCAGGGGGTCAGCTCAGGTTAGCTTGATAGGGATAGGACTTAGTTAGTTTTATAATAAATTTAGGATAATGGGTTTTAAACCCAATAATCAGTCTATTAAACCCGTTAACCCATACTTCTGTGTCTTCGTGTCCTGACAGTTAGGGATACGAAGACACACGAGTCATGTGTCCAGGGCGTGTACGACTCACATGACACGAGTTTCCCGTGTCCGAGCACATCAGTGGACTCCTCGTGTTTAGGCGAGTCCAGTGACACCAACATGAGACACTGAACGACACGAAGGGTGAGATGACACGTACGTGTCCGTCGAGCAGTGGCTTTCGGGTGCGTTGCACGACGGAGAAGACGTCGGGGTGGTCGGTAAAAAATGGCGCGATGGTCGTCTCGTCGAGGCGCGTCGATTGTTGGTGGTCAGAGACGGTTGCGTGGCCTGTAGTGGCGGCACTCCTAGATCTAGGGTTCCGACGAGCTCGTCGGAAAAGAAATAGGGTAGGGCGGTGGTTAGGGCGGTCGTGGTGAAGTCGAGGGTTAGGGTTCAGGCCGGAGGACCTTTATAGGCTGGAAAAGTCGGTCGAACTAGGGTTCAAATTAGGGTTTAGGGTTAGGGTTTAGCCTTAGGTCGACGGATTAGCCGGAGACGAAGGCGGTGATCGTCGATAATTTGCAGAACCCCCCCCAAAAACTGGTTATTAGAAAACACTCCACCGCCTTAGTTGAATGCAAAAAATTAAATTTGCACAACACCCCCCGCTGTTGTTCTGTGCAAAATAAAATTTGCACAGAAAAACCAAATATTACAAACTGCTATAAAACAATTAAATAAATTACAAAACATATTTAAAATAATTTAATAAATTGCCATTTGATATTTTTAGCTTCAAAAATCATTTTAAAAAATATTTAAAAATTCTAGAAAATTTCTAATAATTATAATAACTCATTTTAAAGATATAAATGCTATTTAAAATTATAAAAATAATATTTAAAATCTAGGGCTTACAAATCTTCCCTCCATGAAAAATTTTGTCCTCCAAATTCACAAAGATAGAAAACTCTACAAACATTTAATATAGCAAACAATGCAAACAATGACTAAGGCTACTATTAAGACTAACCTCTAAGGTATCAAGCAGGAACGGGTGGTTCCCTCGTGGCTGTTGGGTCGAACAAGTAAGGATATCTCTCCCTCATGTCCGACTCCCTCTCCAAAGTAGATTCCCCCGGAGAATGGCGGCTCCAAGATACTCGGACCAAGGGTATGACTTTGTTCCTCAGCCTTTTCTTCCTCCTGTCTAATATCTCCACTGGCTGCTCAGTAACTGCAAGGCTCGGTCCGATCTCCAACTCTGAATGATCTAGCACATGGCTGAGGTCTGGAATGTATCTCCTCAGCTGAGACACATGAAAGACATCGTGAACTCCTGCTAGGTTGGGTGGAAGTGCAACCCTGTAAGCCACCTCTCCGATCGTGCCAAGTATCTCGAACGGCCCGATGTATCTGGGGCTCAACTTGCCGCCTCGTTCGAACCGGATCGTCCCTCTATTAGGTGATATCTTAACCAACACCATATCTCCGTCAGCGAACTCCATCGGTCTGCGACTAACATCGACCCAGTATTTCTGCCTGTCATGAGCAACTCTGAGCCTGTCTCCGATCGGTCTGCGACCAACATCAGCCCAGTGTTTCTGCCTGTCCTGAGCTACTCTGAGCCTGTCTCTGATCATCCCGACCTTCTCTGTTGCATCCGTGATCATCTCTGGCCCAAGCATAACTCTATCCCCAACATCATCCCAAAAGAGCGGTGTACGACATCGTCGTCCATATAGTGCCTCGAAAGGAGACATACCGATGCTGGCTTGGTAGCTGTTGTTGTATGAAAACTCTACCAAGTGCAAATGGTTCTCCCATGATCCGCCAAAGTCTAGCACACAAGTCCTCAGCATGTCCTCTAGCGTCTGTATTGTCCTCTCGGACTGCCCATCTGTCTGCGGGTGGTACGCCGTACTGAACTTGAGCCGACTGCCCAACTCCTCCTACAAGCTCCTCTAGTAGTGGGATGTGAATCTGCTATCTCTGTCCAACACGATGCTCATTGGTACTCCGTGCAAGCGAACTATCTGCTGCATGTATATCTCTGCCAACTTCTCGGTGGAAAGCCCCATCTTGAAGGGTATGAAGTACGTACACTTCGTCAGCCTGTCCACGATGACCCAAATGACATCCTTCCTCCTTGGGAATGAGGAAGCCCTAAGACGAAGTCCATCGTAATGTATTTCCATTTCCTCTCGGGAATGGGTAACGGCTGCAACGGACCAGCTGGCCTCTGGCGCTCGCCTTGACCTGCTGGCAAACTAGGCATCTCGAAATAAAACATGATACATCTCTCTTTATCCAGTGCCACCAAAGATGTTCCCGCAAGTCACGGTACATCTTGTTAGCACCAGGGTGAATAGAATATCTCGATCGGTGCATCTCCTGCAAGACTGCCTCTATCAGCTCTCCCTTCGGTACGCACAATCGGCTGCCATGCCTCAAGGATCCATCCTCTGCTACGGTGAAGTCATCCAGCAATCTGGCTAAATCCTGGGCTCGAATTCTGCGAAGGCTCTCATCTGTAGACTGTGCCTCCTTGATCTGCTCCATCAACCCTGACTGAATGTCAAGCGCCATCATCTGTATCACTGATCCTAGCCGAACTATCTCGATACCGAGCTTCTCTAGATCTTCCCGCAAATGTCGATCTATTATCAGATACCATGCCATCGGATGCCTGCTCAGCGCATCTGCCACCATATTTGCCTTCCCAGGGTGATACTGTAAATCGATGTCGAAGTCCTTCATCAACTCCAACCATCGTCTTTGCCTTATGTTCAGCTTTTTCTGCATGAACACATATTTCAAGCTCTTGTGGTCAGTAAAGATTTCCACACGCTCTCCGTATAAGTAATGTTTCCATAACTTGAGTGCAAAGATCACCGCAGCTAACTCTAGGTCATGGGTATGATAGTTCCGCTCATGAGTCCTTAATTGCCTAGATGCATAAGCAATCACTTTCCCATGCTGCTGTAGGACACATCCTAGCCCCTTTCCCGAAGCATCACTGTATATAGTAAAACCTCCAGATCCTGAAGGTAATGTCAGAACTGGAGCGTTCGTCAGCCTCCTCTTCAGCTCCTCAAATACTGCCTGGCAGTCCTCTGACCAGATGTACTCTGCGTCCTTCCGTATCAGCTTCGTCATGGGTTCAGCTATCATAGCAAAGTCCTGGACGAACTTCCTATAATAGCTGGCTAAACCCAGAAAGCTCCTGATCTCTGAAACTGACGTCGGAGCCTTCCATGTCTCAATGGCAGCAATATTCCTGGGATCCACCGAGATCCCCTTTCCAGTAACTACATGGCCGAGAAACTCCATTCGGTCTAAAAAGAACTCACACTTCGACAATTTGGCATACAACCTCTCCTTCCTCAGAATCCCCAAAACTATCCGCAAGTGCTCTGCGTGCTCCTCCTACGTCTTCGAGTATATCAGGATGTCGTCGATGAACACTACGACGAACTTATCCAGATATTGGTGAAATGTCTTATTCATCAAGTTTATAAAGATAGCTGGCACATTTGTGAGACAAAATGGCATCACCAGAAATGCGTACTGCCCGTACTTTGTGTTGAACGCTGTCTTCTGGACGTCTGCTACCATGAACTTCACCTGGTGGTATCCGGATCTCAAATCTATCCTGGAAAACACCTTCGCCCCCCTCAACTGGTCGAACAAATCATCTATCCTGGGCAGAGGATATTTGTTCTTAATGGTGATGGCATTCAACGCCCGGTTGTCAATGCACAACCGAACTGTACCATCCTTCTTAGGCACAAAGAGCACTGGCGCTCACCATGGAGAAGCACTAGATCAAATGAAACCCTTTTCAACAGGTCATCAATCTGCTTTTTCATCTCTATGACCTCCTTGGGGTTCACTCTATAGTAAGCCCGAGATACTGGTGATGAACCCGGTACTAAATCTATAGTGAACTCCATATCTCTGTCAGGCGAAAGTCCTAGAAGATCCTCTGGGAATACATCCATAAACTCCCTAATGATAGGGTGTGGCGGTGCTATCTCCCCAACTGTCGTACAACAGTTCGGCTCTAGGCTGATCTCCGGCCCTGTCCTCCTGACACTGAATGGTGCCGTGCCTGGGGGACTGAACAAAATACTACCCTCATGAAAGTCTATAGCTGCATGGGCATAGCTAATCCATTCCATCCCCAATATGATATCATACCAGGGGAGTGGCATCACAAAGAATCGTCCCCTAAACTCTCTTCCAGCTATAGTAATAGAGAATCTATAGATAGCTCTAATGGGCACTGGTCCGTCTCCAGTCATTACTCTACTCATCTCCTTGGTAGGTGTAGCTACTAAGTGGTGTTTATGCATAAAATCTAATAAAAGAAAGCTATGAGATGCACCAGAATCAAACAAGCATAGAGCTAGAAAAGTATGAAAATAAATATGTCCTGTGATGACGTCAGCCAAATAATTTGGCTCCGAAACCTGCTCCGGCTCCGGCTCAAGGGCCAGACTATAAGTCTTCCCCTGGGGTCCCTTCTGCTTTAGATTTTGTCCAAACCTCTGCTGTGTTGACACAAAGTCACATTCAACCAAATATTGATAACATTGACTAAATAATACTTGTAATAATTCAATATGACACACGACGACTACATCCAGCACAAATCAGACGACAGCTCAGTTTTGCAATACAAGTCATTTTTGAGTCTGTATTTTTATAAATTTATTGAGTCTAGACTTATGTAAGCTGAGTTGTGCTGAGCTCTTGAGACTTAACCTATACCCTACCCAAAATCTAAAAGCTCTACACACATCCAAATAAGCCCATTAGACCAAAGACCCATTATGTACTCTGGAGACAGAGTTTGGGCCGAACTCTGCCTCCACACAGAGTTCGGGCCGAACTCTGTCCCCTAAAAATAAGCACCCTAATTTTTAGGGTTGGCTGGTTGCAAGTTGTCCAACGACCAAAATTTTGAATGACCCAACAAGAATTCTGGCCGAATTCTGCCTACCTGGTATCCTATAAATAGGCAATAAATTCTCTCATTTTTATTCATCCAATCTTCTCTTCTCTTCTCTCTAAAGCTCAATACAAGCCATACCCTTCTTCATCTACTAGCCATAAGCTCCCTAAGCCTCAAGTGCTCAGCATTAGGAGTTTGTGCAAGAGTTCAAGAAGTCGCTTGGAAAATTCCAAGCATCGCTAATGCGATCTCTGTAAAGAAGTTGATGTGCTCTTCTGAAGAAAAGGCACGGGGTGTAACTACTATTTCACAAATAGTGGATTTAATCCTGAGCTAGAGTTCTCAAGCCTGGACTAGTCCTCCACGAGGGAAACCAGGTTAAAATCGGCTGTGTTTGCGTATGCTCTCTTGTTACTTATTTATTTCCGTATTTACTCTGATTATTTTTTGTTTGTGAAAGAGTTTAAATTTTTAATTGGCTATTATCACTATAAACTCTATTCACCCCCTCTAGAGTTGACATATGTTCTTCAATTGGTATCAGAGCTCTGTTCTCTCAACAAGGACTAACATCCTAGAGCTGATCTATGGCAACCACATAATCTTTAATTTTTAATCACGGTGAAGGGCAGTCCACTCATAGGCCTCCCCTATTTGATAGAACTAACTACATATAGTGGAAAACAAGGATGAGCTTTTATCTCAAGTCGCTAGACTTTGACCTGTGGACTATCGTCACCGATGGTTACAAAAAGCCCGCCAGGATAGTTGTCAATGGTGATCTCGTCGAGAAATTACATGACAAATATTCTGACGAGGAGAAGAAACATACAAGTCTAGACGCGAGAGCTATTAATGCTTTATTCTGTGCTATAGACAGGAATGAGTTCAACAGGGTCTCAACATGCACCACCTCTCACGAAGTATGGAGACTTCTAGAAGTGACGCATGAAGGAACCACCCAAGGCAAGGAATCGAAGATAAGCCGTCTCACTCAAGAATATGAGACTTTCAAGATGAAGCCAAATGAGATGATCACGCAAATGTTCACAAGATTCCTCGACATCATCAATCCTCTATCCTCGCTCGACAAGCAATATACAAATCATGAGAAGATTCGCAAGCTACTTAGGGGACTACCAAAGATTTGGAACCCTAAGGTGACAGCCATCATAGAAGGAAATGATCTCACAACTATGTCCATGGAGACTTTGATGGGAAAGCTAATGACTCATGATCTTGACCTCAAAGACTTCGAAGAACCTGCTCCTAAATCTAAGGAGATCGCCCTCAAAGCTCACCGACGAAGGGCTGACCCCGAAGAGACGGATGACGACAACTCGAAAGGTGATGATCAAGCTCTCCTTGTCCGCAACTTCAAGAAATTCCTTCGCTTCAACAGAAGAAAGAAGGAACCACAAGAAGACGACGAAGAAGAGCCGACCTGCTACTATTGCAAAAAGATGGGGCATGTCCAAAAAGTCTGTCCATTCTTAAAGAAGAGCAACCCTTATGAGAAACCATACAAGAAGACTTCCTCAGAGAAATATGCCAACACAAGCATTTGGCATGAAAGCGAAGCTATCGACTCCGAGGAAGAAAATGACTCTCCTCAAGACACGGCAAATGTGTGCCTAATGGCAACGTCCGACAAGGTATCAAACGAAACTCTTGATGACTTCACTTTTGATGAACTTGGCGATGCTTTCACCGATTTACTTGATGATCATAAAAAGGTCATTGGTAAATATAAACATGCCAAGGAAAAGATCAAAAGTCATGAAGTCGAAATTCAAAGACTTTCCTTATTGCTTGATAACATTAGAGACACTTCACCCACGGAAGTCACAAATGAGGTATCTAAGCTTAAAATAAGCCTACATGATGCCGAAGCACGCATTGAACAACAAATACAAGAAATCATAGCACTCAACATGGAACTTGCTGAAGAAAAGTGTAGACACAAGATTTATATTACTAAGATACATGGTTTGAATGCTAAGGTTACTGAACTGCAGACTGTTTCTAAGAAACTTAAGACTAAATTGGGAAAACAGGTTGCTCAACCTCAAACCTAATCACATGAGACACACACAAAGCATGACACTACTCATTTTAGTCAACCACGTCATCCACCTGCAACACGTAATCATGCATACATATACACACACTTTCACAAAGCACACAAACCACATGCACGTAGAAATAACTCTCATATGTCACAAAATCATCATGCTACACATAGATACAATCATCATTATGTTGCACAAAAACAACATCACCATCACTCTACATATAGACATCATCAGCATGCTACTCCATATAGACAATACCACCATACCACTCCACATCACTCTATATAGTCATCATCACCATGCTAACTCTACATATCATCATACTACTCCTCATCACTCTACTTATAGACATCATCAGTATGCTCCTAATATAAATAGGAATGCTACATGTACTTATTATGGTTTACATGGACATATTTTACCACAATGTAGAATTAGAAGATTAGTAGATAGAAAGATATATGCATGGTTTCCGAAAATTAACTTTTCAGGACCCTCAAGAACTTGGGTACCAAAGGTCACATCTACTCTTGATGTAGGTGGACCTCCCCTCCTCAACTAAAAGTAAGTGGATTCTCGATAGTGGATGCTCGCGGCATATGACGGGAGACACAAATCTTTTCGCATCAGTATCGATGAAGAGAGAAGGATATGTATCCTTCGGCAACAACCTAAAAGGTTATATCATAGGTAATGGTATTATTGGTTATCCTCCCTCTCCTGTAATAAAGAATGTCTACCTAGTGACCGAGTTAAAGCATAACCTGCTCAGCATTAGTCATCTTGCTGACCATGGATATGACATTAACTTTGGATAAAATAAATGCTTTATTTATGATAGGTCAACAGGAGACATCGCTTTTGAAGGGATAAAAGAGGATAATATTTATATTTTTTATTTGTGTAGAGATACTAATAATGCATGTAGATGCCTATATGCTCATAAAGATGAAAGATTACTATGGCACCAGCATCTTGGTCATGCCAATATGGATACTATATCCAGGCTATCGACTAAGAAGCTAGTTAGAGGCTTGCCCGATATCACATTCAAAAAGGACACGGTATGTGCCGAATGTGAATTGAATAAGGCAACCAAGTCCTCTTTTCATTCGATAAACTTTGTAAGTACTACTAGACCCCTGCAACTACTCCATATGGATTTATTTGGCCCTAGTAGAGTAGCCAGTCTTGGTGGAAAACTCTATGCCTTTGTTATTGTTGATGATTTTCTAGATTTACTTGGGTTTTCTTTCTTACAAATAAAAGTGATGCTATTTCGGTTTTCAAGATTTTTGTTAAGAAAGTTCAAAACGAAAAAGGCTACATGATTACTCGAATCCGAAGAGATCATGGAGGCGAATTCGAAAACTCTGATTTTGAAAAGTTTTGTGATTCTAATGGTTTTGATCATGAGTTTTCTTGTCCAAGAACTCCTCAACCAAATGGTGTTGTGGAGCAGAAAAATAGGACTCTTGGCGATATGGCTAGAGTCATGTTGAACAAGTTTTCACTTCCGAAATACTTTTGGGCTGAAGTTGTCAGTACAGCATGCCACATTTTAAATAGGGTGCTTATTCGTCCTATTACGAAGAAAACACCTTATGAGCTTTGGTTTGGGAGAACCCCAAATGTTTCTTATTTTAGAGTTTTTGGTTGTAGATGCTTTATCCTTAACACCAAAGAAAACTTAGAAAAATTTGATGCCAAAGCTGACGATGGTATTTTCCTTGGATATGCTGCCAAGAGCAAGGGATATAGATTGTTTAACAAACGCTCATTAATTGTGAAAGAGTCTACAAATGTGACTTTTGATGAAGATAACAGTGCAGCAGCTACTCTTGATAATGATGTTGAGCCATCAACTTCTACTCCAATGAATACCACAACCGAAACCAATTCTCTGGAGAGCTTGCCAAAGAAATTCTCTTTCAAGACGTCACATCCAAAAAATTTGGTAATAGGTGAGGTTTCACGTGGAGTAACTACTAGATCATCATTAAGAGACTCTATTGCTAGCACTGCCTTTATTTCACAAATTGAGCCAAAAAACATTTTAGAAGCTTTCAATGATGAATTTTGGATTTCTGCTATGCAAGAGGAACTCAACCAATTCGAGAGAAGCCAAGTATGGGAACTCGTTCCTAGACCGGCTAATCACTCGATTATTGGTACTAAATGGGTTTTTAGAAACAAAGTAAATGAAGATGGTTCAGTTACACGCAACAAAGCTCGTCTAGTAGCCCAAGGATACAACCAAGAGGAAGGTATCGACTACGATGAGACGTATGCTCCTGTTGCTAGATTGGAATCCATTCGGATGCTTTGTGCATTTGCAAATTTTCAAATTTTTAAATTATTTCAAATGGATGTTAAAAGTGCTTTCTTGAATGGATTTATTAAGGAGGAAGTTTATATAAAACAACTCCCTGGTTTTGAAAATCACAAATTTCCCGACCACGTGTTCAAGCTATAGAAAGCGCTATATGGCCTTAAATAAGCCCCTAGAGCTTGGTATGAACGGCTAAGCAACTTCTTGCTTGAGAAAGGTTTTTCAAATGGAAAAATTGACACCACACTTTTCATAAAATCTTTCAAAGACACTATTCATTTAGTACAAATATACGTAGATGATATTATATTTGGTTCAACTGATGAAACTCTCTGTCAAGATTTTGCCAAGTGTATGCAGACCGAGTTTGAGATGAGCATGATGGGGGAGCTCAACTACTTTCTTGGACTGCAAGTCAAACAAATGTCAAATGGAACCTTCATCTGTCAGTCGAAGTATACAAAGGACATGATGAAGAAATTCGACCTTGACAACGTCAAACCAATCAGAACTCCAATGGCTACTACAACTAAACTTGAACCAGATGATAGCGGCAAACCCGTAGATCAACGTAAGTATCGAGGTATGATAGGCAGTCTACTCTATCTTACTGCTAGTCATCCTGATATTATGTTTAGCGTTTGCCTGTGTGCTAGATATCAAGCAAATCCTAAGGAATCACACTTGACTGCTGTTAAGCGTATCTTTCGATACCTAAAGGGTACAGTTACAGTAGGCCTATGGTATCCCAAGTCAACATCATTTGACCTCATTGGTTACTCTGATGCTGATTTCGCCGGATGCAAGGTCGACCGTAAAAGTACGAGCGATACATGTCTTTTATTAGGAAAGGCTTTAGTCTTTTGGTTTAGCAAGAAACAGAATTCTGTCGCACTATCCACAACAGAAGCTAAATACATCGCAGCTGGGCGTTGTTGTGCACAAATTCTGTGGATGAAGCAAACCCTTGAAGACTACAACTTATCTTTCATGCACATTCCAATCTTTTGTGACAACACTAGTGCTATAAATCTCACTAAGAACCCCATTTGTCACTCACGCACGAAGCACATTGAAATACGTCATTACTTTTTGCGTGATCATCAGCAAAATGGCACGATTAACTTAGAATTTATTGACACTGATCATCAGTTAGCAGATTTCTTTACAAAATCATTATACGAAGAGCGCTTCAATTTTCTTTGTCGTGAACTTGGAATTTTAGATGAAGCTGTTATAAATTAAAATAAACCTGCGTAAATATCGAGTATGTCGTGATTCTCTTATGATGAACTTGCTATGGGTACAAGCCGAAAGGGCCCTTCTGACAACAAGGCGTAAAAGCCTAAGCGACACGGTGCACTAGTCCTCAGGACTACCGCTAGCTGGGATCCGGCCCCTGCAGCTAACCCATGGCAGCTTCAAAATATTGAATTATGATATAATTCCTTGTTTATTACACGGTTCATTCTTATTTATCACTTGCTGAAATACTAATTTTTCAACTTCACCTTGCTGCTTCGAGTTCACTCTCTGTCATTCTTTGTTTATCACTTGGATCTTTTCTTGTATTTATACTCATTTTTATTTTGGTCTTTCTCACTTAACCAATTTTTTTCTTCTCAGCCTGATTCCAGGTCTGTCACCAGAATTCGGAATTCGGGCCGAACTCTGCCCTACCCAGAGTTCGGGCCGAATTCAGTCTGGCTGTTCCAGAACCGGGAACAGCCTCAGCCGCTGATCAATTTTAGATCCAATGGCCCATATTGATTCCGACCAATTGTAACCCTTCACTTATATTCGGGATCTCCTTCTTCTTCTCCTCCATTGCCACCTTTTCCACTTCTCCAAACTCTTTTTCTCAAAACCCTAACCCTAGTTTTTCCTTTCTAGAGCTCATCTCTTCCCAAAACTCAAGGAGAAGGCCTCTTTTTCCATTCTCCTTTATTGTTCATCACTACTTTGAGGTATAATTCAATAATTTTCTATATCTCAATTTCCTTCATTATCTTTATTGTGTAATGGATCCACATTTGTTCAATCGCGGGAAGAGACTTCGGACCGAGGGAGCGTCCTCTTCGAATGCTCCTCTTCGCGTTGAACCGCCCGTTGTACCAGCCGTTGCACCGGCCGTTGAACAACAACCACCTATCCACCCGTTGTTCAACCCACCTCGTCCACTCGATCCCAACACTTATGACGACCTGATTTTTATATCACTTGACGCTTCAAATGCATGGTTTAGTGATTTTCGGACACGTCTGGTGTTTGCGGGTCACCCCATCAATTTTACTATATTTTCACAATGACTCACTTTTTTATGACCTTTGCCTTGACGAGCTTGTCACCACCAACTCGGTCATTTATCGTAGTGCTATTCAAATGTTTTACTGCAACCTAATCCATGATGATACACATATTTTCTCATGGGTTGCGGGTATTGACATCTCGTTTGATGATTTCAATTTGGCCGAACACCTTGAACTCCAAGAGCCAAACTCATGGGAAAAGCTTGTTGAAGCTCGATCGTTTCAATTTTCCGATGGGTCTTCACTTGAAAGCTTCAAGGACGACTTGTGTACCCCTAACACACGTCCTCGTATGCTTTTGGCCAAATATCTCAATCCCTATTTTTAAGAACTTCATCGGATTATATTTAACACTATTCTACCCAAAGTGGGATCCATTGATGAAGTCACCTATTTTGAAATCTCGGCTTTATATCATCTCCACTTTCATGTTCCCTTTAATCTTTCATGTACCATGATGGACTGGATGATTAATTGTAGGAAGAAACCAAGATCTTTGGTTTATGCATTATATCTTCCTATGATCTTTCGTGCTTTCCATGTACCCCTTGATGAGTGTCAGTTCTTACCTGCCCCTGCCTTCCTCTCTAAGCCACGGAGGCTTCAGGCAGCCGTTGGCTCACCAGTCGTGTCTGAGCACTCTGACGATGAGCCCGATGCTCCTCCCCTTGGACAGGATCCTCCTCCTCCTCCTGCCACTCTCAAGTCTCTTCAGACTATGCTTCGTGATTGCTTCACCTTGGAGGATGATCGTTGGACTCAGCTGGATTACCGGACCACCTTGCAGATGAGTGCCATCAGCAACTCGCTGCACGATATTCGGTATTCCATGTCTCGCCATCCTTCCATGCCCATTCCTATGAAGCGAGACCCTGGTCGTGAGGGATATCATATCGATGACCCTTGGATTATTCGCTACTTGGATCCGAATGTGGCCTTCGTGGACCCTCGTCGTTCTTTTACTGATCCATCAGACGACGCTTGGCCTTCACGTGCTCGATGATGGATATGGCTTCTACTTGCTGCTGCTACTAAGGATCATAGCTTATGGTTTATGTATTTTGATTTTTGTTGCTTAGTTGCTTTTATGTACTTTGG
The DNA here is from genome assembly GCA_029216955.1 of Iris pallida. Classification (NCBI taxonomy): domain Eukaryota; kingdom Viridiplantae; phylum Streptophyta; class Magnoliopsida; order Asparagales; family Iridaceae; genus Iris; species Iris pallida. The sequence goes on along the minus strand of JANAVB010003599.1, from coordinate 1,967,227 downwards.
TTGTATTAGACTTATTATGAGTTGTGACTCTTGAGACATTTAGTAGTTCTATCAGTTTATATGCCGTTTCTTCTATTATCTTTTGGTGTGATTGCCAGCTCTTATTTGATTATAGTTAAATTGTTAAATGCCAAAAGGAAGAGATATTGGTATATTCTATATTCTTTTTGTCTATGTATATGTGCTTTTGGAAGAATGTTCTTATCAGGCCAACATGATGTTTACGGGGGAGCTATTTTTTTAAGCTCGACACTGATTACGGGAGAGCTATGCTTTTTGTCTTTAAATGTGTCCAGGTATGAATATTGAATATACAATTATTATTTTGTCAATTATCAATATGAGGGAGATTGTTGACACAAAGTCACAGTCAACCAAATATTGATAACATTGACTAAATAATACTTGTAATAATTCAATACGACACACGACGACTACATCCAGCACAAGTCAGACGACAGTTCAGTTTTACAATGCAAGTCATTTTTGAGTCTGTATTTTTATAAATTTATTGAGTCTAGACTTATGTAAGCTGAGTTGTGCTGAGCTCTTGAGACTTAACCTATACTCTACCCAAAATCCAAAAGCTATACACATATCCAAATAAGCCCATTGGACCAAAGACCCATTCTGTACTCTGGAGACAGAGTTCGGGCCGAACTCTGCCTCCACACAGAGTTCGGGCCGAACTCTGTCCCCTAAAAATCAGTACCCTAACTTTTAGGGTTGGCTGGTTGCAAGTTGTCCAACGGCCAAATTTTTGAATGATCCAACCAGAATTCTGGCCGAATTCTGCCAACCTGGTATCCTATAAATAGGCCATGAATTCTCTCATTTTCATTCATCCAATCTTCTCTTCTCTTCTCTCTAAAGCTCAATACAAGCCATACCCTTCTTCATCTACTAGCCACAAGCTCCCTAAGCCTCAAGTGCTCAGCAATTTTCAGTTAGGAGTTTATGCAAGAGTTCAAGAAGTCGCTTAGAAAATTCCAAGCATCGCCACTGCGATCTCTGTACAGAAGTTGACGTGCTCTTCTGAAGAAAAGACACGGGGTGTAACTACTATTTCACAAATAGTGGATTTAATCCTGAGCTTGAGTTCTCAGGCCTGGACTAGTCCTCCACAAGGGAAACCAGGTTAAAATCGGCTGTGTTTGCGTATGCTCTCTTGTTACTTATTTATTTCCGTATTTACTCTGATTATTTTTTATTTGTGAAAGAGTTTAAATTTTTAATTGGCTATTATCGCTATAAACTCTATTCACCCCCCTCTAGAGTTGCCATCTGTTCTTCATGCTGTTGAGTCGAAAGCGGCTGTCCTCTAGAATAATGTCCGACACCTAGTAGCCTAGCTACTAGGCAGTCCAAAAACTGATGGGTGGCAGACCCAAAAACTAAACACTACCCCAATCTCTTCCTGTAGACGGAGTAATCATGCCTCGGTCTTTTACAGAATCCACACAAAGCTCCCTTCTGCTGCTTCCGGGATCCCGGGGCTCTAACTGGCGGGGTCGGGTGATGTGGTGTAGGGGGACGGTAAGTCTGTTGGTGTGGCATCGGTGCGCTCGGCTGGAAAGCCTGATGCTTGGACAGTCCCTCGTGGTGTACAGAAGCCGGCCTCTTGCAAGACAGAAGACGCTCCTCTATGCTCCGGACCAACTCTAGGCTCTGGTAGTAGTCAGTCGTACCGTTCGCCACTATAAGAATGCCAATGTTTGGAACTACACCATGGCAAAACCTACGGGTCATCTCCTCAGGGTCTGCAACTAGAATAGGAGCGAAACGGCTTAGGCGACTAAACTCTGCCGCATACTCGTCGACAGAACGGTTCTCCTACTGGATGTTCTGGAATCGTAGCCCCATGGCTACCCTAGCGGTGGTCAAGAATTTTTTTTTTCTTGAACTGGGTCTTGAACTGATCCCAAGTGGCCCTCCCTCTTGCGAATAGCGGCTCATTTCGGAACCAGACTCCTGCCAAGTCTATCAGCAGAAATCCCGCTGCCTCGACCTGGAGGTCATTCGGCAACCTAGCTCCAAGGAGCTTCTTCTCTACTGAGTCTAGCCAGTCATCTGCTACAACTATGCCCTCAGTCCCTAAGAACTCCTTGGGATTCAGACCCATTAAGTCCTTGATTGTCCCTGCTCTCTGCCGTAGCTCTACAGGTGGTGAGACCACGGTACGTTCCTCAGAATGCTCCATGCTCTGGCGGAGTATGGTGGTCTGCTCCTGATGGGTCGTTAGGAACCCCTTGATCAGAGTGAGCAGTTGGTTCCCGTCGAGTGTGACGAAAGCCTGGGTAGGTATAGTGATAGGTGGTGGTGGGAGTATCGGGTCCTGCTGGGACTGTGATGTGGAAGTTGGTGGAGGCATTTGGGTTGGTAGATTTGTGGAGTGGGGAGTATAGTAGGTGGAGGTGTATCGGTCAACTGGTCAGCTGACTGGATAGGGAGTGTGCCATTCTCAGGTGTGACATACTGGGATGAGCGGGTGAACACCATCTAATTAATAAAAAATAAAAAGGACTTATAAGGACTCTTTAAAGTAAACAATCATAAACAAGAAATTATAATAGCAAGCATGTGATGTATTTCCTATGTTGCAATCCTAGTATTCCTCTAGGTGTTCTAAGCATCATTCCTAATGTTGTCTAATTACCTTAAGTTCCTAATTACAGGCAAGCTTGGTACAATGACGTAACCAAACAATTTAGTCAGGACCTGCATGGGCCACCACTAAAAATATGTCACGATCTGCTATCCAAATTATTGGGCCGGGCCGAGTCATGTCCAGCCTACGCTTGAGATAAAGCGCAATAAGCTGTTCTAGAGATACCAAGATAAGAGTAAATGTGCTAACAGTTCTATAAGTAATAAAGAGTCATAAATGCTCAAAACACAAAAGTTATCTCATATAATAATAAGTCCAAGTACAAGTTCGAAATATAAAACTGGATACAGGTCCAGTTACAAAATACGTAGTCTAATACATGAATACACTAAATATTCCGAGAAACTGCACAAACTAGACGAGTTTTCCTGCAGGTACATCCTCGTAAGACAAAGCCTGGTCCTCGGCAGTAACTCTATAATATGAGTCACAGAGCAACTCCTTCTCAGTAAGAATACCTATAACGTTATCCTTTCAGGACGAGAGCAAGTACTGTTTCTAGCAAACTAATATACGAAACATGAAATTAACATAAGAGGAATAAACTGGAAATATGGCATCTCATAGTCTATTATGGCAAGGACACATATGTCATATAGACAGATGTATATGTAATATTTAAAACTGTAGCAGGTACGTGATCATTAATAGGTATACAATGTACTGAGGCACAATGTAAATAAAATGTACATACGTACAAGTGCACAAGCAAAGGTGTACATCCGTACAGAAATGCTGGATAATGGCCTACGGCACAGTAATATGTAGAATGAAACTTTGCTCGGTACGATAAAGGGGGCATAATCACGTACTCAACTATCAGTTTTCCCATAACCCAGATTCTAATCATGTGAGAGATATATAAATACTGTTCTAAGCATGGTAGTGACTGAAAGTAAATACAATATGTGAAGATTTTACTTGCTACCCCAAGGATCAACATTTAACATGGTTGGATTCGCAGTTCATTAATGTAACCGTATGTAAAGTTTATAGAAGTACTTGCCTTTAGCAAAGAAAAGAAGCAATAAAACTACTATAGATGTCTGGTAACTCGTCACTGTAGAAATAAATATATAAAGTTAGTTTTTATACTAAGTTAAACACTAAGACACTAGTGGTACAACACGACTTTCTGACTGGTAACATAGCCAAATAGTGACTTAGCATATGAGACCAACGTGGGGTGACACAATAACCAAACTAACTTTCTAGGGCCTTTACACTAGTGCGGGGTGAGGTTCAATACGACTATAACTCAAAACAACACAAAATATTGAAAGTCGTAATTATGCAATAAATAAATTAAACTGTACATTGTGTTCCAACAATTTTGAGATAGAGAAAAAGCTCAATTTTACATAAAATAAATTACCAAAATGATCCTTGTTAATTATAGAAATTTATACTTATTTTTTTGGAATTTATAAACCCTCATAAATATTTAATAAAAATCAGCAAACATAAATATACTGAAAATGCGTTCTGTTTCCTATTTTTATAAAATACCAAAAGCACTTAATAAATGCTGGAAGAATTATAATAAATTGTCTATTTAACATAGTATTTAAATACAATTTTTCCAGATTTTTATAGCACTTAAAATATATAAAAAATTCAAAAGCAGCAAGCAACAGTTTCTGAAATTAAATAATTAATATTACTATTTTGTCCATGTATTCAAAATTGAACCGAAGTCCGATACTGGACCCAGAGCCATGAATCAAGTCCAATATGACTTGTGTAGATTCTGAATATATTAGACAAAATTGGGCCAAAAACCCATGTTAGGCTTAGACATCAATGGTCATAACAAATAAAATACATGAATTTAAATAATAATAATAAATTTTAGAGTGGTAAAAATATATAAGTCACAAAATATACAATAAAAAACTTGTGAAATTTACATAACAATATTTTGTACAAGGTAGAATTTGAAATACATATATTTATATGTATATATAATGGATATA
>JANAVB010003599.1:1824892-1939171 GCA_029216955.1 Iris pallida | reverse complement strand
TATCTATAAATCTCAAATTCCAGTTCAATGAAAAAAACCTGATTTCACAAAATGACCCAAAACACAATACTCAGAATTAACGCACAAAACTTGGCAAATAGGTCGGTCTCGACATGTGGGACATGTTCAGGTCTTCCTCGGGTCAAAACCGGTCCGTATCATGTCCAACGAACGAGTATCGGGAAACCTGATACGCGCGTGAACCGAATCGGTGTGAACTCGATTTTTCGCGTTTTCGATCAAAGTCTCGTGAAAACGTCGCGTACACCTAGGCGTACATCCTCGACCCACTGGCCGAGTTATCGTACGGCCATGTGTTGTGTCCGATACGCACGCAGAGCGTTGTCCGCGTGCGGGGGGCACGCATGCATAGCCCCGTGCACGCGTCGTGCACGCGTGCCATCGAGTCTAGGGACTCGTGTGTCCCACGTCGTGTCACATGTTCATGTCCTAGGCTAGGGTAGGTATAGGGTACACATTGGACACCCTGATTCGTGTCCTTGTGTCGTGTCCGCGCGAAATGCGTTTCCGCGACGACTGTCCCGCGCACGTGCGTGTGTGCGGCCAGTGTCGACATAATTTCTCCCTCGTTTCTCGATGAAATGTTACGAAACTTTAAGAGCACGATCTCAGTCATGTCCCCCACCTACACGTTAAATTTCACATGACCATGTGGCCTGTGCGTCGAGGAATCACCCCCGAGCCGTTGGGCACGCGCGCGGCCTGGCGTGCAGCACGTTCGTGTCCTGTTTGGACACGGACACAAGTCCGATTCTTGATGAAACCTATAGGGTTATGATCCTGGTGTATAGGGCTATCCAAATATGTAAAAAGATTCGACAGAAAATAGAATTAAATTCGTTGCGACATTTTGTCGAACACCGACGCATATTAGCCGACACGTGTCCGATACAGACACCAAAAGAATGCAAAAATGGACATAATTAATCCTACAGGTCATGGGTACCTAGATGCTCCCTATCATGAAGAAAAATCAGTAAAAACTCTACTAGATTAGGATTTACCTATTTAGAGTCAAGGATCTCAATGCAAAAGACTCTCCGAACGCTCTAACGGTCGAGTACCCTCAAGCAACGTTCCCACCACCTTGCTAGCACTGCTCTAGCAAGATGCTCTCCTTCCTATGAGCACAACAGTCTTCATTTGAGGAGAATCGGACTCCGTATACAAAAGTTGTGAATTTGGAAGGGGAGAGATCTAGGGTTTCTTGGAGGCTACAACTTAATACAAATGAGGGGGAGAATGGCTGCCTATGGTCAGCCAAGTATAGGGTGTAGGGTTAGGGTTAGGTGCACGGGCTTGGCTCCCTAGGTTGCTGGTAAATCCCAAGTCAAATAGGCTTTAGAAAGGCTACTAAAATAAGGCTAAAAATCAATTAACTAGGCCTAAAATTAATTAATAAAATCTAATTTAACTCTAATGATAATAAATCTAATTCTAGAATGTCATCAAGGTTCTAGGTCATGGTTGGCAACTACTCAGACAGCAAACCAACCCACATATCATCACATGAATTCAATAATAAATAAAATAATCTAAAATTACCAAATTACCCTCGAAATAAAAAAGTGGGTTGACAAGTCTACCCCCCTTAAAATAATTTTGTCCTCGAAATTAAAGACAAAACTGAATAGACAAGGAGGATAGAAAGTCATACTCAAGACTGGAAAAGATAAGGGTATTGCTCGCACATCTCATCCTCCCTCTCCCAGGTAGACTCACATGGAGAGTGATGCCTCCATGCTACACGAACCAAGGATATTGTCTGGTTCCTCAGCACCTTTTCTCGTCGGTCCAGAATCTCCACAGGCTGCTCTGGACAACTGAGAGTAGGGCCCACCTCAATCTGGGAATGATTCAGTACATGGCTGGGATCTGCCACGTACCGTCTCAGCTGCGACACGTGAAATACATTGTGGAATCCCTCTAATACAGGGGGCAAGTCCAGCCTGTATGAACTCTTCCCTGACAACGAAAGGTCTGTTAAAACGTGGAGTAAGCTTTCCACCTCCACCAAATCGAATAGTACCACGCGTCAAGCGATATCCTCAAGAACACCAGATCACCAACCTAGCACAAATATGGTCTCATCTTAACTATAACAATCACATGAGCAACAAAAATCACAAACAAAAAAGATTCTAATCCTAAGTCTAAGCTATACCTCAAACTGCAAAAGGTCTCCGGTGGCTGTCGGCCCAATGCCGCTGTCTGTTCTGTGCCACGCAAAGTCGATCTCTGATGAGCTTCCCCTTCTCGACTGCGTCAACAACCATCTCAGGTCCTAATAAAGCTCGCTCTCTAACGTCATCCCAAGATAAGGGTGTACGACATCTCCGCCCGTACAGTGCCTCGAATGGTGATATCCCAATGCTGGCCTGAAAATTGTTGTTGTAAGCAAACTCCACCAGGTGCAGGTGATCCTCCCAGGATCCTCCAAAATTTAGAACACAGGTCCGCAGCATGTCCTCGAGAGTCTGAATAGTCCTCTCTGACTGTCCGTGTAACGACCGTGGTTCGTATTACGTATTTTGGCATACGTATACATATATTGCATGTCTCATTGCATGGTTTATCTTGGCATTTCACTTGCTTGGTTTGGTTTGGATTAGTTTTTTTCATGTGGACCAACCCCACCTACCCCCACTCTTCCATTATTAGCCGCCCAACTCCTTCTCTCTCCTCATTTACTTTTTATTAACTCTCATTCTTCTTCCTCCATTACTCTCTACCTACCAGAGAGAGAGGCTTAGGTAAGTACAGCTTGCTTCATGGAGGAGCTCAGTTTTTATTGTTCCATTGTCTTCTCCACGAGATTTTATGACACTTTAACACTTAGTATTTTTAATTTCTATGGTTCAATTTGTGTAGATCTAAGTTTGTTGTATTTTTAGATTTCTTGGGTTTTGATCTATCTAACCTTGTTATTTTCAAGTTTGGATGGTTCCATGTTGTAGAAAATTTCTTTCTGCCCTATTTTGACCTATGGAAGTCTGGATTCTGACCTTGAATGGAGGTTTTGTGGAGCTTGGAAGCCATAGGTTTCATGGTTCCTCTTATCGGACAAACAGGGAAGAAGAATATTTCTTGACCGCATGGATTTTTATGCGGCAAGTCTTCTTGGCCGCATGAACTCCTTCGCCGCATAGCTACCTTAAGCCCCATCCGCATGAGATCTTTTCCCTTTGCCGTAAGACTTAGCATTCCACAGCCGCATGCGCCCGTTCTTTTTCTCAGCCGCATAAGCTCATCTCTCCATTCAGTCGCATGAGCTCGCTGTCCCTTCAGCCGCATAGGCCATGGTTCTCTCCTGCCGCATGTAATCCCATTGCCGCATAAGCTCGCGTTTCCTTCAGCCGCATGGCACCGTATCTCCCGAGCCGCATACCCCTGTTCCCCCTCCTGGCCGCATGAAGTTATTATCCTTAGCCGTGTGGCGTTGCTCCCCCGCAGTCTCATATACGCGCATCACTGAGCCGCATGCGCTGGCCCTCTTCCAGCCGTATGAGCTCGTATTCTGCAGCCGCATGAGCCCCTGTTTCTATTCTGCCGCATGAACCCATTTGTCTCCGCCGCATGACCCCATTCCCTTCCCTGCCGCATATGCCAGTTCCCTCTCAGCCGCATTAGCTTATTTCCCTTAGCCGCATGGCTCTCTCCCTAGCCCTTGTCCTCTTTTATTATTATTATTATTATTATTATTATTATTATTATTATATTAGAATGTTAAATTTATATTTATGCCATGTAAATTTTGATATGTTCCATGAACACGATAGAGGCCCGTCGAGGCGCACTCTTGACAAGTAAACCTGACCTGACATACCCCGATATGCTGTTACGACAGCTAGCCTGACATGACAAGAATGAATGGCCTGGACACCATGGACGATTGTATTTATACAAATAAACCAGTATTATCTTGCATCATGTCTAGGATAGGGATCTCCTGAATACCACGGTCAGGGGTACCTACTGAAATCGACTAAGGCTAATAACTAGAAAATTCAGTAGTCATGGAGAGATTTCCCAGCTACAGGCAATCCCGTTATCTGGGTGCCCCATCATGGAATTTGTAGCCTACCGTCGAGTAGGGCATATTTCCAGCACACTGTCATGTTGCACCCACTAAGCTACTTAAGGATACATGCGTTCCTCGAACGATGTACCCATATGGATTGATCAATCCCCTAATTGTGTTTGGATAACCTGGATGGTCTGCAGGGCTTGTGGCTGTTGAAATAATCTCATTGCATCTGCTAGTAACTAGGCCTGTGGTAACCCTAGTTAGTTAAAGTATCAAGCTGTACTCATTGCGTGGCCGTGATTGATTGGATGGAGTCTAGCCCAGCCTAGTTTGTCCCGATCCTGTACAAGATTGTAACATGACCTGATTTCTTGTGCTTTACTTATCGATAAATGACGAGAAACCAAGTTCTGTTCAGGTGAAGGGTTACAACCCCGGTCCTTGTTTGGTTTAAGGGTTGTAACCTGGTTATCTGAATAGTCCCATGGTTATCTTATCATATATCGTCATGATGAATTATGCTTATCTTAACAATAATGATCAGGGGACAAGTTCTGTTCAGGCGAAGGGTTACAACCCCAGTCCTTGTTTGGTTTAAGGATTGTAATCTGGCTCCCGGGGCAGTTCTGTGTCCTCTCTTCGTTTATTGTCTTATTACACCCTATGTCATGCTCGTCATGTCTTACTTTACCAACAGTATTTGAGACGGGTTTCTGTTCAGGTGAAGGGTTGCAATCCCGGTCCTTGTTTGGTTTAAGGGTTGCGACCTGGCTACTTGAATGGTTTCCACGTACTCAATTTCACTGTTGTTGTCCCTGTTATTATCAGTTTCTTTTATAATTATCTTTAATATTCTCTTATTATATGCTGGTTTTAGTTCCTAAGTGAAGCCTCCTTTGTGGCACTTGCTCTTTCTGGTGTCTGACCCAGCTGGTTTTGTATGGCCAGATATCGGAGCAGCTCCAGAGGATCTACCTACCTTCTAGCCAGATGGTGACCACCAGGCGTAACCTTGGCAACGAGTGGATTTTGTTTTGTTCTCTCACTCTATTGTAAAAAATATTCTTTTGGGGTGTTTAGTCGGCGAGCACATGTTAGCTCGATTGCACCTTATTTACTGTCTGTCTACGGGTTGTAACATGATTGAAAAATCCTAGGGTTGATCATGTATGACTAAAACTCTTACTAGTCTTTACATTTTGTAATGACTAGCTTCATGATCATCCAAATATGTAATGTATGGAACGCTTTACTATTGTATATTTGGTGCTCTGATATCTTGTACTATTATTACTTGCTTGTGATTGAGACAATAGACTTGTTCATCATGACCATAAGAGACTGATGGCTTGTAGTTAAACCCTCATGTATCTAGACAACCGTGACCATATAGCGAAGTGGGTTGCACTTCAATATACATAGCTGGCTATGTATGCCTCCGCTCTCCAGCATTCTGGTTCTGGGGCATTACATGGTTTAAGAGGTGGCCCATGCAGGTCTTGTAAATCAAGATATGTAAGGGTTTACCGAATGGATGTCTCAATCAGTACTCGCCCTTGATCTCTGCCCGTATCCTCTAAATCTCTGAATTCTTGATCTGATCACATACTTGTATCTTTGATCTTTCCTGGTCCTTCCATATTGTTCCCTATGTCGTCTTTTTCAGCGGCATTGTTCCTGGTCCTACCTGTCACGCCCCGATTCGGGGAATCACTCGCTTTGCTTCGATTCACGCCGAATCGATCGTCCTCGCTAAGGCGTGATGCCGTACAAGTCTGGAGTTGCACTTGTACAAGGCTAGAACATGCACATTCATATCATTTGAAACATTTAAAAATTAAGCCACAGTTGCGAAAATATTGGAACACAATATAGGAAGAAGAAATACTCATTTTATTCATAATTGTAGTCAGAATACAACTTTTCTCGATAATATTTGAAATGCCATTTCGGCTACATTGATTCATGAAAAGAAGTACAACTGATAGGCTGCCATGAAATAACTTCTCGTTCCATACATCATGCCCCCTTAGTACTTTGAAATGTAAGCAGCTATCTTTTGAAAAAACTCCGCAATACTTTGTGCGTCTTTAGGAAAAACAACTTGAAAGGAACAGCAGTTCAGAAAGCTTTAATTCGGACGTGCGCCTGAGCCTTCTCCAGTACCTGTGGAGGAGGGGTCAGCACATTATAACAATGCGCTGGTGAGCCCCGTTGGCCCACTCAGCTAAACCAACATTTTATTAATGACAAGCATTTTAAAGATATGAACTTATTGGGGACAGGCAACATTCAGAGTAAATCACAATAATGTAACATGGAATAAACCATGTTTACTTTACCATTGGCCGAATCCAGCTTTCCTGCATAAGATACAGGATAATAATAATATACTTACCGCCCCTGCATAAGACAATCGTTAGCATGCATTCGGACTGGGTCGTTGGTGAGACTGCACCATAAAGGACTTTCCAACGGGTATTACGGTGTACCATTCCAGAGTAGGTTGCAAGCCTAGTCGAATGTCCCGCAATACCTCGTGCCACCATAGCACGACCAACTGTTTCCCCCTAGGTCGAGCCGGTCCCCGGTGCCCCAAGTACCGTCCCGAGGAAACTACTCAAACCTTGTGCACAAAGACGTCCATGACCACGCAAATGCATAACCGACTCAACAGTACACAATTGCATGGTATTAATAAGCCAACATTAGATACGCAGCATTCTCATATTCAACATCTCAGGCATCAATTCATTTCCCACATTTCAATGTTCAAGGGACAAGCATAATTCTCAATGTTGTTAACAGTGTAATCAATTCTTTCAATGTTCTATGGACTAGCATTCAATTCAATGTTCAATGTTCAATCTCTAGCTTCTTAGTGGTATTGACTTGTGGCATTAGCAACTGATATCGATCAACGGATGTTGCAAGACAATTATTTATTTGGCATGAAGGAATAGCGAGAGGGACAATACCACCACAGAGATCCACACTCACCAAATTAGAGAATCGCCGAGAGAGAGAGGAACACTTGCACGCTTAGCCTTCCATCACGCGTCAGTCTGCATTGGCACCAAAAGTTTGATTAATAATCCATCTTGTTGTGTTCTCTTCTCTCAGAATTCTCAAGAATGAATGCTATGCAAATCGATGAAAACGGGCAAGAATCAAATCATCGAAAATCGTCCAGAAAAGCATTCATCAAAACCAAGCAACAAAACCAGCAGCAAAAACATCCAGAGAAAACTCTTGGACGCATTTCAAGAGAAACCAATCCATTAGTTGGAAAGGTTCTTATGCACTTGTCCGTGATCGATTCGGTGCCGACGGTAAGTTTCCCCAATACTCGGTTCCGACCGAGTTAGCCAAGCCACAAGCCTTACATAGTGAACCGCTAGGAGCGGGACACTACATAATATACCACTAAGAAAAAGTTTCGTCCTCGAAACTTAAAACAAAAGTCCTACCTCAAAATTATCAAACAGCGATGGGTATTTCACCCGCATCTCTTCCTCTAATTCCCATGTCGACTCCTCTACAGCATGGTTCCGCCACAGCACGTTGACCAGGGATACTGTCCGATTCCGCAAAACTTTCTCTTTTCTGCCTAAAATCTGGACAGGCTCTTCAGTGTAGGATAGGTCAGCGCTCAGCTGTAGCTGATCGAAATTCACTACATGGCTTGGATCATGCACATACTTCCGCAGTTGAGATACATGGAAGACATCGTGCACATCAGCCAAGGCCGGGGGTAGTGCAAGTCGATAAGCCACTGAGGCTACCTTCTCTAAAATCTCGAATGGTCCGACGAATCTCGGGCTTAGCTTTCCTTTCATCCCAAACCGCATCACACCTCGCATGGGTGTGACCTTCAAGAAGACATGATCGCCTGCTGTGAATTCCAAAGGTCGTCGATGTACGTCCGCATAACTCTTCTGTCGACTTTGAGCAACTCGAAGTCTTTCTCGAATTAAGCGAACTTTCTCGACGGCCTGTTCCACAAGTTCTGGTCCGAGCACTTGCCGTTCACCGACTTCATCCCAGCATATCGGTGATCGACATTTCCGTCCATATAAGGCTTCGTACGGGGCCATTTGAATACTTGCCTGATAACTGTTGTTATAGGCAAATTCTGCTAATGCGAGATGTGTGTCCCAATTTGTCTTCGAATCGAGCACGCACAATCTCAACATATCTTCAAGAATTTGGTTTACTCGCTCTGTCTGGCCATCAGTCTGCGGATGATAAGCTGTACCGAAGTTCAACTTTGTCCCCATAGCCGAGTGCAGACTTATCCAAAATCGCGACAAGAATCTCCCGTCTCTATCCGATACTATAGAAGCTGGCACCCCATGCAATCGGACAATTTCGTTTATGTAGATCTGAGCCAACCGTTCTACTCCCCATGTAACTTTTATTGGAATGAAATGTGCCGACTTGGTTAATCTATCCACGATAACCCAAATCGCATCATTTCCCTTCTGAGTTCTTGGCAAGCCGACGATAAAATCCATACAGATATTATCCCACTTCCACAGTGGAATAGCCAAATTTTGTAGTTCTCCGCCTGGCCGTTGATGCTCGGCCTTCACACGCTGACAATCCATGCATTGTGACACAAAAAGAGCCACATCCTTCTTCATGCCATGCCACCAAAATGTGGTGCGCAAATCTTTATACATTTTCGTGCTTCCCGGGTGCAAGGAGTACTTCGCGAAATGAGCCTCGGTCAGTATTTCCTTCCTGATATCCTCGTCCTTAGGGACGCACAATCTCCCCTTGACACGAATAGTGTCATCTTCAACGGTAAAGTCCGACGCCTTTCCTGCTAGAATCAACTCGCGTATCTTCTGCAGAAACGGGTCATCCTTCTGAGCAATCCTAATCCTTCCCTGGAGACTCGGCTCAAGTTGCAACTGAGCCAACTGCACATTCTGCGGACGAATCCTGAACTCGATGCCCATCTCTTCAAGATCTCGTAGTACCTCTTTTGCTACTGTTAGGGACCCAACAAATTTTCGACTCAAAGCATCAGCTACCACATTTCCCTTACCCGGCGTGTAGGAGATTGTCAAGTCATAGTCCTTGATCAATTCTAGCCAACGCCGCTGCCTTAAATTCAATTCTTTTTGTGTGAATATATACTTCAGGCTCTTGTGATCCGTGAAGATCTCGCAGGACACACCATAGAGATAGTGTCGCCACAATTTCAACGCGAACACAATCGCCGCCAGTTCCAGATCATGTGTTGGGTAATTCTTCTCATGCTGTTTGAGTTGTCTCGAAGCATAAGATATTGTCTTTCCACGTTGCATGAGAACACATCCCAACCCAAGTCCCGACGCGTCACTGTAGATCTGAAATCCTTCAGAGCCTTCCGGAAGTGCTAAAATTGGGGCCGTGACGAGCCGCTGCTTGAGTTCTTGAAAGCTACTCTCACAGTCGTCCGTCCACTTAAATACGACTCCCTTCTGAGTCAGGCGAGTCAAAGGCGAGGCGATTCTCGAGAAGTCTTTCACAAATCTACGGTAGTACCCGGCTAAACCAAGGAAACTCCGTATTTCACTAGCTGATGCAGGCTGCTTCCAGTCCACAACTGCCTCAATCTTCTTTGGGTCGACGGCAACACCTTCTGCCGAAACAACATGTCCTAGGAACGACACGCTGTCCATCCAAAACTCGCACTTGCTCAGCTTCGCATAGAGCTGGTTGTCCCGCAGCGTCTGAAGTACTTCTCTCAAGTGCTCGACATGAGTCTCCCTGTCCTTTGAGTAGATCAAGATGTCATCGATGAATACAACAACAAACTTGTCTAAGAACGGTCGAAACACTCTATTCATTAAATCCATAAAGGCTGCGGGAGCATTGGTCAAGCCGAATGGCATGACCAAAAACTCATAGTGTCCGTATCTCGTACGGAATGCTGACTTAGGAACATCTTCGGGTCTGATCTTCAACTGATGGTATCCTGAACGAAGATCAATTTTTGAAAATACGGTCGCCCCTTGTAGCTGATCGAATAGATCATCTATCCTTGGCAAAGGATACTTGTTGCGGATGGTTGCCTTATTCAGTTCTCTATAATCGATGCATAGCCGCATCGTTCCATCCTTCTTCTTTACAAACAGTACTGGAGCTCCCCATGGAGATACACTTGGGCGAATGTATCCCCGGTCTAGTAATTCTTGTAGCTGTACCTTTAGTTCCTTCAATTCTGCCGGAGCCATCCTGTACGGCGCCTTAGATATCGGACGAGTATCCGGAAAGGTGTCAATTGTGAGCTCAATTTCTCTATCCGGCGGCATCCCAGGTATCTCGTCCGGAAACACATCAGGAAACTCTGCCACAATTTCGGTCTGATTTGAGCCTACACTCTTCATTCGAGTGTCTTGGACAGAAGCGAGAAAGCCTTCACACCCCGAGTACAGCATGTGCCTTACTGTAATTGCCGATATTACCATAGGTCCTTGGAACGCTGAGCCGCACGAATAAGAAAACTCTGCTTCTCCAGGTAGGCGAAACACAACTCTCTTATCCGTACAGTCGATCGTTGCATGACAGGCGCTGAGCCAGTCCATTCCCAGTATGATGTCGTACTCTTTGATGTCGAGTACAATTGCGTCCAAAGATAAAGTTTTGCCTCCAATCTTGATGTAGCCGTCCCTGCAAATCAAAGTTGCAGGCATATCTACTCCCGAAGGAGTACTAACACACAAAGCTGTCTTTAATTGAGTCATACAAATTTTATTTTCCGTTGCAAAATCAGAAGAGATAAAGCAATGAGTAGCACCAGAATCAAAAAGTACTCTTGCAGGTATGCCTTTGTACAGCAACATACCTGTTATAACATTCTCTGCGGTCTGGGCCTCTGCCTGAGTCAAGGCATAAACCCTTGCTTGGCCACCTTGTTGATTCGGTGCATTTCCAGTTGGAGCTGGCACGGCTGGTGGCGCCTGGCCACGATTTTGATTGTTGTTCCCCCGATACTGATTGTTATTCGATCCACGATGATTATAGTGCTGATCCCGTGGGGGATTCTGATTCCTTCCCTTTCTGCATTCAGATGCTCTGTGGCCCATGCCGCCACAATTGAAGCATCCGGCTCGACATTCTGCTTGCCGATGCCCATACCGGTTGCACTTGAAGCATCGCGGTCCTTGATATTCACCTCTATTCTCGCCAGTGTTGTGACGTTTAGGAACGTCATTCCTCTCTGCAGCCAAGGGTCGTTTATGGTTACTACCCTGGTTGTTCTGTATTGTTTTGCGACTAGCGGACAGGTGAAATCGCTCCATCTCGAGCGCAGTTTCATACGCCTCTCTGTAAGACGTACACTTTCGACTTAGAACATCCCGCTCCAGGCCCTCATTCAGGCCTTGCACAAATCTTTTTCGCTTGGCATCGTCATTCGGTACCATGTACCCAGCGAATGTGACTCTCTTCAAAAACTCTGTCTCGTAGTCATGCACTGACATACTGCCTTGTCGAAGTGCAATGAATTCATTCTCTTTTTGTTGTCGGACAGCGGGTGGAATGAATTGAGTAATGAAAGCCTGTTTGAAGGCCTCCCAAGACATCTTTATATCCTGATTATTTCCGCAAAGTGCCTGTCTCTGCGAAATCCACCATTCCTGGGCCTTGAGGCGAAGTTGTACAGCAGCACACTCCACTCTCTTACTGCCCTGAATCTCTAACATCCAGAAATAGCCCTCCAGTGTGTTCAAGAAGTCCATCACCTCATCTGGCTCCTCTTTTCCATTAAAATCAGGCGGGTCGCAACTCTTAAATTCAGAGAACTTGAAGCTCGGTCTCTTCCGTGTCGGCGTCTCAGATTTCTTTGCCGGCACCTCCACGGTCTCGGTTACTGCGGCCTTTGCAGAAACATTAGAATCGGCCGTCAGCTTGGTGACAATCTGAGTCAGACTATCAACTTGCTTTTGTTGAGCATCCAGCTGCTCCTGAAACTGATACTGAAGCTGCTCCTGAAGCGCGCGATGTTGAGCTTCGCTCTGCTTCCTTTGAGCCTCCATTTGCTTAATCAGTTTCTCAATCGGGTCTGACGATGAATTCGTCTTTGAGCTATCACCCTTAGTCATTCTACAACAAAGAAATAATTCTATTAGCACTCATACAATATTTATGGGCTTATTGTATGGAACATTATTTCATGCCAGCGCTATCGACACCATCAATCGAGAAAATTTGCATCAAGACTTCCTTTTTGAAAATATGTTTGAATCCGAGGATTCTAAACCGTGCTTTGATACCAACTTGTCACGCCCCGATTCGGGGAATCGCTCGCTTTGCTTCGATTCACGCCGAATCGATCGTCCTCGCTAAGGCGTGATGCCGTACAAGTCTGGAGTTGCACTTGTACAAGGCTAGAACATGCACATTCATATCATTTGAAACATTTAAAAATTAAGCCACAGTTGCGAAAACATTGGAACACAATATAGGAAGAAGAAATACTCATTTTATTCATAATTGTAGTCAGAATACAACTTTTCTCGATAATATTTGAAATGCCATTTCGGCTACATTGATTCATGAAAAGAAGTACAACTGATAGGCTGCCATGAAATAACTTCTCGTTCCATACATCATGCCCCCTTAGTACTTTGAAATGTAAGCAGCTATCTTTTGAAAAAACTCCGCAATACTTTGTGCGTCTTTAGGAAAAACAACTTGAAAGGAACAGCAGTTCAGAAAGCTTTAATTCGGACGTGCGCCTGAGCCTTCTCCAGTACCTGTGGAGGAGGGGTCAGCACATTATAACAATGCGCTGGTGAGCCCCGTTGGCCCACTCAGCTAAACCAACATTTTATTAATGACAAGCATTTTAAAGATATGAACTTATTGGGGACAGGCAACATTCAGAGTAAATCACAATAATGTAACATGGAATAAACCATGTTTACTTTACCATTGGCCGAATCCAGCTTTCCTGCATAAGATACAGGATAATAATAATATACTTACCGCCCCTGCATAAGACAATCGTTAGCATGCATTCGGACTGGGTCGTTGGTGAGACTGCACCATAAAGGACTTTCCAACGGGTATTACGGTGTACCATTCCAGAGTAGGTTGCAAGCCTAGTCGAATGTCCCGCAATACCTCGTGCCACCATAGCACGACCAACTGTTTCCCCCTAGGTCGAGCCGGTCCCCGGTGCCCCAAGTACCGTCCCGAGGAAACTACTCAAACCTTGTGCACAAAGACGTCCATGACCACGCGAATGCATAACCGACTCAACAGTACACAATTGCATGGTATTAATAAGCCAACATTAGATACGCAGCATTCTCATATTCAACATCTCAGGCATCAATTCATTTCCCACATTTCAATGTTCAAGGGACAAGCATAATTCTCAATGTTGTTAACAGTGTAATCAATTCTTTCAATGTTCTATGGACTAGCATTCAATTCAATGTTCAATGTTCAATCTCTAGCTTCTTAGTGGTATTGACTTGTGGCATTAGCAACTGATATCGATCAACGGATGTTGCAAGACAATTATTTAGTTGGCATGAAGGAATAGCGAGAGGGACAATACCACCACAGAGATCCACACTCACCAAATTAGAGAATCGCCGAGAGAGAGAGGAACACTTGCACGCTTAGCCTTCCGTCACGCGTCAGTCTGCATTGGCACCAAAAGTTTGATTAATAATCCATCTTGTTGTGTTCTCTTCTCTCAGAATTCTCAAGAATGAATGCTATGCAAATCGATGAAAACGGACAAGAATCAAATCATCGAAAATCGTCCAGAAAAGCATTCATCAAAACCAAGCAACAAAACCAGCAGCAAAAACATCCAGAGAAAACTCTTGGACGCATTTCAAGAGAAACCAATCCATTAGTTGGAAAGGTTCTTATGCACTTGTCCGTGATCGATTCGGTGCCGACGGTAAGTTTCCCCAATACTCGGTTCCGACCGAGTTAGCCAAGCCACAAGCCTTACATAGTGAACCGCTAGGAGCGGGACACTACATAATATACCACTAAGAAAAAGTTTTGTCCTCGAAACTTAAAACAAAAGTCCTACCTCAAAATTATCAAACAGCGATGGGTATTTCACCCGCATCTCTTCCTCTAATTCCCATGTCGACTCCTCTACAGCATGGTTCCGCCACAGCACGTTGACCAGGGATACTGTCCGATTCCGCAAAACTTTCTCTTTCCTGCCCAAAATCTGGACAGGCTCTTCAGTGTAGGATAGGTCAGCGCTCAGCTGTAGCTGATCGAAATTCACTACATGGCTTGGATCATGCACATACTTCCGCAGTTGAGATACATGGAAGACATCGTGCACATCAGCCAAGGCCGGGGGTAGTGCAAGTCGATAAGCCACTGAGGCTACCTTCTCTAAAATCTCGAATGGTCCGACGAATCTCGGGCTTAGCTTTCCTTTCATCCCAAACCGCATCACACCTCGCATGGGTGTGACCTTCAAGAAGACATGATCGCCTGCTGTGAATTCTAAAGGTCGTCGATGTACCATCAGGACATTGTTAGCTTCTCAGGATTGTCGAGGAGATGCCTTGCACCAGGCAATGACAGATGCTCTGACCAGAGGAGGTCATCAAGGTAGTAGTACAGCCAATAGCTTCAAGCGCTTGAACCCTCCCTTCTTCGATGGTAGCGAAGACGCTATCGCTACTGATGCTTGGCTTCAGGACACAAAGGTGATTCTAGAAGCAGCCAGGACTCCAGAAGATGAAAATATGGCCGTGGTGCACCTGCAGTTATTGGATCTTGCCCGCAGCTGGTGGGCAACACAGGCCGTTGGATTACTAGCACCTGTTGCATGGGCAGTATTCCGTGAGAGATTCTAGACCAAGTATTTCGATGCTGTAGCTCGGTACAATCTACATACGAGGTTTGCCAATCTGAAGCAGATGGGCAGGATGGTCAACGGATATGCGACCGAGTTTTTGAGACTTAGTCGGTTTGCTCCCACCTTGGTAGCGACCGAGTTCGACAAAGCCCAGCGGTTCCAGCATGGACTGTACCTGGAGATTTTTTTGGCAGTGGAGCAGTTCGAGCATCAGACTTTTGATGCAGTATTGAGGGCAGCTAGGAGGCATGAGTATACCTCCCAGAGGATTGTGGACATGATCGGGGTTCGAAAGCGATCCTATAGCCAGATGAATCAGTCTTCAGCACCAGCCCCGGCAGCTAGGGCTTTAACCATTGGAGCTCCGAGGCGGACGGCCTCAGTGACATCGGTTCAATATTCAACCCCAACGTACCCTCAGCAGTAGAAGCAGAAGCACTCTTCTGCAGTGGGATGTTCACACTGCGGGAAGCCAGGACATATGGTATCAGAGTATCGCAGAGCACAGAGATTATGCTTGGTTTGTGGTACCCCGGACCACAGGGTTGGGAACTGCCCGAACAGGAGGTATTTGTCTTCGTCAACCTTTTCTAGTCCTTCAGTTAGGGGACCAGTTCCAGTACCAGTCCAGTAGCAGCAGAAGTACCCGTTTCCGAGGCCCTTGCCGCCGCAGGCCCAGGCATTCCAGCAGCAGAGACCGCAGCAGTAAGCCCAAACCCTGATCTAGAGCAGATAGAGAAGTTTTCAGCCGAGGGGACCCTCACCTAGAGGACATGGTCAAGTGCTAGCTTTGACCATGGGAGAAGAAGGATTGGCACCAGGTGAGGTAGTGGCATGTACTATTCTCGTCAACACCTTTCCGGCTTCAGTGTTATTTGATTCTGGTGCATCGCATTTATTTATGTCTGCACGATTCACGACACGGATAGGACTGGAGCCTGAGTAATTATCAGTAAGGCTCAATATACTTACTGGTAACGGTCTTGTGGGAGTAGATAGAGTGTTTTCCTCGTGTCGGATCGTGGTTAGCGGTAGAGAGTTCCCCGCTAGATTGATAGAGTTCCCGTTGGCCGATTATGATGTGGTCTTAGGGATGGATTGGTTGAAGAACCAGTATGCTAGGATAGACTGCCATATTGGCAGGGTTGTTTTTAGCATTCCAGGCGAGCCAGAGTTTTCCTTTTCCCGAGGCGAAGTTGAACCTTCTCCTCCAGTATTGCGGATGACAGTAGCAACAGTGCAGTTACCCCGGATAGTCGAGGAGTTTTCGGATGTTTTCCCAGAAGAGCTTCCAGGAATGTCGCCAGAGCGAGAGATCGAGTTCACCACAGACTTGACCCCCGGAACAGCCCCGTATCAGAGAGAGTCTACAGGATGGCGCCGTTAGAGTTATAGATATTGTACAAGATGATTAAAGAACTCAGGACCAAAGGATTCATTCGTGCTAGTGGATCACCTTGGGGAGCCCCGATGCTTCTTGTGAAAATGAAGGATGGTACGTCTAGGTTATGTGTAGATTATCGTACCTTGAACTCAGTGACAATCAAGAACAAATACCCTCTTCCGAGGATAGATGACTTGTTTGATCAACTCAAGGGGGCAGCAGTATTCTCGAAGATTGACTTGCGGTCAGGGTACCATCAGATCAGAGTCAGAGAGCAGGACATCCCGAAGACAACATTCAGATCGAGGTATGGCATTGGGAGTTCCTTGTTATGCCATTTGGAGCAACCAATGTACCGGCTGTATTCATGGACCTCATGAATCGTATCTTCATGCCTTATTTGGATCAGTTTGTGATTGTGTTTATCGATGACATCCTGGTCTACAGCAAGAGTGAAGCAGAGCATGAGCAACATCTCTATGTGGTTTTACAGATTCTCAGAGGGCACCAGTTGTATGCCAAGTTCAGTAAATGCGAGTTCTGGCTCGATCACATTTTGTACTTGGGTTATATCATCACCAGAGGAGGTGTAGAAGTGGATCCCAAGAAGATCGTGGCTATCGAGACGTGGCCAGTACCCAACACAGTGGCAGAAGTTCGCAGTTTTCTTGGATTGGTTGGCTACTACCGGCAATTTGTTTCAGACTTTGCTCGAATTTCAGCGCCATTGACCCAGTTAACCCGCAAGGATGTGCAGTTTGCTTGGACAGTAGAATGTCAGGATTCTTTTGAAAAGTTGAAGCGAGGTTTGATGACGGCCTCCATTCTCACGCTTCCAGATGGGACCGGAGGATTCTCAGTATATTGTGATGCTTCGGGCAGAGGTTTAGGATGTGTTCTGATGCAGCATGGGAAGGTAATAGCTTATGCATCACGCCAACTTCGTGATCATGAGAAGAATTACCCAACCCATGACTTGGAGTTGGCAGCAGTAGTGTTTGCACTTAAGCTTTGGAGACACTACTTGTATGGAGATAGGGTGGAGATTTTCACCGACCACAAGAGCCTGAATTATGTTTTCACCCAGAAGGATCTTAACATGCGTCAGAGAAGGTAGCTAGAGCTACTTGTGGACTATGATATCAACCTGCAGTATCACCCTGGAAAGGCCAATGTTGTTACAGATGCATTGAGCAGGAGAGCCGGAGTTTATTTCCTTACAACGCAACCAGAGTTATTAGCGGATCTTCATAAGATGGGCATATAAGTTGTCCATCCTACCAATGTGGCATTGATGGCAAGTATGCAAGTTCAGTCCAGTATAGTCGAGAGGATCCGGAAGGCGCAGTCAACAGATTCCAAGCTTCAGCGACTTAGAGCCGAGTGTGAGGCAGGACGACGACCAAATTTTTGCATTCATAAAGACAGTACACTTTGACATAGCAGGCATCTTTGTGTACCCAGTAGTGATATCAGACAGGAGATCATGGCAGAAGCTCACAGTTTTCAGTATTCCGTTCATCTCGGTGGCACGAAGATGTATCGTGATATTCCTCAACACTTTTGGTGGAATGGCATGAAGAGGGAGATAGCCCGGTTTGTCTCTCGGTGTTTGGTTTGCCAACAAGTCAAATCTGAACATCAGAGACCAGCTGGACTTCTTCAGTCCTTGCCGATCCTATAATGGAAGTGGGAGCATATCACCATGGATTTCGTGACTGGATTACCTAGGTCCCCGATCGGTAGAGATGCTATTTGGGTTATTATAGACAGGCTCACGAAGGTGGCTCACTTTCTTCCGTTCAGAGTTGGTCAGTCGACGGCTCAGCTAGTAGAGATGTACCTCAGGCAGATTGTCAGATTTCACGGTATTCCAATCAGTATCACCTCGGACAGAGATTCAAGATTTATGTCGCACTTTTGGCACAGCCTGTAAGAGAGTTTGGAAACTTACCTCCAGTTCAGCTCATCTTATCATTCGTAGACAGATGGTCAGTCAGAGCATACCATACGAACCTTGCAAGATATGTTGAGATCTTGTACGCTCGACTTCGATGGTTCGTAGGAAGATCACCTGTACCTGGTGGAATTCTCGTACAACAATAGTTTCCAGGCTATTATCCAGATGGCACCGTTCGAGGCACTCTATGGTAGGAAGTGCCGATCCTCGCTAGCATGGGATGATGTTGGAAAGAGGCAGATGTTCGGTCCGAAAATGATTGCTCAGACGGTTGAGGTGGTCACGAGAGTCAGAGATCATCTTCAAGTTGCCCAAGATCGCCAGCGTCATTGGGCCGATTCCCATCGGCGTTCCCTTGAATTCTCGATCGGTGACCATGTATTCCTGAAGATTTTGCCTAACCGTGGCATCATTCATTTCGGCATACAGGAAAAGCTTAGTCCTAGGTATATAGGGCCGTTCGATATTCTGGAGCGAGTAGGTGATGTATCCTATCATATCGCTCTTCCGTCGTCGTTACGTGAGGTGCATGATGTCTTCCATATATCCCAATTACGACGGTATATCCCAGACTCGAGCCACATCCTGGATCATTCAAAATTGGTTGTTGGTACCAACCATTCGTATGAGGAGAGGCCCGTGTCTATATTGGACCGGAGAGAGAAGATACTCAAGAACAAGGCTATCAAGTTAGTCCGTGTTGCTTGGGGTCATCACTCTTTGGGTGAGTCAACGTGGGAGCGTGAGGATGACATCCGATCGCGATATCCCGACATGTTTGACTCGTAAGGTATAATGTCTTCCTTATTCCTTATGCTCTCAGTTCCTTGCTTGAATGAATGAATGCTTGATTGATTGCCTTATTATAACTTGTCTGTGATTAGTATAGCTTGTTCTTGCCTCTCTAGCCTCTTAATTAAATTTCGATGACGGAATTATTTTAAGGTGGGTAGAGTTGTAAAGACCGTGGTTCGTATTACGTATTTTGGTATACGTGTACGTATATTGCATGTCTCATTGCATGGTTTATCTTGGCATTTCACTTGCTTGGTTTGGTTTGGATTGGTTTTTTTTCATGTGGACCAACCCCACCTACCCCCACTCTTCCTTTATTAGCCGCCCAACTCCTTCTCTCTTCTCATTTACTTTTTATTAACTCTCCTTCTTTTTCCTCCATTACTCTCCACCTACCAGAGAGAGGCTTAGGCAAGTGCAGCTTGGTTCATGGAGGAGCTCAGTTTTTATTGTTCCATTGTCTTTTCCACGAGATTTTATGATATTTTAATACTTAGTATTTTTTATTTCCAACGTTCAATTTGTGCATATCTAAGTTTGTTGTATTTTCGAATTTCTTGGGTTTTGATCTATCAAACCTTATTATTTTCAAGTTTGGATGGTTCCATGTTGTAGAAAATTTCTTTCTGCCCCATTTTGAACTATGGAAGTCTGGATTCTGACCTTGAATGGAGGTTTTGTGGAGCTTGGAAGCCATGGGTTTCATGGTTCCTCTTTTCGGACAAACAGGGAAGAAGAACAGTGCTTGATCGCATGGATTTTTATGCGACAAGTCTTCCTGGCCGCGTGAACTCCTTAGCCGCAAAGCTACCTTAAGCCCCGGCCGCATGAGATCTTTTCCCTTTGCCGCATGACTTAGCATTCCACAGCCGCATGCACCCGTTCTTTTCTCAGTCGCATAAGCTCATCTCTTCATTCATCCGCATGAGCTCGCAGTCCCTTCAGCCGCATAGTCCATGGTTTCCTAGTGCCGCATGTAATCACATTGTCGCATAAGCTCGCGTTCCCTTCAGCCGCATGGCACTGCATATCCCGAGCCGTATACCCCTATTCCCCCTCATGGCCGCTATGAAGTAATTATCCTTAGCCGCATGGCGTTGCTCCCCCGCAGCCGCATATGCGCGCATCACTGAGCCGCATGCGCCCGCCCTCTTCCAGTCGTATGAGCTCGCATTCCGCAGCCGTATGAGCGCCTGTTTCTATTCTGCCGCATGAACCCATTTGTCCCTGCCGCATGACCCCATTTCCTTTCCTGCCGCATATGCCAGTTCCCTCTCAGCCGCTTGAGCTTATTCTTCATAGCCGCATGGCTCTCTCCATAACCTTTGTCCTATATTATTATTATTATTATATTGGAATGTTACATTTATCTTTATGCCATGTAAATTTTGATATGTTCCATGAACACGATAGTGGTCCGCCGAGGCGCACTCTTAACAAGTAAACCTGACCTGACACACCCCGATATGCTGTTGCGACAGCTAGCCTGACATGACAAGAATGAATGGCCTGGACACCGTAGACGATTATGTTTGTACAAATAAACCAGTATTGTCTTGCATCATGTCTAGGATAGGGATCTCCTGAATACCACGGTCAGGGGTACCTACTGAAATCGACTAAGGCTAATAACTAGAAAATTCAGTACCCATGGAGAGATTTTCCAGCTACAGGCAATCCCGTTATCTAGGCGCCCCATCATGGGATTTGTAGCCTACCGTCGAGTAAGGCACAATTCCAGCACACTGTCATGTGTTGCACCCACTAAGCTACTTAAGGGTACATGGGTTCCTCGGACGATGTACCCACATGGATTCAATCCCCTAATTGCATTTGGATAACTTGGATGGTCTGTAGGGCTTGTGGCTGTTAAAATAATCTCATTGTATCTTGCTAGTAACTAGGCCTGTGGTAATCCTAGTTAGTTAAAGTATCAAGCTGTACTCATTGCGTGGCCGTGATTGATTGGATGGAGTCTAGCCCAGCCTAGTTTGTCCTGATCCTGTACAAGATTGTAACATGACCTGATTTCTTGTGCTTTACTTATCGATAAATGACGAGAAACCAAGTTCTGTTCAGGTGAAGGGTTACAATCCCGGTCCTTGTTTGGTTTAAGGGTTGTAACCTGGTTATCTGAATAGTCCTATGGTTATCTTATCATATTTCGTCATGATTAATTATGCTTACCTTAACAATAATGATCAGGGAACAAGTTCTGTTCAGGCGAAGGGTTACAATCCCGGTCCTTGTTTGGTTTAAGGGTTGTAACCTGGCTCCCGGAGCAGTTCTGTGTCCTCTCTTCGTTTATTGTCTTATTACACCCTATGTCATGCTCGTCATGTCTTACTTTACCAATAATATTTGAGACGGATATCTGTTCAGGTGAAGGGTTGCAACCCTGGTCCTTGTTTGGTTTAAGGGTTGCGACCTGGCTACTTGAATGGTTTTCACGTACTCAATTTCACTGTTGTTGTCCCTGTTATTATCAGTTTCTTTTATAATTATCTTTAATATTCTCTTATTATATGCTGGTTTTAGTTCCTAAGTGAAGCCTCCTTTGTGGCACTTGCTTTTTCTGGGATCTGACCCAGCTGATTTTGTATAGCTAGATATCGGAGCAGCTCCACAGGATCTAACTACCTTTCAGCCAGATGGTGACCACCAGGCGCAACCCTGGCAAAGAGTGGGTTTTGTTTTGTTCTCTCACTCTATTGTAAAAATATTCTTTTGAGGCGTTTAGCCAACGAGTACATGTTAGCTCGATTGCACCTTATTTACTGTCTGCCTACGGGCTGTAACATGATTGGCAAATCCTAGGGTTGATCATGTATGACTGAAACTCTTACTAGTCTTCATATTTTGTAATGACTAGCTTCATGATCATCCAAATATGTAATGTATGTGACGCCTTACTATTGTATATTTGGTGCTCTGACATCTTGTACTATTATTACTTGTTTGAGATTGAGACAATAGGCTTGTTCATGACCGTAAGAGACTGATGGCTTATAGTTAAACCCTCATGTATCTAGACAGCCATGACCATATAGTGAAGTGGGTTGCACTTCAATATACGTAGCTGGCTATGTATGCCCCCGCTCTCCTGCATTTTGGTTTTGGGGCGTTACATGGTTTAAGAGGTGGCCCATGCAGGTCTTATAAATCAAGATATGTGAGGGGTACCTACTGAAATCGACTAAGGCTAATAACTAGAAAATTCAGTAGTCATAGAGAGATTTTCTAGCTACAGGCAATCCCGTTATCTGGGCGCCCCATCATGGGATTTGTAGCCTACCGTCGAGTATAGCACATTTCCAGCACACTGTCATGTGTTGCACCCACTAAGCTACTTAAGGGTACATGCGCTCCTTGGACGATGTACCCACATGGATTCAATCCCCTAATTGCATCTGGATAACTTGGATGGTCTACAGGGCTTGTGGCTGTTGGAATAATCTCATTGCATCATGCTAGTAACTAGGCCTGTGGTAACCCTAGTTAGTTAAAGTATTAAGATGTAATCATTATGTGGCCGTGCTTGATTGGATGGAGTCTAGCCTAGCCTAGTTTGTCCTGATCCTGTACAAGATTATAACATGACCTGATTTCTTGTGCTTTACTTATCGATAAATGAAGAGAAACTAAGTTCTGTTCAGGTGAAGGGTTACAACCCCGGTCCTTATTTGGTTTAAGGGTTGTAATCTGATTATCTGAATAGTCCCATGGTTATCTTATCATATATCGTCATAATTAATTATGCTTACCTTAACAATAATGATCAGAGGACAAGTTCTGTTCAGGCGAAGGGTTACAACCCCAGTCCTTGTTTGGTTTAAGGGTTGTAACCTGGCTCCCGGAGCAGTTCTGTGTCCTCTCTTCGTTTATTATCTTATTACACCCTACGTCATGCTCGTCATGTCTTACTTTACCAATAGTATTTGAGACGGGTTTCTGTTCAGGTGAAGGGTTGCAACCCCGATCCTTGTTTGGTTTAAGGGTTGCGACCTGGCTACTTGAATGGTTTCCACGTACTCAATTTCACTATTGTTGTCCCTGTTATTATCAGTTTTTTTATAATTATCTTTAATATTCTCTTATTATATGCTGGTTTTAGTTCCTAAGTGAAGCCTCTTTTGTGGCACTTGCTCTTTCTGGGGTCTGACCAAGCTGGTTTTGTATGGCCAGATATCGGAGCAGCTTCAGAGGATCTACCTACCTTCCAGCCAGATGGTGACCACCAGGCGTAACCCTAGCAATGAGTGGGTTTTGTTTTGTTCTTTCACTCTATTATAAAAATATTCCTTTGAGGCGTTTAGCCGGTGAGTACGTGTTAGCTCGATTGCACCTTATTTACTGTCAGCCTATGGGCTGTAAAATGATTGGCAAATCCTAGGGTTGATCATGTATGACTGAAACTCTTGCTAGTCTTCATATTTTGTAATAACTAGCTTCATGATTATCCAAATATGTAATGTATGGAACGCCTTACTATTGTATATTTGGTGCTCGGACATCTTGTACTATTATTACTTGTTTGAGATTGAGACAATAGGCTTGTTCATGACCGTAAGAGATTGATGGCTTATAGTTAAACCCTCATGTATCTAGACAACCGTGACCGTGTAGGGAAGTGGATTGCACTTCAATATACGTAGCTGGCTATGTTTGCCCCCGCTCTCCAGTATTATGGTCCTGGGGCATTACAGTCCGTCCGTCTAAGGGTGGTATGCAGTACTGAATTTGAGCTGAGTGCCCAAACTAGTCTGCAGACTCTGCCATAAATGGGAAGTAAAGCGAATATCCCGATCTGAGATAATGCTCACCGAAACTCCGTGTATCCTAACAATCTGCCGTATATACATCTCCGCAAGCTTCTCACTAGACGTCCCCACCTTAAATGGCAAAAAGTGGGCCGATTTGGTCAACCTGTCCACGATGACCCAAATCGCGTCTTTCCCTCCTGGTGAACGCGGCAATCCAGAAACAAAATCCATCGTGATGTGCTCCCACTTCTACTCCGAATGGACAATGGCTGCAACAGTCCTCCTGGCCTCTGCCTCTCTGCCTTAACCTACTGACAGACTAGACACCTGGCTACGAAGCATGCTACTTCCCGCTTCATCCCATACCACCATACATGCTCTTTCAAATCTCTAACCATACATGCTCTTTCAAATCTCTATACATCTTGTTGGCACCTGGATGCATAGAGTACTGAGAACGATGGGCCTCCTGCATGACCTGCTCCCGAAGCTCTTCGCTAGTCACACACAGTCTGGAATCGTACCTCAAAGTGCCGTCCTCTGCAGTGACAAACTCCTCATCCACCAATCCTGCTCGAACCTTCTCTCGGATACACCACAGAGTAACATCGTCGAATGAGCTGACTTGATCCTCTCCATCAAGTCTGACTGAATCCGAAGGCCCCACATCTGCATTTGAACTCCTGGCACGATCACCTCGTTCCCCAAGCTCCATAAATCTGCTAATAAGTGATGATCCATCGTCAAACACATAGCTACCGGATACCTACTCAAGGCATCGACAACCACGTTGGCCTTCCCTGGGTGGCACTGTAATAAAATATTGAAGTCCTTCATCAACTCCAACCATCTGCGCTGCCTCATATTGATCTCTTTCTGTGTAAACACATACTTCAAGCTCTTGTGGTCTGTGAAGATCTCCACACGCTCTCCGTATAGATAGTGCTTCTACAGCTTTAGAGCTAAGATAACTGCCGCCAACTCCAAATCATAGGTAGGGTAGTTCTTCTCATGCGGACGTAACTGCCTGGATGCATAGGCAATCACCTTCCCATGCTGCTGCAAGACACAACCCAAATCCTTTCCTGAGGCGTCACTGTAGATAACGAACCCGTCTGATCCTGATGGCAATGTCAAGATCGGTGCTGTCGTCAGTCGCTTCTTCAACTCATCAAAAGCAATCTGACACTCCTCTGACCAGATAAACTCTGTATCGTTCTGGGTCAGCCTAGTCAATGGCTCTGCCATCCGGAAGAAATCCTGAACAAACCTCCTGTAGTATCCTGCCAATCCCAAAAAGCTCCTGATCTCTGTAACTGAACTCGGTGATGTCCATGCCTCGACTGCTCTGATCTTCTTCGGGTCGACTGAGATCCCATCTCCGGTCACAACATGACCTAAGAAATCAACTCGATCCAAAAAAAACTCACACTTCAAAAGCTTACCGTAAAGCTGCTCCTTCCTGAGAGTCTCTAGAACCACTCTCAAATTAATGCTCCTCATGCTCCTCTGGGGTCTTCGAATACACCAAGATGTCATCGATGAACACCACCACAAACTTATCCAAGTACTGGTGGAACACCCTGTTCATCAAGTTCATGAACACCGTCGGGGCGTTAGTTAACCCAAACAGCATTACCATGAACTCAAACTGGCCATACCGAGTCCTGAAAGCTGTCTTCGGAATATCCTCCTTCTTCACCTTTACCTGATGATAACCTGACCTCAGATCAGTTTTGGAGAATACCTTCGCTCTGCTCAACTGATCGAACAGGTCATCGATCCTCAACAGCGAGTATTTGTTCTTGATCGTGAGGCTGTTGAGTACCCTGTAGTCGATACACATCCGTACCGACCCATCTTTCTTCGGTACAAAGAGTACTGGTGCAGCCCACGATAAAGAACTCGATCGGATGAAGCCCTTGTCCTGCAACTCATCCACCTGCTTCTTCAACTCCACAAGCTCACTGTTGTTCACTCTATAGACATCCTGAGATATCGGCTCTGTACCGGGTATCAAGTCTATAGAGAACTCCACATCCCTGTCCGGAGGCAACCCTGGCAACTCCTTCGAAAACACATCCATAAACTCAGCTATCAGTGGATGTGGCATGCTCTGCTCCTCTACTGAAACTCTACAGAAAACTTTGCTGCTCTGCTCTGACTCCCGCCTGGTGAACTCGAACTCTGGCTCTCCTGGCATGCTGAAAAGAACTCTACCACCTCGGCAATCTATATTGGCATGGTGCCTGCTCAACCAATCCTTACCGAGTACAATATCGTAGTTCGGTAATGGCATTACGAGCAGGCTCACATCTAAATCTCGGCCTCCCAAAACTACTCTCCGATCCTTGCAAACATCACGGACGAGGATAATACCACCCCCAGTCGTGATCTTGCAAGTCCTAGGCAATGGTTCAGAAGAAAGCTGGTGTCTAATGGCAAATGATACAGACACAAAGCTTTGGGAAGCACCCGAATCAAATAATGCGAATACGGGAAAAGAGTCGATAAGGACATAACCTGCTATAAGATCTCCTACTGGCTCAGACTTCTCAGCTGCTATAGCGAAAGCTCGTCCCTGTTGACCTCCTCTGGCCTGCTGCTGGTGCTGAATGAACTTCTGCTGCTGGGTCGACAGTGGTCCTTTCTGCGGCACCACTGGGACCTTGGCTCCTGCCCCCCGAGCTGTACGTCCTGCAGCCATGGGACAATCCCTTAACTAGTGATCTGCTGCACCACAAAGTAGGCACTTGCCGAGCCTCTTCTTGCACTCATTCCATACATGTCCCGGCTTCTTGCAGAAGGTGCAACTAATGGTCTGCTGCTGTCTCGGTGCCTGCTGAAACTGCCTCTGCTGAAATGGCTTCTGCTGATGCTGCTGCTGCTAATAGTGAGGCCTCTTGGCTGGGCCCCCACTGCCACTGGCTCCGTATGAATCTCGACCTCTCTTCGTCTTCAATTCCAGGTCATCTTTCGCTGCCATAGCTCCCAGCAAAATCTCCTCGAATGTAGCATTCCTGTTGCTCTTGGTTAAGGACTTGACTTCCTTAACCAAGCCCTTTCTGAACCTCCTAGCCTTCGCTATCTCGCTAAGGCCCTCCATAAATCTGCCCAGGCGGCAAAACACTCCGGCGTACTCCTCTACTGTCTGGTTCCCCTGAACCAGGTTCTTAAACTGCATCTCCAACGCGCCAAGTGCAGTGTCAGAGAAGAACTTCTCCTTGAAAAGCTTCGTAAAAGCCTCCCAAGTTTGCCCCGTAGTACCAACCCTGGGGTCGGTCTGGTACCAAGTGCGGGCAAAGTCCTATATCTGACTGCCCGTTGCTTCTACCTGGAGTCTAGCCGGTATCTCTGCGAGACAAAAAATCTCCTCTATATGCTCGATCCAAATATCGACATATAGGATACCCTCGGTACCCTTGAAGTCTCGTGGCCTCATCTTCTGAAAATACTGAATACCAGGAGTCCTCGGCTGGTATGACTGGTTCTGCCCTTCCTGGGGTTGGACAACCACCTCCTCTACTGCCACCATCGCTAACTGATGGACATTGTCAATGCCCTGTCTCATGTCCTCTTCCTGGAGTCGCTGCGTCTCCATTATCTGCTGTATGAAGGCGAAGAACTGCGTCACATCAACTGTCTCCTGGGGCGGCGGTGGTAGCATCCCCTGAACTCCTGGGATAGTCCTCGGAACCGGTAGAGGTGCAACCCCAAAAGTTACAGATGGGCCCACCTGAGCTGGAACAAAAGGCACTGTGGTCCCTGGGTCCTGCTGAGTCGAACGAGAAGTGGCAGACCTCTCAGTGGTATCCCTAAGACCAGTGCGCTGCGATCGTGTCTCCACCATCCTGAAGACAGATCAAACAAGGAATCAATTACTGAAAAAGAAGCAAAATCATCAAAGGAGGACAGTTGTTTTCAAAAAGGAGACAATTAACAGCAAGAATTAGATAAGAGTTTGTAAAACCCTAAATTTCTACTATATTTTTATCGCGTTTGGTACTGATTTAAAATTTTTGTATTGTACGTCGCGTAGTCGTATTGTACGTCGTGCACGGAATTTTATTTTTCGTTTTGCTCGACGAGTGCGAATATGTGCGAGGTACATATTTTCAGAAAAATATTTTATTTATAGATTTATTTTTATGAAAAATATAGTTTCTAAAATAATTATATCTATTTGCCGTTATTGCCAAAACCTTATTTTTAAAAGGGTAATTTATTTTGTTGTTTAAAAATAAGTAGTAGTTTAGAAAAATTTTGGTTTATATAAAATATATTCTAGATATTTGTGAAATTTGGAATTTGTGTATTAATCTATTTTATCATTTACAAAAGCTACTTTATAAATTAATATTTAAATAATATTCTTGATTTTCGAAATTAATTAATGCTATATTTTAATAATTACGAAAAAGATATTTAAAATTTTGTTTTACTTAACATTTGAATTATTTTGATAATTTAAATTAGAAAGGATTTTATTGACCTTATTTTAAAATGGCTTTTAAATTAAAGATAAGTTTTTATCTATATTGAATTGGATTTTTAAACCGATTTAAATTAAAGGTAGAATTTATATATATATATATATATATATATATATATATATATATATATATATATATTAGAGATTTGATGATCTAGTTTTAAAATAAAATTTAATTTAAATTTAGATTCGATTTATTTGAATTAATATTTATATTATCTAAATATGGTTTAAACAAACCAAATCCTTATCCAATGGGTATTCCCACATCCTATATATAGGCAGGTACTCCTCCACAATTACTCCACAAATAATTCTCAACCCAGACGTGCATCGTGTCGGTGCCCTTCCCCATCCACTATACATTTTACCGTTACAAATACAATAATCTCCAGAGTCCGACAATTTCGGACACCGACTCGTCCCGTGTCTCGCAGGACACGTGTACAGACTCCACCCTTTTCCGACGTCCCATCTCCGAACAAACCCCCTTCGCCTCTGTTCACGGCTAGCACAATCAACACGCAACCATCGTCACCCCCATCGATCCCGCGCCTCCGGCTTATCCCCGCCATCCACAAACCACAACCCTCTACCACCAGAATTTGGGTCAGCGCTTGGCCGCAGTCGCCGACCCCACTGGGCTCCGACGACCAGACCCGGCCGCAACCGCCCATCACCCTCATCATCCTCGCCACCACCACCTCGGCCGGCAATTTCCCACCACCACCACCAACATCAGAGAATCCAAAGAAGAAGAAGAAGGAAACCCTAAACCTAACTCACCTCGCTGAGCCGCCGAGCCTGGCAGCCGCCCGGCGCCGATCCAGTAACTCCGACCCCGCGCGCGATCGCCCTCCGCGTCGCCGAGCATCCGCGACATCTCCTATCTCCTCGTCTGAGATCCGACGCCCGACGACCGCTTCTCCTCTCCGGCGACAGCCGCTGACCCGACCACTCCTCCGTGCCGTTGAAGCCCCGCGCCTCCTCTCCTTTCCGATCGGCGTGCCCCAAAACCCTGTCGAGCACCGCCGATCCCGCGCCTTCGAGAGCGCATCCACCGCGCGGCTTCTCCTCCACTCTGTCGCGTCTCTTCGCCTCCAGCGTGCCAGAGCTTCGCCGGAAAACCACCGCCCACTCTCACCGGTGAGCGCCTAAGTCGCCAGCGTCCCGCCACCGACGATGTGCTCCGCCGACGGGCCGTCGTCGCCGCGAACGAGGGAAGCGCATCCACGCCAGAATCTCCATGGCCGCCGAGCCCTCCGTGTTGACTCCGGTGAGCCTCCGCCGAGGAACCCTCTGCTTAGCGCGCTCCGGCGGTCTATCTTCCGCTGTCACCGACTTCACGCCGGACCGACGAACACTAAGCCGCGAAGAAAGGGAACTCTGCCCCTTTTTCCTTTTTATTGATGGGTGAGTTCTTCCCTTTTCAGTGAAGGTCAACATTTATTTTTCCCCTCCTTCGATTTGCTTCAACAGCAGCTTAGGATCTTTGTACTACTATTATATACATATTATATATAATTGTATATAACTTACCATAGTCCACTATTTTTACCATAAATATTTATAAATATTATTTAGTATTATCATTATTGCTGTTAATAGTACCTTATTAGGATTTTACTGTATTAATATACTGTTACTGTTAGGAGTATTATTATTGTTACTAGTTTATTACTACTATTATTATTAAAAATTTATTTTTGGGTTATACTAGTATTTTCTAAAAATATAAATATTATGACTAAAGCCTACATCTATAATTTAAATTTTGGTTATATCCCTATCATATTTTTTGTTCTAAATCGTTTTCTAGATATTATTTTCCAAAATATTATAACTAAATAGTAGTTTCAAATTTATACAAAAATTTTCTAATATTTTATTTATCAAATTTTTTTTTTACTAATAAAATGTATTTTTAAGTAATATAGAATACTTCCCAAAATAGTATATGTATTCACTTACGCAAAATTTCCTCTTTGTCATCATCACTAGACTAATCCAACATCCTTATTTTTCCTTGCGACTTTGGACTGCTACCAATCAACCATGACTATAGGACATTCGAAACTTGTTGGATTATTGCACCACACTAGGCGACATCTCAGGCAAGACACCTTGCCTTTACTGTTTAAATTTCCTGCTCAATATCATGCATGTTTTAGTTGTTTCTTTTTAAATTATATGTAAATACAAATTACTATATTTTATGCAATCGGCTTAGAGTTAAGGGACTACTGTCAAATTTAGTGTGTCTCATTGACTTATCACGATTGTACACGAGTTATGTGTGAGAGTTGTGAGTATCATATAGAGGTCACCTGCGTGTGGGCTGATCCCCCGTGCGCATGCGTTAGAATATAACTGCTAATAGATTTGTGTAGAAGACTTGGCAGTTATTAAGGATTAAACAGTGTCGTGGAGTCGACACATGTATAGTATAATTGGGGTGAGGGGACAGTTATTAGCGTAGGGGCTACATTTGATTTTTATACACATTCTGGGCCGAGGGTGACTCTCATGAGCACTACCTTCTGCCCAGGCCGATAGCGTCTCGGATGAGCGCTACTTGCTAGCCACTCTCTATTACTTGCTTGCGTGAATCCGTTACAGCCCCTGCGTAGAACGTTGTCCTCAAAGTGCATATCACCTAGAATGAGTAGGAACCTTTACTCATGCATATTTTACTGTTGAGCTTATTTATTCAGTTTATCGGCATGATATTATGTGTCTTGTTACGTCCCTCTGAGGACCTGGTTTTTCTCCAGGTGTGTATTTTTGTGATTTCTTGCAGGTGCTCTAGCTAAGGCCATTCCTTCCTCCGTGATGATTGCTCTCGGATTCGTCACTTGCTCTCGCTTGCTAAATTCTTTCCTTGTATATTTTTTTTATATTTAATTTGGTTGGTAGTGGACTTTGTCTTCGCCCAATTATGGTGTACATGACAAACTCAAAGTTGCTTTTATATTATTATTTATCTTTGTGGATGAGATTTAGTGTCTTGGCTTTCTATATTTACAGCTTATGTATATATACGAGTCGTATATTTACTCGTATGTATACAGCTGGCATGATACGTATCTAGTCTCAAGTATTTGGGACTGGGGCGTTACAGAGTTTTCCTAATGTGATTGAGTACCTTAACTTATATTATATATCCTACTGCAGGCTGTAATGATACTCTAGTTCGAGTACCACTACGAAATCACACTAGTTGTGATTGGGACCTGCATGGGCCACCACTAAAACGTGTCATGACCCGCACCCAGTGTAAGGGGACGAGACGTGGGTACGTCCAGCCTACGTTGTAGTATCGACGGTAGAACGCTGTCCTGGGTCCAATAGCTAACACAATCTAGTAAATACTCCGAACGGAGAATAATATATAAATGGTACTACTCAATCATAATAGCTAAGATAGAATAGAAGAAAGATAATCACAACAGAGAGTTATAATATGAATACAATCCCGGTGTAAAAACTATACCATAACAAGTCTCAATACAACCACAAAGTCTCATAACTAAAAGATAATATAAGACTAATCTAACTCAAGGCAAGTCCTCAGCGACTACTGGATCCTACTGAGGGTCCAGGTCACCTGTGTTAACTAGGCCTGCTCCATAGTAAGTGTCGCAACAATCCTCATCATCTGTAATATTTCAACAGGTCCAGTCAGGACAGAAACGAATACATATCTCTCACACAGTTCTTAACATGAAAGAAAATATGATACAAGCTGTAGAATAATATACATGAACTGCTGATAAAGAATGAGACTGTAAAAGAGAGAACATGATATATGGAAATAAATATACATGATATAATAGAGAATTGAACTAACTACGTGATGTAGAGCACAATCTGGTTATGTAAATTGGCTTAGGTTATACATGACTTAAATCTAGTTTTGATTTGCACATAAAAAGGGTGTAGATCACATAACCAAATAAATACTCCCCCTGCCCCAATCAGTACACAAGGATCTGTTGTCACGCCCCAGAACCAGAATACTGGAGAGCGGGGGCAGACATAGCCAGCTACGTATGATGAAATGAAATCCATCTCACCATACGATCACGGCTGTCTAGATATGTGAGGGTTTATCTACAAGCCATCAGTCTCTTAGGGTCATAAATTATCCTTTTGTCTCAATCTCAACCAACTAATAATAATTACAAGATGTCAGACCACCAAATATACAATTGTAAGACGTCCCAAACATTACATATCCAGATGATCATGAAGCTAGTCGTACAAAAGGTGAGGACTAGCAAGAGTTCAGTCATACATGATAAACCCCCGGGGCTTGTCAATCATGTTACAGCCCGTAGGCAGAAAATAAGTAAAGTTGCAATCGAGCTAACACTTGCTCGTCGGCTAAACGCTTCAAAAGAATAATATTTACAATAAAGTGGGAGAGCCAAAAATAACCCACTCGTTGCCCTGGTTACGTCTGGTGTTCACCATCGGGCTGGAAAGCAGGTAGATCCTTCGCTGCTGCTCCGGTATCTGGCCATACAAAACCAGCTGGGTCAGACCCCAGAAAGAGCAAGTGCCACAAAGAAGGCCACGAAATAAGAACAAAGCCAGCATATCAGAACATAAGAAAAGAGAATAATTACATAATAAAGACAATTATTAAGGAGAAACCAGGCAGGTGATATACGATGAGATAACCATGGGACTATTCAGATAACCAGGTTACAACCCGTAAACCAAACAAGGACCGGGGTTGTAACCCTTCGTCTGAACGGAACTTGGTTTCTCCCACCATTTATCGGTAAGATAAAATACAAGAAATCAGGACATGCAATTAATCATGATTAAGGTAAAGCACGAGTAATCTTGTCATGTCATAACCTGTACAGGATCAGGACAGGACAAGCGGGACTAGACTCCATACAATCAATCACGGCCAAGCAAGTACTACGGCTTACTACTTTAACTAACTAGGGTTATCACAGGCCTAGTTATTAACAAGATGCAATGAGATGTTCCTCCAGCCACAAGCCCTGCAGACCATCCAGGTTATCTAGGCGATTTGGGTTCATTAAGCAGTTATCAATAATTATGTGCCCCACACGACGGTGGGCTGGAAATGTGCCCTACTCGACGGCAGGCTACAAGTCCAAACAATTGCGGCCGGGATAACGGGATTGCCTGTAATTGGGGAAATCTCTCATGACTACTGAATTATTCTAGTTATTAGCCTTAGTACATTTTAGTGGGTACCCCTGACCGTGGTACTCAGGAGTCCCATCCTAGATATGATGCAAGACTGGACGGGTTCATTGGTACAAACATAATCGTCCACGATGTCCGGGCCATTTATTCTTGTCAAGCCGTGTTAGCCATCGTAACAGCATTAAGTCAAGTCAAGTCAAGTCAAGTCAAGAGTGTACCACCACGAGCCACTATCTAGTTATCAAGATAAGTCAGGTTGGTCATGCCAGGAGTGCATCACTACCAGGATCATAATTCACAGAAAATCTTGAAAACCGCACTAGTCATAAACAATTACTTGAAAATCGTGTTAGGCCGTGTCGGGTCAAGATAGTCGTGCTGTGTTGAACAGATCTCAGAAAAACCCAATCCACAAAGAGAAACCAATTCAAGAAATAAAACCAATCCTCCAAAAGCCAATGGGTTAAGCAGGGGGTCAAGGGGCAGCATACGTGCAAAAGCACGCACGCAAGGCTCGCTCAAGTCTGCGTACCAAGGCACACTCAAGTCTGCGTACGTGAAAAGTCACGCAGGCTCACTCAAGGCAGCGTACGTGAAAAGTCACGCAGGCTCACTCAAGGCAGCGTACGTGAAAAGTCACGCAGGCTCACTCAAGGCAGCGTACGTGAAAAGTCACGCAGGCTCACTCAAGGCAGCGTACGTGAAAAGTCATGCAGGCTCACTCAAGGCAGCGTACGTGAAAAGTCACGCAGGCTCACTCAAGGCAGCGTACGTGAAAAGTCACGCAGGCTCAAGGGGAGCAGTGTACGTGAAAAGTCACGCACGCTCAAGGGGGAGCAGTGTACGTGAAAAGTCACGCACGCTCAAGGGGGAGCAGTATACGTGAAAAGTCACGCACGCTCAAAGAGACACGCTTCTAACAGGAAGCGTACTCAAGGCTGCGTACGCTGCACTAAAGAGCGCGCACAGCATCAGTGGCGTAAGCTAAAGAGCTCTGCCACTGCTCACTGTCTTCTCCAAACAGCAAGAACACCATGGTGAACCCAAAGCTTCAAAGCAACATAACTTGGCCATCCGAACTCCAAATTCGGATTTCCAAAGTTCCAACTTGGGTGAAATTGAACTCTCATCCACAAGGAAACATCAGAACTCATGAAAATCCAACCAAAATAGCACAACCATGCAAAATCCGAAAATAGAAAAAACCTAGATCTAGAACAATGGAGACTTCAAATCACAAAAAGCCAAGAACTAATGTTGATCACCATGTCCTAATCTAGCAAATAAACCAAGAAAAATAGGGTTCTCATGTAGTGGCAAGATGCACTTGCCTATGGGTGGAGACTTGTGGAGGAAGGAGAAGAAGAAGAAGAAGAAATTAATGGTGGTGGTAATGAAGAGAGAGAGTGGTAGGTGGGGATTATAAAGAGGGTGGGATGTGGTGTGCTTGAGGGGGTAGCATAGGCTTAAGGTGATCCAATACCTATAAACCAAACCAAACCGAACCAACCCAATAAAACCGAGCCATGACAAAACCCAAAATACGAGAAATACCGAAATCCCACAAGTTGAGAAAAATAAAAATACATGCCAAAATCCAGATACGAGTATAAATACGAAATACGGGAAAAATACGAAAAATAAGGGTGACAACTCTACCCACCTTAAAAGAATTCCATCCTCGAAATTTAATCAAGGAGCTAGAGATTGCCACGACAAGCTACACTAAGCACAGGCAACTACACTAAGCAATTTAATCACACAATCATACATGCAATCAAGGAAGGAAAAACGTAA
The DNA here is from genome assembly GCA_029216955.1 of Iris pallida. Taxonomy (NCBI): domain Eukaryota; kingdom Viridiplantae; phylum Streptophyta; class Magnoliopsida; order Asparagales; family Iridaceae; genus Iris; species Iris pallida. The sequence goes on along the minus strand of JANAVB010003599.1, from coordinate 1,903,890 downwards.
GGCATAAGGAAGACATTATACCTCACGAGTCAAACAGGTAGGGATAACGCGATCGGATATCATCCTCACACTCCCACGTTTGACTCTCCCAAGGAGCGACGAACTCAAGCAACATGAACTAAACTGATAGTCTTGCGCTTGAGGTCTCTCCCCTTGGTCAAACAGGGACACGGGCCTTCCCTCATATGAAAAGGTTGGTACCAATAACCATTTTCGAATGATCTAGGACACGGCTCGGGTCCGGAATATACCGCTATAATTAGGACACATGAAACATGACACGTGTTCCGCATAACAACAGCGGAAAGCAAGACAATAGGTCACAGATACCTCTCTGTCGATTCTGGATCTGGGCCTGGGCCAGGGCGAACTGCTGAGGCCTCTGCTGCTGGAAGGTCTGGGCCTGAGTCGGCAATGGCCTCGGAGGCTGGTACTGCTGCTGAAACACTTGGGCCTGAGGCGGCAATGGCCTCGGCAACTGTTGCTGCTGCTGGACTGGTACTGGAGCTGGTGCTGGTCCTCTAACCGAGGGACTAGATACTGTTGATGCTAAATCGACTCTGAATGGACAGGACCCCACCCTATGGTCCGGTGCCCCACACAACAAGCATAATCCCAGCGCCTTGCGACACTCTGACACAACGTGTCCAGGCTTCCCACAATAAGAACAACCCGCGGTGGAAGGCTGCGCTTGCTTCTGTTTCTGCTGAGGGTACGTCGGGGTCGAGTACTAGACCGACGTAACTGAGGTTGCTCGCCTCGGAGCTCCAATAGTTAAAGCCCTAGCTGCCGGGGCTGGTGCTGAAGACTGATTCATTTGACTATGGGACCGCTTCCGTCCTCCGGTCCTATCCACAATCCTCTGAGAGGTATACTCGTGCCTCCTAGCTGCTCTCAATACTGCATCAAACGTCTGGTGTTCAAACTGTTCTACTGCCAACAAGATCTCCAAGTGGAGCCCCTGCTGGAACCGCTGGGCCCTATCAAACTCGGTCGCCACCAAGGTGGGAGCAAACCGACTAAGTCTGGAAAACTCGGCCGCATATCCGTCGACCGTCCTGCCTCCTTGCTTCAGGTTGCTAAACTTGGTCTGCAAGTCATATCGGGCCACCGCATCGAAATACTTGGCCTGGAATCTTTCGCTAAACACTGCCCAGGGAACAGGTGCTGTCAATCCCACCGCTTGCATGGCCCACCAGTTGTGGGCTAGATCTAATAACTGCAGGCGTACCACCGCCACCTTCTCGTCTTCTGGAGTCTTCGCGGCCTCTAGAATAACTTTTGTATCCTGGAGCCAAGCATCTGCGGTAATGGCATCCTCGGTGCCGTCGAAGAATGGAGGGTTCAGGCGCTTGAAACTGTTGGCTGCACTGTTTCTCGGATGACCGCCTCTGTTCAGAGCATCTTGTACTGCCTGGTGCAATGCATCACCTCGGCGATCTTGAGAAGCTAACAATGATCTGATGAGACCTTCCAAAGTGCCATCATCAGGCTCTACTGGCTGAACTGGGGACACTGGTCCTTCAGAAGGCATGGCTCGAGAGGCTGCTGTTGAGGACTGAGCTTGATCTTCTTGCTGTTGTTGGGCTGCTGGCTGAGCTCCTTCTGGCTGATCAACTGGAATGATGCCACTGAAGTAATGACATCAGGGATATTAAGGAAGGACCAGGATAGAACAATGATGCAAGCATGTTATCAAGTCAGGGATCCAAGAAGATGAGAAGATACGAGTGGAGATCAAAGACGAGTACAGATTGAGACATCTATCTGGTAAACCCCCACACATCTTGATTTACAAGACCTGCATGGGCCACCACTTAAACCATGTCATGCCTCAGAACCAGAATACTGGAGAGCGGGGGCAGACATAGCCAGCTACGTATGATGAAATGAAATCCATCTCACCATATGGTCACGGCTGTCTAGATATGTGAGGGTTTATCTACAAGCTATCAGTCTCTTAGGGTCATAAATTATCCTCTTGTCTCAATCTCAACCAATTAATAATAATTACAAGATGTCAGACCACCAAATATACAATTGTAAGGCGTCCCAAACATTACATATCCAGATGATCATGAAGCTAGTCGTACAAAAGGTGAGGACTAGCAAGAGTTCAGTCATACATGATCAACCCCCGGGGCTTGTCAATCATGTTACAGCCCGTAGGCAGAAAATAAGTAAAGTTGCAATCGAGCTAACACTTGCTCGTCGGCTAAACGCTTCAAAAGAATAATATTTACAATAAAGTGGGAGAGCCAAAAATAGCCCACTCGTTGCCCTGGTTACGCCTGATGTTCACCATCGGACTGGAAAGCAGGTAGATCCTTCGCTGCTGCTCCGGTATCTGGCCATACAAAACCAGCTGGGTCAGACCCCAGAAAGAGCAAGTGCCACAAAGGAGGCCACGAAATAAGAACAAAGCCAGCATATCAGAACATAAGAAAAGAGAATAATTACATAATAAAGACAATTATTAAGGAGAAACCAGGCAGGTGATATACGATGAGATAACCATGGGACTATTCAGATAACCAGGTTATAACCCGTAAACCAAACAAGGACCGGGGTTGTAACCCTTCGTCTGAACGGAACTTGGTTTCTTCCACCATTTATCGGCAAGATAAAATACAAGAAATCAGGACCTGCAATTAATCATGATTAAGGTAAAGCACGAGTAATCATGTCATGTCATAACCTGTACAGGATCAGGACAGGACAAACGGGACTAGACTCCATGCAATCAATCACGGCCAAGCAAGTACTACGGCTTAATACTTTAACTAACTAGGATTATCACAGGCCTAGTTATTAACAAGATGCAATGAGATATTCCTCCAGCCACAAGCCAAGCAGACCATCCAGGTTATCCAGGCGATTTGGGTTCATTAAGCAGTTATCAATAATTATGTGCCCCACACGACGGTGGGCTGGAAATGTGCCCTACTCGACGGCAGGCTACAAGTCCAAACAATTGCGGCCGGGATAACGGGATTGCCTGTAACTGGAGAAATCTCTCATGACTACTGAATTATTCTAGTTATTAGCCTTAGTACATTTTAGGGGGTACCCCTGACCGTGGTACTCAGGAGTCCCATCCTAGACATGATGCAAGACTGGACGGGTTCATTGGTACAAACACAATCGCCCACGGTGTCCGGGCCATTTATTCTTGTCAAGTCGTGTTAGCCGTCGCAACAACATCAAGTCAAGTCAAGAGTGTACCACCACGGGCCACTATCTAGTTATCAAGATAAGTCAGGTTGGTCATGCTAGGAGTGCATCACTACCAGGATCATAATTCACAGAAAATCCCGAAAACCGCACTAGTCATAAACAATTACTTGAAAATCGTGTTAGGCCGTGTCGGGTCAAGATAGTCGTGTTGTGTTGAACAAATCTCAGAAAAACCCAATCCACAAAGAGAAACCAATTCAAGAAATAAAACCAATCCTCCAAAAGCCAATGGGTTAAGCAAGGGGTCAAGGGGCAGCATACGTGCAAAAGCACGCACGCAAGGCTCGCTCACGTCTGCGTACCAAGGCACACTCAAGTCTGCGTACGTGAAAAATCACGCAGGCTCACTCAAGGCAGCGTACGTGAAAAGTCACGCAGGCTCACTCAAGGCAGCGTACGTGAAAAGTCACGCAGGCTCACTCAAGGTAGCGTACGTGAAAAGTCACGCAGGCTCACTCAAGGCAGCGTACGTAAAAAGTCACGCAGGCTCACTCAAGGCTGCGTACGTGAAAAGTCACGCAGGCCCGCTCAAGGCAGCGTACGTGAAAAGTCACGCAGGCTCAAGGGAAGCAGTGTACGTGAAAAGTCACGCACGATCAAGGGGGAGCAGTGTACGTGAAAAGTCACGCACGCTCAAAGAGACACGCTTCCAACAGGAAGCGTACTCAAGGCTGCGTACGCTGCACTAAAGAGCGCGCGCAGCATCAGTGGCGTAAGCTAAAGAGGTCTTCCACTGCTCACTGTCTTCTCCAAACAGGAAGAACACCATGGTTAACCCAAAGCTTCAAAGCAACATAACTTGGCCATCCGAACTCCAAATCCGGATTTCCAAAGTTCCAACTTGGGTGAAATTGAACTCTCATCCACAAGGAAACATCAGAACTCATGAAAATCCAACCAAAATAGCTCAACCATGCAAAATCCGAAAATAGAAAAAACCTAGATCTAGAACAATGGAGACTTCAAATCACAAAAAGCCAAGAATTAATGTTGATCACCATGTCCTAATCTAGCAAATGAACTAAGAAAAATAGGGTTCTCATGTAGTGGCAAGATGCACTTGCCTATGGGTGGAGACTTGTGGAGGAAGGAGAAGAAGAAGAAGAAGGAAATTAATGGTGGTGGTAATGAAGAGAGAGAGTGGTAGGTGGGGATTATAAAGAGGGTGGGATGTGGTGTGCTTGAGGGGATAGCATAGGCTTAAGGTGATCCAATACCTATAAACCAAACCAAACCGAACCAACCCAATAAAACCGAGCCATGACAAAACCCAAAATACGAGAAATATCGAAATCCCACAAGTTGAGAAAAATAAAAATACATGCCAAAATCCAGATACGAGTATAAATATGAAATACGGGAAAAATACGAAAAATGAGGGTGACATCTGTCCAGGTTATGTTATTGCACATGAAAGTAGTACGTCACATGGATAGCTAGTCCACATGCACAGTGGAATATACATGAAGGCTCACATGATCATGAGTGTACATGAATGTGACATGAGTATACATGAATAAGTACGAATACAATGAGTAGACGATGCACATGATATAGTACATGAGCAAAATATACCCGATGTATCCGAGGGAATAACATCGCTGTAGGTCCTAAAAAATCAAATTGAACACATCAACAAAGTCATGAAGATCAAGAAATGAATCTTTCAAATGAATCGTGCAGACAATAGATTGCGCAGCAAACAGATTGTGCATGTTTGATTGCACACACTATTAAGCGCGCAGGCTGACGTGGCAAATCATCATCATTACCTAACACAAATCAAATCTTCTGACAACTGACAGCGCGAAGAACGAGGCGACTGTTCGTTTAATCGTGCAGCACGGCGCTCGAGGACAACTGGCAACGCAATCCATGTTGGCGCAATCCATTCCTGCGCAGTCCAAGTTGGCGCAATCCAAAGTCAGCGCAATTCAGGTTGCGCGCTCTATCAACACAACTAACAAAGTACACGTGGCACTCATGCCATCAATTGCTCGTTACGTGGCAACCGTCTATGCACGATCATGCGCATTTTGATCAAATGATGCCATGTGTCCAAGACAGTTGGCCCATGATCCAATAACTGCTTGTACAGTCCACTGTTGCGTAATCCATCATGCGCAGTCCAGAATAACTAAAAGTTAGTTATTTCTAGAACTCTATAAATAGAGTTTCAAGTCTCCATTTAAGGGGATCAGAGATCAGATCAGAGATCATATAAAGAGATCAGACTTTACAGTTCAGAGAGTCCAGGAGTTCTTGCCCAAGTGCTGCTGCATTCTTCCGAGGCTTTTGCCTTCAACTTCCGAGGCTTTTGCCTTCAGTTTCAGAGTTGTCTTCAACTTCAGATGTTCTGTCTTCAGAGTTCACATCGTCCAAAGGATAAAGCAATCGTCATCTAGATTGGATTCCTAAAGTTGTACCTTTTCCAGAATTCTTGTACAAAGTTTGTATCAATAAAGTTTATACTTTTGTTCTTGTAAACAAAATGGCGACTCTGCTGGGGGCGACTTTCTCCTTCGACGAGGAAGTAGCAACTCAATGTGACGTAGCGTCTATCGGGAAGACGCAGAAGACACTGGTTGTGAAGATCAACCAGACTGCCTATGAAGCCCTGATTAACTCCAAAACTACCCCCCTCGCACTGCAACCACTTCTGCTACGAGCAAAGTGCGCCCAGTGTGGGTCCCAAAGTCTGCTGTGCAATCCAAAGTTTCTGCCAGCAAGACTCTTGCGCAGTCTGCCATCAAGACTGCTGCGCAGTCTAAGGCTTCTGTCACCAAGCCTGCTATACATTCTGTCTCTGCTACTGCTGCGCAATCTGCTGTAGCCAGTACACAGACCACTTCATATGCTACATTGTCAAAGTGCAAGATCCCTATGCCCCTGGCGCAGTTGGCAGCAACTTTTCTTGCGCAAACCAACACTCCAGCAACTAGAGTGCATCCTAAGCACTCTGTGGCAAGAACTCATGATGCGCAAACCACAATCTCTGTGGCCAAAACCAGTGCACCCTCTGCCAGAGTTTCAAGTGCGCCATCCACCCATGCGCAAACTGTGCCTGCGCAATCCAAGAAAGACAGCCCTTTGGCTAATCTTTCTTCCTTTCTCAGTAAAGGGACAGGCTCAGCTCCTCCTCCAAAGCACTCTGTTGCTCTTGCGCAATCCACTGGAGGTAGTCCTTTAGCTATTCCTCCTCCTCCTCAGATCAAAGAAAAAGGCCCGTTGGTCTTTTCCCAAACTTCCTTGTCTTACGACTTGGAAGACAACAGAGGGAAATGCTCTTTAGCTAACCCTTCTTCACAAAATAAAGGAAAAGGCCCTTTGGTCTTTTCTCAATCTTCTTCGGTCTTTACCGTAGAAGATAAATCTAAACGTGCTTCGGCACCAATCAGTACTAGAACTCTTTCAAATAAGGATTTTTCTTTCTTTTATGACAAGAGAACTTATACTAATCAAAGAGATATTCTGCCTACCCCGGTAGCAGAATTCCAGGATCTCCCAACTTTCAAAATATCCCGCTCAAGACAGGAAAAACTGCTGGTGTCTCAAACAAAAACCCTTGGGGGTGAGTTTGCAGATCTACGAACTTATCTTAACAGGCCTACTTCGGCGAAACACAAACAGCCAATGCCGAAGATCAGATATCAAAAACAAACTTCCCAGGTCAAAGATCCAGACACCTATGCTAATGAAGTGAGCACTTCCCTGCACACTCAAGGGACTAAACACTTGAAGAATCGGAATCATGTTCCGAACATTATCAAAGAACAGATCCCTCAGAGTTTTCCTCGTTCTGCTATTATTCCCGATCTCTGGGAACATCTCAGACAAAAGCGGGATACTATCTCAACACCTTCAGACCAACCATCTGATCATCATTGCAATCATAAAGTCATCATCAAATGTTGTTGTTAAACAACAAAGCGATCTGCATCGATCGTTTGACTTTTGCTAAATCTGAACCGATGTCTGAGGATGAAGATGAAGTCTTGTACGCTTCTGTTAATATGACTTCCCGAGACACTGGGGGTAGAAGATGCTCGAAGCACGACAGACCTCGCAAGCCAAGCCGACGGTATCTAGACTTACTCCAAGAACCTTCTGAAGGAGTGTTTCGACACATCCGTTCCCGAAGCTGAGATACAATCGGTCAAAGAAATCTTCTCCAAGACCCTTCGGGTTATCTTGCTACTGCTCAGTCAGGATACGACTCTTTCTCCGACTATGATGCATACAGCGAAAGCTCTGTACAAACAGTATCTTCTACGATACCAAGAGAAGTCACAGCTTACGTTGTCAATGAAGATCCTGATGCTTCAACTTTAGCAAATCAGGAACAGCGAATTGCTGCGCTAGAAGACAAGCTGAAGACCATGGCTGAAATGGTCGCCAGTATGTATTCCATCATTGTGGCACAACATGCCACACCACCAACTGTACCTGCTACAAGTCCCGAAATCATAGCATCATCGGTACCTGTAAATGCTGGGCTGGGGGTAGTGTCTCCTCAAATACCTTCTGTACAAGTACAAGTTCAAACCACACCCAGTCAGTCAGGGGCTGGGGGTAGTACTTACAATGCTGTTCCTCCTCCTACTACTCTGACTCAACCTGCTCCTTCGTCATCAGAAGACGCCAATGAAGCTGTCAAACTCTTACGCACTCAGTTCGAAGCGTTCAAAGAGAAAGACAACTTGCAAAGGTTGGGGATCAAGCAGCCCTATCCAATTGAATGGAAGGAAGTCCCGTTCCCGCCAAAGTACAAGATCCCAACGATCTCTTTGTTTGATGGCAGCTCCTCTCCAAGCCAATTCATCAATCACTTCGAGGTAATGATTGTTTAACTCCAACCAAATAACGCTCTTCTTACCAGAGTGTTCGTCGGTTGTTTAGCCGGCGTAGCATACGACTGGTATAGAAGTTTGCCAGATAGTTGTATCACTTCCTTCTCAGGTCTCAAACAAATCTTTTTGGAGTGATTTTATGAGGGATTCAACGACATGACTATGTCTGCCCTTAATAAAATCAAACAAAGACAGAATGAGACTGCTGAAAGTTTCATCAAACGATTCCGCCGAGAAGCCTTGAAGATGCCTCCAGGGACTCCTGCTGCTGTTACCATAGACACCGGTAAGGCAAATCTTTTACCTATCATCAGCATGTGGACAGGCTCAACTCAGTTCCAAGATTGGCCATCCTTTATTGTCAACGCCAAGGCTGTGGAAGTGAGTGCTGAGAAGTTCAAACAGTTGGGGGTACAAATGTCTAACCCCGACCGGGATGAACATCAGGCTTCAAGTGGCGGTAATCGTCAGAACAATCGCAAGAACAAGGGGACTCTGAACATTAACCTGAAGAGTAAAGAGTCTCTGGCTGTTAACGTGGCTCCGCCTACGTCCATTTCCACTCCTTCGACACCACAACAGAGGGAACCTCATCCGAAAGTAGAATATTCTTTCGACGAGAATGATACTGCAAGTATCTTTGATTGCTTACTCAAAAGCAACAAGATTCAGCTCCCAGATCCAAAGAAACCTGATGAAGTCGGTAAGACTGATCATCCTAAATATTGTGTCTACCACAGGTTCATTGGACACCCTACTCGAGCATGCTACGTGCTCAAGGGCAAAATACAAGAACTGGTCAATGCTGGTGTTGTCACTCTACAACAAGATGAGAAGACTGTTGCCGCCAACATGGTCTCGGTCCAGTTCAGTAACTTCCCTCCGCAGATGATACAGCATGGTGTCATTCCTATTCCAAAGGCTACTCTTGAGATTGAGAATCTTCCTCCTCCACCAAATGAAGGTCTCGTCCCTCTGTCTCTTGACAATGGCGAGGTTATGTGGATCCATCCTGATCTTGCTTCAGAGTTTGAGGTTCCCTCTTCCTTTAAGAAGAAAGATCGTTCCAAAGGCAAAACAAAGACTTGCAACATGGTGTCTTTTGATCCCATAGTTGAAGAAATTCTTTTGGGCACCAGATCAGGGAAAGCCTATTTGAAAGATTACCCTGAAATTCAAGAGAATCCTGCATCTTCTTCTGAACCTGCTCTAGTACAGCCTGCTTCCACTGAGGATGTTTCTTCTACACCTTCACCAGTTGTAGTACCTATTCCTCCCAAGTCGACGATGGCTGACAAAGGCAAGCAACAAGTCTGTTTTGATAAACCCCTGAAGAAGTCATCTTCTACAGGACTTGAAAAGCCATACAACTTTGATATATTGGCTCAACTAGCCAACACACCGGCTCGGTTGTCTATCTTTGAGCTCTTACGTCTTTCCAAAGAGACGCGAGAAACTCTGAGTGAAGCCCTGATGCAAGCTGAAACTTGCTTAACTCTCTACAAAAAGCCGGAATCAGAACTGGTCTCTTGCCATCACTGTCATAGTGTTCTGGAGTTGATTCCAAATATCACTTTCACTCAAGATGATATGTTGTTGGAAGATAACAGACATGATCGTCCTCTCTACTATACAGGATATGTCGACTCGATGAAAGCCGATTTCATTCTGATAGATCCAGGGTCAGCTCTCAGCATCATGCCAAAGACGATGCTGGACGCATTGAAGATACCAGTACATAGTCTTTCAAGCACGATCACTACTATCTTGGGATTCAACCAAGGAAGGACTTTGGGTAAGATTCGCCTAAAACTCCAAATAGGCAATCTTCGCACAAAGGTGACATTCTATATCATCGATAATCATGGTTGTTCTTATAACGCTCTTCTGGGAAGACCCTTTCTCCATGAACACAATGTTGTTCCATCGACTCTTCATCAATGTTTTAAATATGTTGATGACAAAGGACAAGTTCATAAGGAAGTTGCAGACCTTTATCCTTTCAAGGGTGTCGAAGCGTATTACAACGACGCTCGTATGTACAAGGAAGAATTTATGAAAGTGGTATTGGCCATGGACACTGAAGAAGACCAAGAAGCAGTACCCAATGACACCCTCATCATACCTGTCAAAGGGCGTGCCTCTCATCCTCAGTCTTCTAAACCACTGGCTATTCACTTGCCAGTCCAAAAGCAATCAACCGATCAAGATAAAAGGGAGCTCACCTCTTCTGAGCCACTTGTTATCGACTTGCGTCGGAACAAGGAAAAAAAGCAGCTCACTTCCTCTGAGCCACTTGTTGTTGATTTAACTCACAATAAGGAAAAAAGGGAGCTCACCTCTTCTGAGCCACTTGTTATCGACCTCCGTCGTAACAAGCCTCTCCCACGTTCCTCTTCTCCCCTTCTTATAATTAATCTGACCAAGCCTGCTAAGGCTAAAGGTCCTGCTGTAAATACGAATATATAGATCAATGAAAAAGCATCTACTTTCCAGTATACTGAAGTTATTTATCATACTAAATACTATTTGGATATGTTAGATAGCTTCCAATCATTTACAATGGGAGTTGTACAATCTCTTCAAACAGAAGTCGCATTTGAAGATCCAGATGACTCTTACCGTATTGTTCCTGCTCGAAAGAAAGGTGAAAGTCCAATACTCTTTAGTAAAGGACCAGAACAACAATTCAGCTATACGAATGATAGCAAGCTTAACGATAAAGGACATCTCCAACTTCGTCGTTATAGTCAACAATCAAAAGACATCATCCGTAAGATGGGTTATGACTTTAAAAATGGCCTCAACTATGGCAAGGGTAGACGAACCCCTATCCGTACAGCTATCCCAAAAGGAAAGTCAGAGATGTACTACAGTAGGACCAAAATAGGTCTCGGATATGCCTCACCTCCGGTATTATCCCCAGCAATTTCCGAATCTGATAGCGAAGAACGTTCTAATTCTTCTGATTCCAGATCATGGGATTCCGACAACAGCATTGGTGAAGTCCATCGTGTGATCGTATCTTCCAATATGGTCTCCACTGAACTTCTAGAAGGCTATGACGAGGACGTTGAGGAAAATTCTGAAACAGATCCTTGGGCTCAATAGATGGACAATCAGTGGGTACTCCGATTCGAACAACGAGAACCTCATACTAAAGATCAATTAGTTCAAGTTGATGTAGGAGAAAGCGGGCCACCACGTCCAATCTTCATCAGCAAGAATCTTCCAAAGGCAGATAAGCAAGAGTTGATTCTTCTCATCAAAGAATATATTGATGTGTTTGCATGGAGTTACGAAGATATGCCATGTTTAGATCCCAAAATTGCTACTCACAAACTGAACATTCTGTCTAATGCTAAACCAGTCAAACAGCAGCAAAGGCGATTCAAGCCAGAAATGATGGATGCGATTGATGATGAAGTCAAGAAGCTCATCGCTTGTGGCTTTATTCGAGAGGAACAACATCCTGACTGGGTGGCCAACGTTGTTCCAGTTCTGAAGCAAACCGACAAAGTCCGAGTCTGCATCGACTTTCGGGATCTTAATGAAGCATGTCCGAAAGATGAATTTCCTCTCCCTATCACGGACGTCATGATTGACAATACCTGTGGGTTCGAGCGAATATCTTTTATGGATGGATTCTCTGGATATAACCAAATCAAGATGAATCCTGAAGATAAAAAACACACTTCTTTCCGCACTCCTCGTGGAGTCTACTGCTACACAGTGTTGCCATTTGGTCTCAAGAACGCTGGTACAACTTACCAACGGGCTATGAGCACCATCTTCAAAGATCATCTTCGTAAGACTGTCAAGTGTTATGTTGACGATGTCGCCGTCAAAAGTCGTCTGAAAGAAGATCACATCCAAGACTTGAGAACAATCTTCAATCTCATGCGCCAACATCAGCTCAAGATGAATCCCACCAAGTCATTCTTGGGTGTCTCTAGTGGTAAGTTTCTTGGCTTCGTCATTACCTCTAAGGGATACACGTGGATCCCGAGAAGATCAAGGTCATTCAAGAGATGCGTCCTCCACGCAACCTAAAAGAGCTACGAGGATTCCAAGGTCGACTTGCGTATATCAGGAGATTCATTTTAAACTTGTCTGGACGCTGCAGACCATTCACTCAACTAATGAAGAAGGGTGTATCTTTTGTGTGGACTGAAGAATGTCAACGAGCATTTGACGACATCAAAAGATATCTTATGGATCCACCGATCTTGGTGCCACCAATCTCTGGCATTCCATTCTTAATGTACGTCCGTGCTATGGATCATTCATTGGGTGCTTTACTTGCTCAAAAGAATAAAGAAGGTCATGAACAGGCCATTTACTATCTTAGTCGTACTATGATTGGTGCTGAACACCGTTATAGTTCGGTCGAGAAAGAATGCTTAGCTCTTATGTTTGCTGTGCAAAAGACGAGGCATTACATCATTGGACAAACTATTCATGTCATATCTCGAGTTAACCCTCTTCGAGTACTCATGAAAAAGCCTAGTACACTCAATTCTCGGCTGGCTACGTGGTCCATTCTGCTAGCCCAATATGACATGGTATATGTTCCTCAAAAATCTGTCAAAGGCCAAGCACTGGCAGATTTCTTGGCGGCTCATCCCGTACCAGAAACATCCAAACTCTATGATGAAATTCCAGATGAGACATTAGAAGTCAACATGATCTCTGAAGAATTTTCCACCTGGCGTTTATTCTTCGATGGTGCATCCAGAATCGGACCAAATGGTGCCATTGTAGCAGGAGTTGGAGTTGTCTTCGTGTCTCCAGACGGATCGACCATCCAAAGAGCTTACTCTCTAGATGAACCTTGCTCCAATAATGTAGCAGAGTATAACGTTCTACTCATCGGTCTTCAGTTAGCCAAGCAACTGGATGTCGAATATCTTGAAGTCTACGGCGACTCTAAGCTGGTTGTCAATCAGGTTAGAGGAACCTATGAAGTTCGCCATCAAGACTTGGTGCCTTATCATGAAGCATCGATCAACATGGCTACGTCATTCAAAGCTTTCTTCATCGACTATGTTCGTCGAGCTTGCAATACCGAAGCAGATGCCTTAGCCAACCTTGCAGCTGTCTTAACCATCCCTATCAAAAAACAGCAGGTGGTGGTTATCTCTAACCGAAAATTGTTCTACATTGAAAACAATCATAATATTGAGCTCAGCAACTTTGTTGAAGTCAACGTTATCGATGAAGACTGGAGAACTCCTTTCATCGACTTCATGGTTCATGACATACTCCCCGAAGATCCTAAGGAGGCTACGAGTGTTCGACGACGATCTCTCCGATTTTACTACAATCAAACCACCAAGACTCTTTATCGGCGAACTTATGATGGTCTTCTCTTGCGCTGTCTCGCTGGTGATGAAGCCAAACAAGTATTGTGCAAAGCTCACGATGGTGTCTGTGGAGCACATCAACCTGGTCCTAAAATGCAAGATCGCATCCGGCGCATGGGTTACTACTGGCCTTCTATGGTATCAGATGCTATTGGATATGCAAGGAAATGTCGCGCTTGTCAAATCCATGGAGACTTCATACATCAACCATCGAAATTCCTTCATCCGACTACTGCTTCCTGGCGTTTTGAAACCTGGGGCATGGATGTCATAGGTCCTATTAATCCTCCTTCTTCTAGAGGACATCGGTTCATACTAGCAATAACCGATTACTTCTCTAAGTGGGCTGAAGCTATACCTCTGGCTGAAGTCAAGACCAATAGTGTCAGCAACTTCGTTAAACATCACGTCATTTACATATTTGGTATACCTCAAAGAATCATCCTTGACAATGGACCTCAATTCATCAGCCAGAAGTTCACCAGATTCTGCGATGATCATCGAATTGACAATGTCGCTTCTACAACTTACAATCCTGCTGCTATTGGATTAGCTGAAGCCTTTAACAAAACTATTATCAAGCTCCACAAGAAGTTTGTATCCACTAACAAACGAAACTGGAGTAAAAAACTTGGTGAATGTCTTTGGGCCTACCGAACTACGGTCCGTAATCCTACGGGCTTTACACCTTTCTCTTTGGTATATGGCTGTGAAGCTGTTCTTCCTCTGGAACTTCAAATTCCTTCTTTAAGGATTGCCATTGCTAACGAGCTCACTACAGAGAATAATGATCTTCTTCGACTTCAAGAATTGGAGGCACTCGACGAAAAGCGGCTATTGGTTCAGCAACATATTGAGTTGTACCAAGCCCGCATCTCGAAGACTTTCAATCGTAAAGTTAAGGTCAGAGCCTTTCAGCAAGGAGAACTTGTTCTAACAGTCAGACGTCCTATGACTATGACTCATATGAGCAAAGGCAAATTCGATGCAAAGTGGGAAGGTCCCTACATTGTGAGCAAAGTCTTCTCAAATGGAGCTTATCAACTCTCAGAACTGGATGGTCGAGTTGCTATGATGCCTATTAATGGCAAGTTCCTTAAAAAGTATTATGTATAAATGTAAATGCTTGTAAATCATCAGACAAGTTCAAGTTCATAAATAAAATTCAAATTTTATTTCATCATGAATGATAGTACATGATATTAAGGAAGGTCACTATCATCCTTCTCTACATTTGGACGCGGACCACTGTCGTCCTTTTCAAAAACACGGTCAGCAAAAGAGCCGAGAACTTCCTTGCTGGAACCCACCAGGAACTTGCAAGCAGCCATCCTCATGGCTTCCTCTTCTTCAGTCCTTCCTGGTTCAAACAGAAAGTCCAGGATGTCTCGCGGTGGCTTGGGTGCAGACGAACCTTCGCCTGCTTCTGCTTCCTTTGACTGAACTGGATCGACAGGACATTCTTCAGTGCCTGTCTCAACTTTTGGGGCGAGTCCAGCCTTCTTGGATGCATCTCCAGACGACATTTTTTTATGTTAAAAAGTGGAAGTCCTCGTTCCTGTCAGATTTCTATTCTATTTATATGCAGAGATTCCTCAAATAACGAAGCGACACATTCATCCGACGGTTCACCCGTTCATTATCACCTGACGGTTCGTCCATTCATTACATTCATCCTGACGGTTTGTCCGTTCATTACATTCATTCGACGGTTCATCCGTTCATTTATTACTACCCGACGGTTCATCCGTTCATTTATTACCACCCGACGGTTCGCCCGTTCATTATCACCTGACGGTTCACCCGTTCATTATAATATGACGGTTCACCCGTTCATTCATCATCATATTTTGACGGTTTGTCCGTTCATTCCATCATTTGTCGGTTTTCCCGTTCATCTCACATACATTGACGATTCATCATCGTTCATCATCCACATCAGCAACTTATCGTTTCGATTAAGTTGTCAATTGAGATAATGATATTTGGTATATTCTGCCACGTCCATATTACCTCTGAGCAGATATAATGAATATAATTATTTTCTACAAAATCATCAAGAAATATATCATATCTTGCACCTCTGAATATATTTTATATCTCTATTATTTATATCTGAACAAGATATGCAACAAATAATGGAGCCACAGCAAAATGTCTTTTATTAATCAAAATATGAGACATTACAAAAACATATGTACCACAAAAGACACAAAGATACAAAATGTTCTACTAAGACGGAGGTATTATCAGATTATCAATCTGCTGCTTCAGAGTCTGCAGCCGTTCTTCACGAGTGGACATCACCCTCCTTCTGGCTTCTTCCATCTCGGTTTCTTCATTGAAAACGGGCATGGTCACCGTTCGATGAGTAATCTCGGCACCATGAGATGCCACGTACTCATCCCTCTCCTGAATCAAAGCATTGAATTGTTGGACTGCAACTTGATGATCAGTAATTTTATCGTCTAACTCCTTCTGGAGACGAGCAATCTCTGCCCTCAGCTCATCAGCTCTCTTCTCTTTTCTCTCAGCCATCAAGGTTACTGATTCCAGCTTGGAGTTATATTCAGAAGATTTTGTGGAGTAAGCTTCCAAAAGATTCTGAAGATTCACCCTGTTTCACTTAACAAAATGCCTTGGAGGAATTGGGATTTTGAAAATAAAACGAAAAAGAGTACAAGGAGTACAACTTTTGATTCTGGGAAAGTATTGCTATGGAAGTCTGATCTGTAAATGATCACTTTGTTCCTTGGACCATATGATGATGATGAAGATCACTGCTTGAAGTAGAACAACTTGGAAGAACTAACGCAACAGAAAGGTATCGACGCACTTGGGCACTGATGGCGAGGCCGAATGCTTTCCTGCTTTGCTTCACTCTGTTCTTGGAAGAAAAGTTGAAGAAGAATGCTCTAGAGGATCAAAATCTCGAAGCTCTGATCTCTGTATTCTCTCCTGTCTCTGTGTGTGTGTTGTATGAGAAAAATGAGTCTTTTTATAGACTGGGGCTTCCGTGCGTAAAGGAGCATCAAAATATGTCTTTACGCTCAATAACCGCCATCCACGATCAGAATCATCCTCTGTATGTGCTGACACGTGTCCCATCATTTTAGTGAGAATAGGATACACGTACACACATTCTTCGAAATATGTGGCATGAAGACCACTTAGGCACACCACGTTCTGAACTGGCCAGAACAAATAGGGCGTAAAAAGATGAGCGTAAACTAGCTCTGTCATAGGTTTCCAGCGTAAAGCGGTTGTATAACCTTGAGCGTAAAATGGCTCAAATAAACTTCACGCACACATTGTTTATAATGAGCGTAAAGACTCATGTAAAACTCCGTGCGTAAAAGAAACCATTCAATGAGCGTAAAGTAGCTCGATCTCCATAAACGACAACAATGGTCTTTGTATAAGACAAATTCCATTGAATTCTGTGGTAAATGCCATCATTGATATCTTCATGTCAAAATCTGCATTAAATGCAAGATTTGATAGCTTTTGTCCAGCATGAAAGAGGCTGCTCTGTCTTTGGCGTAAAATCACCAGTATAGACCCAGCGTAAAACAACCAGTCTGCTTGGACGTAAAGTGACTAGCCTTGTCTTGGACGTAAAGAGATTACCCGCTGTATTAGGCGTAGAGCAGTCCACTTATGAATGAGATGACTCTTTCTTGGAAGCACTTTTTACGCTCCTACAAGACCCCCTTCAAAGTTTTCAAATATCTCCAAAAATTTGAAACACTTTGAACAGAAGCGTAAAAGTTGAGATTTGATGAGCCCAAAACTCGGGATATGCAACCGTCATCCGCGTAAGAGCGGGGATATCCAACAGTCAGCGTGAAGTTCAAGAAGAAGAATAATGTCGGTCAATACTTAACCGTCACAATAAATTTTTCTCTTCGTAACTTTCAAATGTATCTTCATCTTCCCGAGTGAGCGGTTTCCCATGAGGAATGTAAAGAGTTATTTTAATTTGTATAAATAAGAACAAATTCCTTACTCTCGGCATTCATCTTCATAGTTGATATGGCGCCAAAGAAAGAACCAACCGTAGAGGGGGCTTCGGTTACCAGACTTAATCTCGAGATAGAGAATGAACGAGCGCAAAATCTTCTAGAAAGCTTTGGGCTGACCCCAGCAGTCTTCAGTCGTATTGATGGTGGTCCTTCAACTACATACGAGGGACCAGGCGACGCAGAAGCATTCCTTCGTCTGATGCGTCGCTCTGGGATTCGCAATATGCGTGAGTTGGGTGCATCCCTTCGCCAACCCAATGAAAAAGAATAATAATATTCTATGTATTGCGACTTTTATCTGTAGGGATCCGTTCCCATCCTTTATAAATAAGATCTTTGATATTTAATCTTATCTATATACTTTTGGTTGACTGCTTCTGTGATTTGTTAATTCCCGAGGAACAAACCAACACGTGGCACTGTCTTGTGGTTACGAGAACTTTAAAATAGGATCTTCTCCCGAAAATAGACTTATCCCAACAGAGTCTTCAATCTCTATAAATAGTTGAGAATGTTTCATATATTCTCGTACTCATCCTCCTGAAGATAGCTTTCTGCGATGTTGTTCTTCAACAAATGAGAGATGGCAGAGCTTTCCAACGGTGTTCCTTTGCATATCCAATCATTAGGCGCAGATTCAACCGCTATTAGAGCCAAACCATTCGACTCAAGTACTGGTAAGTCCGATCGTAAGCAAATATCTGTCTTCGGATTTCTGTATTGAAGAACATCCATTTTACGAGCGTAGGGCCTTGCTGAAGCAAAATGGCGTAAAAGCCTTTGTGAAGCACCGGCGTAAAAAGAGCCTGACTAAAACAATGGCATAAGAAGCCTTATGAAATGCTGTCGTATAAGCCTGACTGAAACCATGGCGTAAGAAGCCTTGTGAAGTGCTAGCGTAAAAACCTTTGCTATCTGTCTTTAATTAGCGTTCAATACGCATCTGATGACACTTCTTCTTCTTTGTCTTCTGCAGAAGCTTGGCTAAAGAGCTTTTTTAGAACTGGCATTGGTGACTTGGATGCCATGGGGAGCGTTCTTCTGACACCAACATCAGGGAGCTCATGCACTTTTGACGCACAAATCAGACAACTCACGCGCTTTTGACGCACAAATCAGACAACTCATAACTCTTCATGGAATAGAAGGGTCTTCCTCTGATGGTAGGAAGAGCCTTTATACATGGAGAGTTGGATGGTGGAGCCAACTCTACCCCGAGGAATCGGGTAGTAGAGTTCCTTTCACGGCCGAACTAGGAATTGTATCCCAATGCTGGATACGTTCCTATCTCCTCTGAGAGGCCGCTTCTAATCCACCAATTGTATTGGCAGCACCACGCCTTCGGGCTGCCATACTCTGGGGTTCTCCTCTTTTCTGAGAGAGAAGACCAGAGTTCGATTCCTGCTGATCTGGTCGTGACTGAGACCCAGACAGTCAGGAACTGCCACCAACAACGAACCTGACAGAGAAGGTCCGACGAAAAAGATCCAAGGAAGAAGATAGATCTCTATGTTGTGGTGTAGAATAAAAATCTAAAGATTGTAATAGATTTCCATTATGATTTGTAAGAAAGTCTAAGAAAATGTAATAGACTTTCATGATGATATGAGAGTAGAAATGATAATTCTTCTATGCTTAATGATTTGTATCTATCTGGATGTAATGTGGACATGATAGATAATGAAATCTTCTCTTCTGACTTCGAGTACATAATACTATCAGAGGTAATATGGACATGACAGTGTGTGAGAACTCAAAGGAAAATTAGATTAATTTCTATGCAGAGGTCAAATGGAAAATGATAGATAAGAAAAGTAGGTAAATTCAGTATTTATCCAGAGGTTATGAAAACATGATAAATAATGAATCCCACATTCTTTATAAATTGGTAGAAGATTTAAAATCCCTCTCTCATGAGATAAGAAGTCAGCTTAACCAAACCTTGGTAGCTGGGAGAATAAGAAGACAGATGGCATGAGCGCATATGGCGGACGAATCAACGTATTTCTCGGGAAAGGAAAAGGACGATTCAGTTCCATTATTAAATGGATGAACCTAGAAATATGAACGAACGGGTCTTTTCGGAAATGAAAAGTCATTTTCAATTTCAAAGATCGGTTCATTGATAATTCTCTTATAAATAGGCGAGAACCCTATGTAACCTTTTCATCCTCATTTTCGCTCCTTAATTGAGAATGTCTTCTAAGGATGCACAGCAAGAGAATGAAGTTTCCATAAAGGTTGAGGACATCGTCGAGACACTCCCCGCTGAGCCAGTAGTGACGGGCCAGGGTGAAGTAAGCAACAGTTCTTCTACGCCCGAGCCTCCCCAAGACATTCTTGCTTTCCTAGTAGAGCCAGGGAAGACCCCTGAAGAAGAAGCACTGAGGATGGCCGTCTGCAAATTTTTTACGAGTTCAGGAAACGATGCCTTCTATGCATTGGCTGACTATGTATTCAATAAGGAAGGGAGTGGCCCTCGTCCTTAATCTTTTATTTTGAACAAAAAAAAATAAAAGAAGCTTTATTTTTGTCTTGTTCTGTCTTCTCTTTTTATACGTAGTATTTCTTGAGAAATTTGCCATTGATCGAAAGCATGAGTAGATCTCCGTTGGGTTTTGACAACCGATAAGCACCATTAGAGAACACGAACTCAAGCACATAGGGGCCTTCCCATTTTGCTTGGAATTTCCCTTTGCTTTTATGAGTCATCACCATTGGTCTTCGAACAGCCAATACGAGTTCACCAATTTTGAATACCCTCTCTTTGACTTTACGATTGAAAGTTCGAGATATACGGGCTTGATATAGCTCAATATGCTGTTGTGCTTGAAGACGCTTCTCATCCAATCCTTCAAGTTCTTGGAGGCGTAAACGATCATTATTCTCTGTAGTTAGCTTATTAGCAATAGCAATTCGAAGAGAAGGGATCTGAATTTCCAATGGGAGGACAGCTTCACATCCATAAACCAGTGAAAAGGGAGTAAAACCAGTAGGAGTCCGGACCGTTGTTCGGTATGCCCATAACCACTCTCCAAGCATCTCATTCCAATCTCTTTTATTAGTAGAGACAAACTTTTTGAGAAGTTTGATGATCGTTTTATTGAAGGCTTCAGCCAAACCATTAGCAGCCGGATTGTAAGCCGTAGAAGCCAGATTTTGAATTCGGTTCTTGTCACATAACCGATAAAATGCCTGGCTGGCAAATTGTGGTCCATTATCATGAATTATTCGTCGAGGAATCCCGAAACGATAAATGACATGATGTTTAATGAAGCTGACCACATTAGACGTTTTTACTTCAACAAGGGGAACTGCTTCTGCCCACTTCGAAAAGTAATCAGTTATAGCTAGTATAAATCGATGTCCTTTGATAGAAGGAGGGTTGATTGGACCAATGATATCCATACCCCAAGCTTCAAAAGGCCAAGAGGCTGCTGTAGGATGTAGAAATTCAGAAGGTTGATGGATAAAGTCTGCGTGAATCTGGCATGCTTTATATCTTCTGGCATAGTCTACAGCATCTGCTATCATAGAGGGCCAATAATACCCCATTCTTCGAATACGATCTTGTAACTTTGGACCCGGTTGATGAGCACCACAGACACCATCATGAGCCTCACGTAGTGTTTGTTTAGCTTCGCTTTCTGAGAGACAACGCAGCAAGAGTCCATCATATGAACGACGATACAGCATATGTAAAGACGAATCATAATAGAATCGAAACGATCGTCTTTTAATGGACGCAGCTTCTTTAGGATCTTCAGGCAGAATTCCATGGACTGCATAATCAATGAATGGAGTTCTCCAATCTTTCTGCTGGGAACTTGCCTCTGTAATGTAACTTTGTTCGATATGTAGATTACTCTTTACACAGAACAAGTCTCGGTCTAGCAAAGTAATCGTATTTTGCCTTCGGATTGGGACAGCCAAGTCTGCAGCTAAGCTGGCAAGAGCACCAGCTTCCACATTCTGAGAACGTGGCACAAATTCAATGAAGAATCCTTTGAATGAAAGGACCAACTCGACTACCACCTGATGATAGGGGATGAGATCAGGATTTCTGACTTCGTAAGTCCCTCTGACTTGATTGACGATCAATTGAGAATCCCCATAAGATTCTAGGAATTCAATATCCAATTGTTTTGCTACTTGGAGGCCAATCAACAGGGCATTATATTCCGCTACATTGTTAGAGCATGGCTCATTAAGAGAATAGGCACGGTATATGACCATTTTGTCAGGAGAAACCAAGACGATTCCTACCCCAGAGACAATATTGCCTTTAGGTCCGACTCGTGAGGCTCCATCAAAATATAATTGCCATATGTCATTCTTCAAAGTCATGTTGCAATCTACTACTTCGTCTGGAATGTCTTTATATAACTTCGAAGTTTCAGGTACAGGGTGAGCAGCTAAGAAATCAGCTAACGCTTGGCCCTTTACTGATTTTTGAGGCACATAGACCATGTCATAAGGAGTGAGCAACATCGTCCAGGTAGCTAACCTGGAATTAAGAATGCTCGGTTTTCTCATCAATACCCAAATGGGATTTATTCTGGAAATGACATGAATAGTCTGTCCAGTGACATAATGCCTTATCTTTTGGACGGCAAAAACCAAAGCTAGACATTCCTTTTCTACAGGAGTATATCTGTGTTCAGCTCCTACCATCATTCTGCTCAGATAATATATTGCTTGTTCATGACCCATATCACTTTTTTGTGCCAGAAGAGCGCCAAGTGAATGATCCAAGGCTCGAACATACAGCAAAAATGGTCTTCCTATCACCGGAGGTACCAGAACAGGTGGGTTTGTAAGATATTGTTTAATATCATTGAAGGCTTTTTGACATGCTTCATCCCAGACGAAAGATACTCCTTTCTTTAATAGACGGGAGAAAGGCTGACATCTTCCAGAAAGATTAGATATAAATCTTCTGATATAAGCAATACGGCCCTGAAAGCCACGGAGTTCTCTCAGATTTCGATGAGGACGCATTTCAAGAATTGCTTTAACCTTATCAGGATCAACATGGATACCCTGGGAGGTAATGACAAATCCTAAAAACTTGCCGCTGGAGACCCCTAAGAAAGACTTAGTAGGGTTCATTTTCAACTGATGTTGACGCATCAATTCAAATACTGTCTTCAGGTCTTGAATGTGATCATTCTTTGACCGACTTTTAACAGCAATGTCATCTACGTAGCATTCAACTATTTTCCGTAGATGTTCTTGAAAGATATTGCTCATAGTCCGTTGGTATGTAGCACCGGCGTTTTTAAGACCGAACGGCATAACTGTATAGCAGAAAACCCCAAGGGGTGTTCAAAAAGCTGTATGCTTCTCATCTTCTGGATGCATCTTGATCTGATTGTATCCTGAGAATCCGTCCATGAAAGACATACGTTCAAAACCGCATGTATTGTCTATCATGACATCAGTAATGGGAAGTGGAAATTCGTCCTTTGGACAAGCTGTATTAAGATCTCGGTAGTCTATGCAAACTCGAACTTTTTCGTTCTTCTTCATAACAGGAACAATATTGGCCACCCAGGGTGTTGTTCTTCCCGAACGAAGCCGCAAGTGATCAGCTTTTTGACTTCTGCTTCGATTGCATCCATCATATCTGGTCTAAAGCGCCGTTGCTGTTGTTTTACAGGCTTGACATTAGGCAAGATGTTGAGTTTATGAGTAGCAACTTGAGGATCTAACCCTGGCATATCCTCATAACTCCATGCAAAGATGTCAATATAATCTTTGATAAGTTTTATCAACTCTTCCTTTTCATCTTCAGAAAAATTCTTACTGATGAATATTGGTTTGGGCGTAATTCCATTTCCAACATCGATTTGGATAACCTCATCTTCTGTAGGTGGCTGTCGCTGTTCAAAAAGAAGTTCCTATTGAGTATCCATCTGTTGAGCCCAAGGATCATTTTCAAATGGCTCTGATTCATCATCGGTTTGAACCATATTGACTGAGAATATCTGTCTAGATTCATCACATGAAGAATCTATGTTGTCTTTATATCGACGACTTTGATTATCAGAAGATAAAGTCATTTTCTCAATAATCTTGACAGCCATATACTCGAAAAGGAAATCTTCATTGATGTCAAGGAGATGAGCAATATTTACATCATTTACAATCTGATTGCTAGACTTCAGATTAATCAACAGTGGACCATCATCCGACTTCTGTATAGAGTTGCCAAGATTGGAAATCAATGGTGGTTCTGGATCATTCGTACCAACAAAAGTTTCTTCCTCAGACTTAGGAGAAGAAAGTACCATATTACAGGATTTAGTCTTTCTTCTCTTAGCCTTCTTCTTGTGAGAGTTGTTACAAGGAACTTCAGAACCCAATTCAGCGGTGGAATTCTGATTTTGAATTTGTAAAGGAAGACGTATCCCTTTATCATGATTCAACCCTTCTGCCTTTTGAAAGTCATAACCCATCTTCTTCATAATAAAGACAGATTGCTGACTATACAAATGGATAGGCAGTGAACTCTGAACAGGTGTTTCAGCACGGAAAGAGGAAGGAACCTCTGCAACTACAGGAGAACGAAGCACAGGCGTCTCTGTAGTTAAGGGAGGAGCAGGATTTAGGACACGAGAAGAAATCCCTGTTGGAGCTTTTTCATAAGCAGCAAAGACTTGTTGTGCCCGGTGTAAAGGAACACTATTCATGGCTAGCCACTGCTGATGAGTAAGCTTGAGCTTGGTGGGAGGAGCTAGACTTGGAGGACAGATATTTAGTCCTTTCATTCTATCTTCAAGAGGAAGGCCATCCCATAGATAATCCGAATCATCAGGATCTGGAATAACATGAGAAATCATGTTACAGGTTTTGACTTTCTTGCCTTTCTTGGATGTTGAAGTTTTACCTTCATTTTCTAACTCAGGCACTAAGTCAGGATGTACCCACATGATTTCGCCTTTCTTCAATGTGAGAGGCAGCAATCCTGTATTTTCTTCTCTGGCAGGCGGGATATTCATAATCTTCATTGTCGCCTTCGGAATTGGGATAATTCCATCTGGGACTTGCTGTGGAGGAAAATCCCCAAACTGAAGAGAAACTATATTGGTTGTCACCGTATGGTCATCATTGGTTAAAGCGATGGCGCCACCATTTATCAGCTCTTGGATCTTGTTTTTCAAGACATAGCAAGCACTGGTAGGATGATTAATGTATCTATGATAGATACAATACTTGGGATTGTCAGTCAGGTTCACCTCATTGGGCCTCTTTGGCTCAGGAATCTGAAGTTTACCACTTTTCACCAGACATTGAAATATCCCTGGGATATCACTTTCGTCGAAGGAGTATTCTTCCTTTGGCCTAGAAGATTCCCGGTTACTCGGCGTCGTTTTGTTCTTGGAAAGATTAACCATAAGAGTATCCTTTCCCTTCACATTACGATTGCTAGGATTGTTGCCAGGACTATTTTTCTTCCCTTTGTCTTCTGAAGCGAAAATCATCCCGTGTTCTCGAGCCAACCTACCATTGGTCTCGGCAGAAACTGCTGCTATGATGAACGAAGCCCAATCTGTGAATTGGGAACCTGTGAAGACAGCGATGGATGGTCGCAGATTCATCTTGCATGTGTCAATCAATGCTGAATCTAGCATACCAGGAGGCATCTTTAGAGTAGCCTGTCGAAAACGTTCGATGAACGTCCGAGTATCTTCTTTCTCCTTTTGTTTTATTTCTATTAAGGAGGACATGTTCATGTCCATACCTCCTTCATAGAAACGGAAGAGGAACATTACTTTGAATTCGTCGAAAGACGAAATAGAGTTGTCGGGTAAGCTACGATACTAGTCGTAAGCTGAACCCGTCAGGCACCCTATGAACACTTGAGTGAGAAGAGCATCATTTTTCTGCAAGTGTACAGTCATAATATCAAAGTAATTGATATATTGACTGGGAGATGCTTTTCCATCGAACAACACCATGGATTGTGGCTTGAACTTCGGTGGAAATGGTACATCATTCCAATGAGGAGGATAAGGTTGCTTAATCCCTAACCTCTGGAGCTGATCTTTGTGCCTCAAAACTTCAAACTGTGCTTTAAGATCACGCACTGCTTGAATGGCTTCACTGGTTTGAGGAAGCACATTTGACTGAGTAGTCGTTGGATGTACCATGACCCCCACTGGAGGTGGTACATCTTCTGGAATGATGGGATCTGGAGATGCAGAATTTTGATTAACAGCAGGTTCTTGAATATTCAAAGGTATTTCAGCCCCTTGACTATCTTGAGTTTGTGCTGCTACTGGTGCCGGTGTTACTACCGTCGGTTGAGCAGTTTGCTGATTCAAAATTATCTGATGCATGTTCTGCACCATGTTAAGCATATCCTTCAGTAATTGTTCGACGGCAGTGAGACGTTGTTCTGTATTAGCAGATGACGTCTCTAGTTCATCTCCAACAGCATAGGATTCAACCTCCCTTGAAGATACAGAAGGATTTGTATAGAAGTATGAATCCACACTATCGGTGTAAGACTCAAAAGATTGAGTACCCCCAGCTTCTGAGTCAGAAGTCTGCAATAGTCTTTGCCTTCTTGACCGAGTGTTCTGATATACTCCTTCAAAGGAATCAAGAAGCCTATTGAACTGTTGTTGACTTGGAGTTTGGGACATGTTCCGTCTTGGATGTCGTCCTCTGTTAGTATGAGATGCCATGTTGACTGATGCGTATGGCAACTCATGTTCTTGACCTTCAGCTTGATATGGAGGTGCATTAAGACTCAACCGATCAAAAACTGATCGTCTTGAAGTTGAACAACAACAGTTGATCACAACCTGGTGGTATTCACAATGATGTTTTTCTTGGGGGAATATCACCGGAGATTGTCTATTCTTACGCTTTTGCATTAGCAATTCGCGTAAGTCAGAAAGAGTGGAAGTAGTATTCTTCTTTATTACATTCGGGGTAGAAAAACGTCTAGTCCCTTGTGTATAAAGAAGATTACTGGTTGCATTCGCAGAACCAAACTGTACGTTTTTACGCGTTTGGAGCTGAGTATGTAAATCCTGAGATTTAGCACGCAAGACTCCATTTTCTTGGCGCGTAATTTGAATATTTGGTACTTTGCGCAAAGCAGTATAAGAAGATTGTTGGTGTAGAACAGAAGTTTTACCAACAATATTTTTACGCTGCACACGTTTAGATATATTCACATTTGATATGTGGGTATCATTGTGAATTTCATCTACACTGTCACAGACAGGAGATTTATCTTTACGCATGGAACGTAAAAAATTATTATCTGCCACGTTACCAACGGGAGATTTTGTTTTATGCGAGGAGCGTAACTTATTTGGGCCTGCCACGTCACAGACGAGAGACTGATTCTTACACTCAGAAGCACAAACTTTAGAGTCTGCCTCATTACGAATGGGAGACTCATTCTTGTGTGCTGAGCGTGAAATTTGGTTCTTACCCACTGAGCACAAAACTTGATTTTTATGCAGTGGGCGTGAAACCTGGTTATCTTCACCGTTACGAACGGGAGATAAATCGTCACACTTCGAGTGCAACTCTGAAGTAAGGACTGCCTCGTTACGAACGAGAGCCCCTACGACAGGAGTGGGAAGAATTCCCTTGTCACCAGAAGCAGCAGAGAGATCAGAAATCACTTTGGATTTGGGAATCCAAACTTTTCGTGCTTTGCGAGACTTTTGAGCATTGGAGTGGCGAGAACCACCCCCAGTTCGGAGCATTTCTTCATAGGCAGTCTGGTCGAAGTGCACAACCAGAGTCTTCATGGTCGAACCGACCGAAACATCATCATACTGAGCAATCACCTCCTCGTCAGAGGAGAAGGTCGTCCCCAGTAGAGTCGCCATTTTTGTTTCACTTAACAAAATGCCTTGGAGGAATTGGGATTTTGAAAATAAAACGAGAAAGAGTACAAGGAGTACAACTTTTGATTCTGGGAAAGTATTGTTATGGAAGTCTGATCTGTAAATGATCACTTTGTTCCTTGGACCATATGATGATGATGAAGATCACTGCTTGAAGTAGAACAACTTGGAAGAACTAACACAACAGAAAGGTATCGACGCACTTGGGCACTGATGGCGAGGCCGAATGCTTTCCTGCTTTGCTTCACTCTGTTCTTGGAAGAAAAGTTGAAAAAGAATGCTCTAGAGGATCAAAATCTCGAAGCTCTGATCTCTGTATTCTCTCCTGTCTCTCTGTGTGTGTTGTATGAGAAAAATGAGTCTTTTTATAGACTGGGGCTTCCGTGCGTAAAGGAGCATCAAAATATGTCTTTACGCTCAATAACCGCCATCCACGATCAGAATCATCCTCTGTATGTGCTGACACGTGTCCCATCATTTCAGTGAGAATAGGATACACGTAAGTGCATAACCAGAGTCTTCTTGGTCGAACCGACCGAAACATCATCATATTGAGTAATCACCTCCTCGTCAGAGGAGAAGGTCGTCCCCAGCAGCGTCGCCATTTTTGTTTCACTTAACAAAATGCCTTGGAGGAATTGGGATTTTGAAAATAAAACGAGAAAGAGTACAAGGAGTACAACTTTTGATTCTGGGAAAGTATTGCTATGGAAGTCTGATCTGTAAATGATCACTTTGTTCCTTGGACCATATGATGATGATGAAGATCACTGCTTGAAGTAGAACAACTTGGAAGAACTAACGCAACAGAAAGGTATCGACGCACTTGGGCACTGATGGCGAGGCCGAATGCTTTCCTGCTTTGCTGCACTCTGTTCTTGGAAGAAAAGTTGAAGAAGAATGCTCTAGAGGATCAAAATCTCGAAGCTCTGATCTCTGTATTCTCTCCTGTCTCTCTGTGTGTGTTGTATGAGAAAAATGAGTCTTTTTATAGACTGGGGCTTCCGTGCGTAAAGGAGCATCAAAATATGTCTTTACGCTCAATAACCGCCATCCACGATCATAATCATCCTCTGTATGTGCTGACACGTGTCCCATCATTTCAGTGAGAATAGGATACACGTACACACGTTCTTCGAAATATGTGGCATGAAGACCACGTAGGCACACCACGTTCTGAACTGGCCAGAACAAATAGGGCGTAAAAAGATGAGCGTAAACTAGCTCTGTCATAGGTTTCCAGCGTGAAGCGGTTGTATAACCTTGAGCGTAAAATGGCTCAAATAAACTTCACGCACACATTGTTTATAATGAGCGTAAAGACTCATGTAAAACTCCGTGCATAAAAGAAACCATTCAATGAGCGTAAAGTAGCTCGATCTCCATAAACGACAACAATGGTCTTTGTATAAGACAAATTCTATTGAATTCTGTGGTAAATGCCATCATTGATATCTTTATGTCAAAATCTGCATTAAATGCAAGATTTGATAGCTTTTGTCCAGCGTGAAAGAGGCTGCTCTGTCTTTGGCGTAAAATCACCAGTATAGACCCAGCGTAAAATAACCAGTCTGCTTGGACGTAAAATGACTAGCCTTGTCTTGGGCGTAAAGAGATTACCCGCTGTATTAGGCGTAGAGCAGTCCACTTATGAATGAGATGACTCTTTCTTGGAAGTACTTTTTACGCTCCTACACACCCTTTCAATATCAGCTGCCTGGGCCATTCGTTCGAACTCTGCCTGCACTAGAGACTCTACTTCCTCTTTGATGAGCTCCTTATAATTCTTTATGGATATTTCCAACTCATTCAGTATATGGTCGAGGAGAGTGGCCTGGGCTTCGTCACCTTGCTCCCTTATAGCCCTCACCAAGAGAGAAGTCGAATTTCTAACCATGAAAAAATCATCACCCTCTTTGTCCATCATTCTATTAACTAGAGGTCCCAAGGATTCAAAGAAGCATCTGGTGAACGATTGGATGACTTGCTGATTAATTGCCAGAGTACCAGGAGTCGCAGCTACTCCTGTTGAGGACGAGGCAGCAGGATGTTCAATCTCTCGTGTCTGAATAGCAGGTTCTTTGAATAAAGGAGCCAAAGTGGAGCTAGTCGCCCCTCCTGGTTGTTCCTCTGCAAAAGTAAAGATTGTCATTTTGCCTGTCGTTTGCTAATGACCAAGAAGATCAAAAATGAAAACAGTTTTACCTTGGTTCGATCCAGCAATGAGCCTATCCTCTACAGGAATAGACTCTAGCTGAGCAGAAGTAGCTTCAGCCACAACAGCTTGGCTACTGCCCGCTTCAGAGCAACAAGATAAGTGATGACTGCTACTAGCAATCACCGTCGTTACAGGCACTATGGCCAGGCACGTCGGAGGTGCTGGAAGAGTCTCAATATCTACAGGAAAGACAAATGTTAGCTATCAATCTATTTAAAAGGAGATTGCTAATTTCATTTTATACCTTGAAGATCAGTGGCAAGAGTTTCCTCCGGGGCTGCTCTTTCATCTGCTGCAGTCTCTGGAGATGCCTCTACCTCAACATCCTTTTTAGGATCTAAGGTATCATCGGCAACATTAGGAGACATACGCTCTTCTTCATCCCTGTCGAGATCTTGCATATCTTCATTCTCAGATGAAGAACTCTCCTCATCTTCACCTTCTTCTGGTGCATTTCCGCTGGTAGTTGCAGCTTGGTTAATATAGTCTTCCAGCAGGCCATAGTCGTAATCTTCTAGAGCCGCAATCACTTCACGATCCTCCTCTTCGCGGAGGGTCCTAGGTGTAGGGGAAGTTGATTGGTTTCTACAGCAGGCAGAGGAAATCGGGCCGCATCATGTTCTTCTTCTATAATCTTGTCTCTGGGTTCGTCGGCCTCATTTCTCTGGTTCATCTCTTCCCTTTGCTCAAACTCTTTTCTTTGTTCTGGACTGTGAGTTCTATGACCAGAATCAGGAATGGGAGTGGGAGATGACATTGTGATTCCTGCTACAGCGTCTGCCACTACTGAAGACGGGATTTGTCTGGAAGAAGAGTCTGTTAATTGTCCTCTGCGGACCAACCTTTTTCTTCCGTGTAGAGGTCTCTCAGGACTCTTTACGTTTATTGTCTCGACTTGTCTTTGTACAGAGGTCGGTGTGGTAGCTTCTTCTTGCTGAATTGTCCCGGCCAGCTGCCGAGATTGAGACCTGGTAGTGATCTTTTCGGAGGAATGATCTAAGATCAGTTTCTTCTTTGCTGCCGGAGCGGGAGGCTCTTCTCTTCTCCTCTTCTTGGCTGGAGATCTACCCACCTTCAAAGAAATACGCATTGCTGCGTTTACCTCTTCAGGGAACATAATGTCCCTTGAAGCTTCTAAGGGTGCATCTACTGGTTCATGCACCTCATCATTTCCTGGGAGCGCCATGATGACTCCTCCCTTCTTCATTCTGGTTGAAGACGCGAAGCTATCCGCGAGATTAAAATTCTCAGCAAAGGTGTTCGAAGATGTATAGAATATTGAGTATGTAAATAGCATCCGAGGGCCATGATTGCTATTTGCTGGCATCGAGAACGTTACTTTTGTATCTCGAGCATTATAATAAGCCCAAGCTCGGGCTCCATCTATCAAAAAACCTTTTTCTTGAAGGCACGTGATGGCATTTCCCACATGGAATTGGTCGTACCGAACTGTCGAGCAAATCGACTGGGAAGATATGGTTCTAAATAACATTCTTCTTCAAACCGATACACCAAATGGGACGGTCGAATTGTCTTCAACCACTCAAAAGCTGCACGGCTCAAAGGTTGCATCTTCGAGTCAATCATATTTGTCGGCATTTGTTCATATCCGGCGGGAAGAGAAGCGCAACAAAAGTTCCATCCTTTGCTCAGATTCAGAGCATATCTACAATCTCTCAAAGAAGTGTATTTCTACTTACTATGAGAGTATCTCCGCAAAAAGCTGCCGTCGACTGGTCCCATTCCGGGGTCCATTAAAGTAGGATGGTGAAGAAGCAACCACCCGAATAGATATGTATACGGCAATTCTAGACGAGGAAATTCTTTTTCTCCTCTGGCTTTCAACATCAGATCAACGTATAGACGAAGACTGGCATTCAATCTGCAAGTCATCGCTGATAAAAGGTCCATTTTGTAGCCGAAGACTAATTTAACGGCGGCAAAAAGAACACCGCGATGGAAGCGGTCTACGGCACTGGATCCTGGGACTACAAACCGACGGAGCCAATATGTTAAAAATCCCTCCAGTTGGGCTTCTTTTGACATGGGTCTATATCCCATTCTCAAGTAACTTTCAAGAGTGTCTCCTTTCTTTAAAGGAGGACATTGATGATCATCCTTCATCTCTTCATCAAAATCGCCACTTTCTTCCATCAACTTCATCACTTCTGTGTTGCTCAATGGCTTAAAGAAGTCAGGATAGCATCTGTCATGTTCCTTAGTATTTTTCTCTTTGATATGATTGAGGAACAGATAAGGCAACCATTTTGATGAATAACAAGTATTGGATGCACCGCTTTGGTAATACAAAGAGCAGATTTTGTAATGACATAGTAGTTCTTCAAAGACTGCTACCATAGCTGCATTCTCCTTTCTAAGTTTGTCCAATTCATCATTAGTTGGAACAAATTTTTCGTATGGAGCATTCCCCATCGGCAAGTAAGAGATGAACTGCATCTCATGAAGTGCAAACCCAATCTCTCCGCCAGGAGTCATGATAGTCCCTGTTCTGTAATTGTATCTTTCTGCTAGAGCCAAGAACAGATGCGAGTTGGGGGCAAAACCATAGACAGTGGCATGCACTGCTTCGTACAAATTGATTTGCTGAAGTTTGTTTTCAAACTTGGTCAAAATCCAATTTGCTATGCAGTTCCATCTCTTAAAATCTGGATTCACCAGTCCAGTTAATCTAAGGTCCTGCTCTGGGTACTTCCCTTCGACCTTCGCAAACTCGTTCGCGAATATTGGAGTTCTGACAGGCATTAACAAGAAAGAATTCTCTGGCGGAATACAACGGGGTTTCAAACCTCTTAACAAGACAATGTACCGTTCTGAGGAGCTGTAGAACATGTCCTTCTTATTTGGCCCCTTCTTCACAAAAATCTTTCCTGGACGGGCATCTTAGAAAGGTGTAAGGTTCCATTCCATCTTCCTTGGATAGCTCGCATGAGCATACCGGGATAAAGGGAGGCAGCGGGAAACATTTGGTATCGAGAAAGTCCTATCCTCCTGATGGATAATCCTTTCTTCCATCCTTGGACTCGGTTGAGAGCTTTTCTCAAAAGCATCGCCGAACAGGAATAATAGCTTCTTGTGAATGACAACGTCTGCTGATTACAGAGGTTGTCCATTCATCAAACATAGCAGAGTCTCATTATCTTGGGATGTCAAAATAGCCTGACGGGAGGTTGGCAGATCATATTGAGGATAGTGCACATGAGATAGGTCTTCTTTGTATTCTGACTCTGAAAGGGTCCCTACAAAGACCTCATATCCAGGATCTTCTCTCGTATTAACTGCATCAGACAGAAAAAATAAGAATTCAGTACAAGGTAAGTCAAAAATTCTGTCATCAGTTTGCGCAAACATCAGACTGCGCAACATCAGACTGCGCAACATTAGTTTGCGCAAACATCAGACTGTGCAAACAAACAGTCATCAGTTTGCGCTGGCAGTAAATCAGCAGATTGTGCTGACTTTTGCCAGCGCAGTTCAACCGATTGTGCAAAAAGTCGTTCTTCATAAAAATGAAGAACGAACTGATTTATGCAACCAGAACCCTAAAAGGGGTGGCGCAGTATGATCACATCTCTAAAAAGAAATGGATTCTGAAGAATAAGTGAAATCAAAAACCCTAAAAAGAGTTTTGATTAGGTCATCTACCTAGCAGCGCGGGATGAGCAGTTTCGTGACGAGAAGCACGTCGCGCAGCCCTAGCCGATGACTCGGCGGGGGCCTTGCCCTTAGCAGCGGCGGAGGATCGTCGGGGAGCCATCGAGATCGTCGGAGAAGAAAGGAAGAAAGAGCTCAGAATTTTTCTCAAAGTGCACGAAGAAGGCAAAGTAAAGAATGAAATAAGAAGTAGAGAACTATTTATAGTTTTCGAAAACGAAACGGCCGCCTTAGATTGCGCCTGAAAATGGGGCTAATCCCTCATATTGCGCAGACAGCTCACTACATGCGCAAATTGATTACAATTTCGAAAATTCAAAGTATTTCGAAATTTTGAATAAATTCACATTTCGAAAACTTTGAAGGGGGTCTTGTAGGTCCTAAAAAATCAAGTTGCACACATCAACAAAGTCATGAAGATCAAGAAATGAATCTTTCAAATGAATTGCGTAGACAATAGATTGCGCAGCAAACAGATTGCGCATGTTTGATTGCGCACACTATCAAGCGCGCAGACTGACGTGGCAAATCATCATCATTACCTGACACAAATCAAATCTTATGACAACTGACAGTGCGAACGAGACGACTGTTCGTTTAATCGTGCAGCACGGCGCTCGAGCATAGTTGGCAGCGCAATCCATGTTGGCGCAATCCATTCCTGCGCAGTCCAAGTTGGCGTAATCCAAAGTCAGCGCAATTCAGATTGCGCGCTCTATCAACACAACTGACAAAGTACACGTGGCACTCATGCCATCAATTGCTCATTACGTGGCAACCGTCTATGCACGATCATGCGCATTTCGATCAAATGATGCCATGTGTCCAAGACAGTTGGCCCATGATCCAATAACTGCTTGTGCAGTCCACTGTTGCGCAAACCAATTGCTGCACAATCCATCATACGCAGTCCAGAATAACTAAAAGTTAGTTATTTCTAGAACTCTATAAATAGAGTTTCAAGTCTCCATTCAAGGGGATCAGAGATCATATAAAGAGATCAGACTTTACAGTTCAGAGAGTCCAGGAGTTCTTGCCCAAGTGCTGCTGCATTCTTGCGAGACTTTTGCCTTCAACTTCCGAGGCTTTTGCCTTCAGTTCCAGAGTTGTCTTCAACTTCAAATGATCTGTCTTCGGAGTTCACATCGTCCAATGGATAAAGCAATCGTCATCTAGATTGGATTCCTAAAGTTGTACCTTTCCCAGAATTCTTGTAATCTTTACAAAGTTTGTATAAATAAAGTTTATACTTTTGTTCTTGCAAACAATCACATGAAGAGATCCATATAGTACTAATCCGTGATATATCGTGACAGCAACAAGTAAACTAGTCTATAACAAGTAAATATGCCCAAGCAAAAATGAAACGGTCAGAGAATGTACTCGCTTGACAATCTGAGCTTATGATGAGACTGTGTAACTGTACTGGAGTGATGTAAACCTATTTAAAACAACCACAAGTCACAACAAGGTCTAACATATCATAAGGAATACCTACAATGCACTTCTATATGATTTTAGGTCCATCTAGGTCAAAGTCAACCCTTGGACAACTCTGGTCAAACCTGGTCAACTCTTGTCAAACCTGGTCAATCTAAGGTCAACTAGTCCGTTTACTAATTTCTAAGTCATACACAAAATTTTCGGTCATTCGGAGTTCGTTTGAGTCGATTTGGAACAAATTTGACCCAAAGTTGACTTTTGTCAAGTTGGTCAACTTGTCGGCCAATTCGACCAAACTAGAGTCCTAACGACGACCATAATCTGTCCAAACACTTCCTATAGCCATAACACAAGCATTTAATTCATTATCTATATTTATACTTACATCATAATTTTATATGTGTGTATATATATATATATATATATATATATATATATATATATATATATATATATATATATATATATATATATATATATATATATATATATATATTTATATATATATATATATATATATATATATATATATATATATATATATATATATATATATATATATAAATATATATATATATATATATATATATATATATATATATATATATATATATATATATATATATATATATATTTTATATGTGTGTGTATATATATATATATATATATATATATATATATATATATATATATATATACACACATATAAATATATATATATATATATATATATATATATATATATAAGTTAGGAAAGGAAAATGATTTTGTGAGTAAATAATGATGTTGGGCTGTTGGTATAGAGCCTAAAATCTGAGAAATAAATAGTATGAGCCTACAAGAGTAATCTATGCATAACATATTACAATTTATAGCAAAATATATATATATATATATATATATATATATATATATATATATATATATATATATATATATATATATATATATATATATAGGCATATATCCTTATATAGGTATATACCCAATATGAAGCTAATGAAGGTCGCACTCGAACCTGGAGTATGTTCCCAGGTTTGAGATCAGAGTCTCGAACCTCACAAATATGCATTTCGAAATTAGGCATTAAGGAAATTAATATATATATATACACATACATATATATATATCTATATGCATTAAATAGGTAAAATACCATAATTGCCTAAAAATGGCTAGAAAATATAAATCAACCCCGAGAGTCGATTCCCACAAGTCCCAAACAATGTCCAAGAACCAACAACTCAGAAATTATCGCCATTAAACTCAGAAATCAAAATATTATATAAATCACAAATTCCAATTCAATGAAAAAAAATCTGATTTCACAAAATGACCCAAAACACAAAATACTCAGAATTAACCCGCAAAACTTGGCAAATAGGTCGGTCTCGACATGTAGGACGTGCTCGGGTCTTCCTCGGGTCAAAATCGTGTCCGTATCGTGTCCAGCGAACGAGTATCGGGAAACCCGATACGCACGTAAACCGAATCGGTGCGGACTCGATTTCTCGCTCGTTTTCGGTCAAACTCTCATGAAACTTTGCGTACAACTAGGCATACACATCCCCGACCCACTGGCCAAGTTATCGTGCGGCCAAGTGTCGTGTCCGACACGCACGCAGAGCATGTACGTGCGCGAGTGGGCGCGCATGCACAGCCCCGT
Organism: Iris pallida; assembly: GCA_029216955.1. Lineage (NCBI taxonomy): Eukaryota > Viridiplantae > Streptophyta > Magnoliopsida > Asparagales > Iridaceae > Iris > Iris pallida. Next base: position 1,867,532 of record JANAVB010003599.1, on the reverse strand, counting down.
GCACAGCGTCGTGCACGCATGCCATCGAGTCTAGGGACTCGTGTGACCCACATCGTATCGCGTGTTCGTATCCTAGGCTAGGGTAGGTATAGGGCTACACATTGGACACCCTGATTCGTGTCCACGTGCCGTGTCCGCACGAAACGCGTTTCCGCGGCGGCTGTCCCGTGCGCGCGTGTGTGCAGCTAGTGTCGACGGGATTTCTCCCTCGTTTCTCGACGAAACGTCATGAAACTTTGAGAGCGTGATCTCAGTCACGTCCCCCACCTACACGTCAAATTTCACGCGACCACGTTGCCTGTGCGTTGAGGAATCTCCCCCGAGCAGCAGGGCACGCGCGCGGCCTGGCGTGCAGCGCGTTCGTGTCCTGTTTGGACACGGACACAAGTCCGATTCGTATAACTGGTGTGGTAGCCCAAATAAATTATTTAAAATATACATGTATAGGTCCAAATCTATTTATTCAAAACCATCATTAATATATGAACTAATGTCTAAAATATTTGTATATATTTTAAGACACATTTCAAGAAGATATTAAAAATGTATTTATATTATTCATAGTATATTTTTACTTAGGTCCCAGGCTCAAAACTAAATATATAAGTTAAATCCAAATATTCTGTTAATCCTGGCCTAATATTTCTCTTGGGCCGGAAGCCCAAACTAATAAAGCCCATATTTTAAAATACACACACACACATATATATATATATATATATATATATATATATATATATATATGTATATAAGCCCAATATAAATACAAGTTTTCGAATGTAAGAGGTGCAACCAATTAATGCCCAAAAATTATATCCTGCTAACTGTACTAACATAACACTAATTAGTAACAATGATAATATTAATATTTTACTAATAGTAAATATATGCAGTAAACACTGATTAATTTCTATTATAAGATATAGAAAATAATAATAGTAATATTATATTTAATAATAAAAGGTTTTGCTGTCATTACCAATACTATACTAATATGAATATATTCAGATATTTTATATAAAATACATCTTTAATAATTTAATTATTATAACATACCAATAATGCCAAACTTCACCGAAAAGAGTAAGGAAAGAGGGAGGAGAGGAATTCCTCACCGGAGGGCGGCACGGTGGAGATGTTGGGTTTCGACGGTCGGCCAAAGTTGAGGAACAGTCGGATCTGGGCTCGAGTGGATGAAGACGCGCGCCCGACCCAAGGACAGCTGTGCACGTTGGCGGCTCCTCGATCAGGGATGCCGGAGGAGCGCGATTTCCGAGCCACGGCGAGCTGCACGTCCCGCGTCGAGGAACGCCTGGGCCGGTGGTGCTGTGGTCTGTAACCGGAGGTGGCCACCGGAGAGGCGACGAGGGATGCGTGCAAGCGCTGGCTAGCTGGGCACAGCCGCGGTGAGGCCGGACTGGCTCGGTCACCAAGCTGGAGGCGGTGGAAGGTCGCACATGGCGGTAGGGTTTGCGCTTGGGGAAGCAGGGTCGGCCTTGACACGGCGGTGGCGGACTGGCGAAGGGAGTCTGGATCTGGAGGCGACGGGCGGCGTCGACGCGGCCGGAGGGGCTGTCACCGACGGTCGCGGAGGATGGTTCGGCGGACACAGCCATGTGCGGCAGAATTCCCGGCGCTTGTGGGTCGGAGCAGGCACACATCGGTGGCCGACGAGGTTAGGGCTGGCCTTTGCTTTGATTTTTATATTGACGTGTCCGGATTGTCGGATACGGGTTCGGCTTTGTATTTGTAATATATGGAATAGATGGAAGGGACACGGACGCACGGGTCCGGACACATCTTACACACTGGTGGTGGAATGGTTTGGCGAGGAGGTTTGGTGTTCTCTTCTTCTTCCTATGTTGTTGGTGGTGTCGAGGCTGTAGGTGATGGCCGGTGCGATGGTGGATCAGGATGGAGAATGGCCGGGAGTGTAGATGGACATGACGGCTGGTAAACGGGGCTCGGCCAGCATTGGCCAGGGGCAGCCATGGAGGCATGGTCGGCTAGGAGTAGAAATTAGGTTTCTAGGAAAGTTATGGGATAGAGGGGACTCGTAGAAATTATATGTAGAAGTTTTTAGAGAAGGGTTCAAGATAAATAGTTCAAAAGGATTAGGGTAGATAATTCTTCCATGGGTTTAAATCAATTTAAATTCTAAAACTAGTTTAGTTTAATCAAAATCAAATAATTGATCATGCCAGAATTTAAATCGCCATTTATTATTATCAAATGGTTTTGGATAGTACGAATTTAAGTCTAGCTCAAACAAAAGATCAATCATAATATTTTAGAAATAATATTTAATATTTATCAAAAAGAATTAAATCAATAAAGTTGAAAACTAAATTATCTTATCAAAGTTAATTTTAAAGTATATAATCCAAATCAACAAATTTATTATTGGCAAGATATTAACCAATAATTTAAACTGACATAAGATAACCTTAATCCAATAATGGATTATATACATAACTATCAAAATAATAAATATTTGATACTAGCAACTAATTATCGTATATTTCTTATACAAAATCTTATCAAAAATAATAATAAGTAGTTTTAAAAAGACTTATGATATCTTTGGGATTATTTCTGAAACAAAATCCTTTCTACTATCTAGCATATAACTAAAATTAATAGCATATAAATTTAAGTCCAAAATATAATTGATTTATCATTATAACTAAAAATAATATTTGTTGTCATGAAAATATTGTAACTTATGTTTTACAAATTGAACCCCTTTTTATTATCCAAAAGTGTTTATGATCTTTTAAACTATCAAAATCAATAACAATGAAATTTAGTAAAATATTTTATTAAGAGAATTTAGTACTTTAATTTAAACTAGTTTATTTGATTATCACAAAATATCTTTCAAAGATCTAGAGGAAATTTTTTCCTTTAAACACAATAAATTAAAATATTGAAAATCCGGGAAGAGGAGTTACAAATCTACCCACCTTAGAAATAAATTCGTCCTCGAATTTAAGGACTATCAGAATAGATGGACAAGGTTGACCGATGAAAAAGATAGTAATATTATGATAAGAAAATATTGAAAAGAGAAAATAGTAATTTAATAGGAGTATCGATCAACTATGGTGGAAATGAAATGTGGCAATTAGGTATGGTTTGGTGTTGGAGTCATAGGCTATGGTCTTGAATCCTAAAATGTTCAAAAAAATTTCAAAATTCAACCCCAAAAACTAACAATGGCTTCAAGGATAATTCACCAATCGAAGATTCTACCCACCTTAAAAATATTCTTCCTCAAAATTTCAAAGGGCATGATTAAGAGGCAAAAATCCAATTAATATGAATAGGAATGATAATTGATATAATCAAGGGAATCTTATGATTCATGATCGGATTAGTCATGCGTAATCGTGGATGAAATTAGTAAACAAAGTCAATGTATTTGGTACGATCAACTTGGTCAAGATGGTCTAGTCGACGACTAAACTGTGTAAGAACGATCAAAATTTAGTTGAAGTCTAAGCATATATAATTTAAGATGATGTCACGATAAAGACTAATCATGTAAGCCATCCGAGTATGATCAAAATTAAAAAGTTGGGACGAGCATGAACAAGATCACAATAGTCATGATCACAGTGGAATAAAATAAAACTTAGTTAAAATGTAGGCACGATTATGATTTAGTCATGAACAAAGGTTGTTCAAGATCGATAAAATTGAAATCATTGTGGTACGAACAAATAGTTAAGCAAAATTATTTAGGCACTATTATAGAATCGAATTCTAGGATAACATGCGAATTGGCATGATTGAAATATAATCGAATAGTCTAGTCGTGATCTAAAGGTCGTTAAGGATGGTCCAAATCGAAACCGTTCTAATAAGATCGATTGGGTAAGCATGATCATAGAATCGTAATCTAGGGTGATTATGAATCTAGTGGAAGGGAATCAAATTAGGTTTAAAAGATGACGATTCAAAAATAGGAAGATGTGGAGGAAAAGAACAATCGGTTTATTGAGAAGTTGGTACCTAGGGATAATGCACAAATCAAAAAAAAAATTATAGTCGTATGCCAATAAAAGACGTAGCCTATATGGTATTCGAATATCGTAAACATATCTGAAGTTGTTTTACCGAGAATTTATGTCTCGCCAGTGTACAGCTAGCTGCAATAAACTCTTGGTTCTACGACTCAAATGAGGATACGGTAATGAATACCCTATCAATTCTATCCAATCTTGACATAATAATTCAAGGAAAAAATAGGACAACTAAGCTTAGCTTGAATGACATTCAATAACTCACGTTTACTTGAAATTATTTCAACTTGGGGGACATGCCACGCCAGTGCACTGCTGGCTGCAGTGAACCCGTAGTCTCGATAATTCAAATAAGTGCCAAAAGTGCGCTGCTGTCTTGCCATCGCAAGTCAACGAACATTCTTTTAACTATACCTTATAAAATTTCAAAGGAGGTCCTAGAATTTCAAACAAGTTCTAAGAGGGTGTAGTTATCTGTCCTTCAAGTATGAATATCAAGTCTTGAAAAGAAAATAATTAGTTAGGAAGGATAACTCTTGAATCCAAAAACTTAACTTAAGATTAAGGTATAGGCAATTGAGTGAGAAATTATTTTGAAAGATAACTCCGGATGCAAAAGTTGTGAATTTTGGAAGGGGAGAGATCTAGGGTTTCTCGGAGGCTACAACTTAATACAAATGAGGGGGAGAATGGCTGCCTATGGCTGGCCAAGTATAGGGGGTAGGGTTAGGGTTAGGTGCTTGGGCTTGGGCTCCCTAGGTTGCTAGTAAAGCCCAAGTCAAATAGGCTTTAGAAAGGCTACTAAAATAAGGCTAAAAATTAATTAACTAGGCCTAAAATTAATTAATAAAATCTAATTTAACTCTAATGATAATAAATCTAATTCTAAAATGTCATCAAGGTTCTAGGTCATGGTTGGCAACTACTCGGACAGCAAACCAACCCACATATCATCACATAAATTCAATAATAAATAAAATAATCTAAAATTACCAAATTACCCTTAAAATGAAAAAATGGGTGTGACACAAAAAGAACCAAGGTCAATTAGGTATGAGCAAGTTAAATGAAAATCATCTAGACATTACTGACACAACTAAAAAATTCCAAAAACATCAATCCAAAAATATGGTCAAATTATTATAGTCACTACTAATGGGTTCATAGATGATAAATAAGAAATGGAACAACTAAGGGTAATCAAAACATAAATTTTTTAAATTTTTTATTTGCTAGAATGAGCTAGGTAATCCATCTGTGATTTCCTCCCATATATCTATATAGCTATCAACCATATACATATATACATACATCCCTCTCTGTATATTGATTATCTAATATATATAGCTATCAAAGTATGGAACTTATTAGCAAAATGCATGCAATACCCTAGAGTCGACTCATAAAAAGATTGGCAACTAGGGGTTGAAAGAATAGTCTTAATGAGTTCTAGAAAATCAAGGAAAATTCTACAGGAAACATATGACAATAAGATGATTTCTAAATATGGAATCAACTGCTAAAGTTTTAAATAGGACCAAATCTAAACAATCAAGATAATCTTCTGATAAGGTTGTCAATGGAGATAAGAGTTCAAACATGGCATATAACCCAGATATAGTCTCAATAGCATCCGAAAACCATACATATCCGAAGTCACTTTGCCTACAGTTCATGCCCCAATATGCATCTGACTGTAGTGAACATTTAGTTCCATGACCTAAATAACGATAGGTTACCGAATGTCCTATCAACTATATTTAGTATTGTCGGAACAACTCAGGAGATAAAATGCTTGCAGGACATAGCCTCAATAATATCCGAGAACCTATGTATACTTGCAATTACTTCGACTTAGAGTTCATGCATCGCCAGTGCGCAGTTGACTACAGTGAACTCGTGGTCTCTATAATTCAGATAAATGATTGCAGTGCGCATCTGCCACGTCATAGTAGGTCGTCGAATATTTTCTCAACTTTATCCAAAGAAAAAATCCAAAGGAGGTTAAGAAAATTTGAGTGGATTGTAAAAGTCCCACTCATGCTGGAAAGTGACGTAAATATCTGGCATTTATATACTAAGTTTATGAGAATCAAGGGATTACTTAACAGTAGATGGGAAAAAACTACTGAAGTTAAGTGGAGTATCTGTTCTCAGACCTTTCCATGTTCAATGGATAAACCTAACTATAAATGATAGAAATAATACAACTTTAGATTGAGTGGAAGAACTAGTGAAAATATCTCTGTCTCTAGAGAATTACCTAAGGAATATTGACCTATACCGGATTGAGAAAATAATCTCTATGGTCAATGTGTAGTTGGATAAGTAGATAGACAAGTTGGAATAAGCAATTAGTCTAGGGATTTATGTCAGAATATTGGAATTGATCAAAGAAAATCAGATTGCAGCAAAACTACCAAAGGATTTGGAGGGCTTGGGAATATAAGCCCTTGATGAATGGTTTACTAAAAGAGGGATCAAAACTCCTAAAATATTATTTATCCTATTCCCTAGAGAACTTTAGAATCTTAATAGAGGTATGAAAATAATCCATCGAAAACACAGAAAGTAAATAGTCATAGTCCTACCATCGACCTAACCTGTGATTGATCATTGTCACTCCCCGTTCCCAGAATACGTATTTTTATACATGTACTATTCAAATGTATTTATTTAATATTTATCATGTATTATCCTGTATTTAAATTCCTTTAATTTCATGTTAATTAATTATCTGCTCTTTAATTTTTATGTTAATTAATTTCCTGCAATTTTATTTCTATAATTTTATTTCTGCATTTTATTTCTGCATTTTTTCTGCTTTTAACTTCTCTGCTTTTAGTCTTGCTATTGGGTTCGGCTTGGTTGGGTTTATTGGTGGTTCACGAGAACCGAACCCCACAAACCCCCACCTACCACCACCCTTTGCTATTTAAAGCCCCCATCTCCTTCTCTCTCTTCATAACTTTTCTTCACCATTACTTCTTCTTCTTCCTCCTCATCACTTCTCCACCTACCAGCAGTCGCAGTAGGCAAGTACATCTTGCTCTCCTTCACCCATTTTTATGGATCATTTGTCTTTCTCTCATGATCCTAAGATAGTTTAGTACTTGGCATTTTTGATTTCTTTGGCTCGTTTCTCCCAGATCTAAGTTGTTGTATTCTCGGTTGTCCATGGGTTTTGATCTACAAAAAATGGCGTGTTTTCGAAAATGGATGGTTCATGTGGTAGAGCTTCTCGTTCTTCACCATTCTGAACCATGGGAACTTCATTTCTGGCTTGGAACGAAGGAGTTCGGGAGATGTTGTACGCACACGTCTTTACGTGTTGGCGTGGATTTTTAGTCACGCACACGTCTTTACGTGTTGGCGTGAATTTTTTGTCACGCTCACGTTCTTACGTGCCAGCGTGAGTTTTTAGTCACGCACACGTCTTTACGCGTTTGCGTGAATTTCTTGTCACGCTCACGTTCTTACGTGCCAGCATGAGTTTTTAGTCACGCTCACGTCTCTATGTGCGTGCGTGACATTTGAGTTACGCACACGTCTTGTGTGCGTGCGTGAATTATCCTTCACGCCCACGCTGTGCGTGCGTGAATTACCTTTCACGCTCACCCTTCACGCCCCCGCTGTGCGTGCGTGAATTACCTTTCACGCTCACCCTTCACGCCCACGCTGTGCGTGCGTGAATTACCTTTCACGCTCACTTTTCACGCTCACGCTGTGCGTGCGTGAGTTACTTTTCATGCTCACGCTGTGCGTGCCAGCGTGAACCACTTTTCACGCTCACGCTTGCCAGCGTGAATCACTCTATACGCTCACTCCTTCATGCTAAGCTTGGCGTGACTTATTGACCTTAGCATAGACTTGTTGGCACGACTTGTTGGCCTTAGCATAGACTTGTTGGCGTGACTTTCTGACCTGGGTGTTTCTATTTGTTCTATAATTTATTCATTTAATGTTGGCATGATAATTCTCCTATTATACCCTTATGCCTTTTTACATGAACTTGATAATCTTAGCATGTTAATGATTGTGTATTAGTGCCCTGTGTCTTGATTGGTTTATGGATACCCAGTAAGACTGGAACTTAACCTTGAGAGCTATAGACTCGACCCCATTTAATACTAATTGACTTTCATGCCTTGTCACCATTGATAATAATGGTTATCTTGACTAAAATTGATCATGCGTTCCTAGTTGGAACTAAGAGACTGGCTAGTCATCTTATTGAATTAAATGAATGAGACACGTTCATGTTATGAACTATTGTAATCGACTAGCTGATCCCGAATATTGACATACAGGCACACATGCAGGCTTCAAATTATTTATTTATTTATTTTCTACAAAAGAAGCATGTGTACTTTATGGTCAAGGCATGATTACTCCGTGGTTAGTTTTGATTGTTGCATTACGCTATGTAAGACCTACAACCTAACCGCACTGGTATCGTTGTAGAGTTGTGCATATCGTACCCCGTACGAAAGTACTCATTTGAATGACCATGATCCATGGCATGGGATTTCACTCAACGTAGAGACTATTAAGTTAAATAAAATAATGATTGCATGGAGAGAATGGATTCCCGAGTTCTTACATGGCAGCCCTCTTGGGACTAGTAGTGCCCAACAGGCCGGTTGGTTCCCACAGATACTGTAAACCTGCCACACGGGCAGGGAGCGGTATCTGCTTATATTATTATTGTATATTGTATATTGATGACGAGCGTCCTACTGGGACTCGTCTAATTCATGATTGGCGCAATTGATTGACTGGATAGACTAGCCTTGCTCGTACATAGTAAGAACTGAGGAATCTTTATTGCATAATTCCAGGATAACTTGGGACTCACAATAGCAAGCCGTAGGAGTTGATTGGCCGTTCAAGATGATTTGTTTGTGCGCTGTACCTACTCTGTTGCCTAACTGGGATGATCAGAATGTCAGGACATGACGGGCCAACTTCTGTCCTTGTTTGGTTGGGAGGTTGGTTCGAAGTGTCGTGATGTTATGTGAATCCTAGTGGAAAGCAGAGATCTATTATTACATTCTCTTACTTACTGGTTAAATCCTTCATATCGTGCTTCCTTGTGGTACTTGCTATTAGAGGTCTAACCTCTCTGGTTTTGCATGACCAGATTTAGAGCCAGTTCCCGAGGACTCAGCTTACTTCCACCTCCAAGATGGTCAATACTAGGGGAATGATCGCAGGAGGACTCGAGCGGGTTTCCTTACTTCACCGTTCGTTTTGTTATTTACTTTATACCCAGCCGTTTGGCTCCGACATGTTAGTCGGATTGTCTTGCACTCACTTTTACATAATTATAACTAAGTCAGACTGCAGCTGCTAACAATTGTGTATACTTACTATATCATTTGGCTATGTTTTGTAAAGCCAGATCTCAAGAACATTTTGACTAAGCATTTGGGATGCCTTACTGCTTTATCTTACATGTTCTCTATTTTTGCTTCTTGTTTGAATGATTGAGACAATAGATGTGAAGTGACCATAGTAAGACTTTTATGTAGTATGCACCCCCTCGTCTGGTTAGACAGCATTGATCGTATTATACGGTATTCTTCTACCCATAATACATAGCTGGCTGAGTCATTCCCCCGCTCTCCAGTATTCTGGTTCTGGGGCGTGACAAGGTTTTAGTGGTGGCCCATGCAGGTCTGATTTCAGACTTGTGGGGTGTTTTGATTTATAGGATGTCTCAATCACACGTGTCCCCCTTGATCTCATGATTCGTTGTTCTCGACCCTTGCTTGACATTCCGGAATTCTTTGACTTCATTGATCCTTCATCTCCGGTTGTTTGATTGTTCTCTTGTCCCTTTTCTTAGGGGCACTTTGTCCGTATCGGTCAGAACTGGACAGCAACAACAAGGGCAACATGGGCAACATGACCAGGTTGGTCAGCAACAAGGGCCAGTCTCACCTCAGGAGACTATCCAAGAAGAAGTGATAGTAGAACCAGCAGCTGAACCGCAGTATCCGGAAGTTCCAACACCACCCATAGTTCCACCTACCCCTGTGGAAGTGGACACACCAGCCCTTCTGGAGATCATGAGAGGAATGATGGCTACTCAGCAACATCAGATGTTAGCCCAGCAGCGTATGCACACTCAGCTACAAGAGCAGAATGTGTTGCTCAACCAAAGATTGCAGACGGCTTTGGAAAGAGGAGTGAGGACTGATTCAGAAGCATCAGCCAGGTTTTACAAGTACAACCCCCGCCGTTTCGAGGGCACGGAGGATGACATCTCAGCAGATGCATGGCTTAAGGATATTGAGGCTATGATGACAGCAGCTAAGGTACCGACGGAAGAACGTGTGGATCTAGTAAAGTTGTTACTTCAGGATCTCGCACGTGATTGGTAGAAATCAGAGGAAGTGGGCATCAGACGTCCTGTGGCTTGGGACGATTTCACTACAAGATTCAAGACCAAGTACTATGGAGTTGTGGCATGGTTTGAGCTACAACAGAAGTTTATCAACCTCACGCAGGCCGGCAAGACTGTAGATGCTTATGCAGCGGAGTTCTGCATATTGAGTAGATTCACCCCAGAGATAGTAGCAACAGAGAGCCAGAGGGCCATGAGATTTCAGCAAGGGTTTCATCTTGAACTCTTGCAATTGATAGAGGGGCACAATTACCAAACTTTTGACGAAGTATTGACGGCAACTCGAAGGCATGAGATCACCATTCAGAGGCTTGCGACAAGGACTGGGGGTCAGAAGAGATCCCACGGTCAGATTGAAGGAGGAGGGGGAGCAGCGCCCCGAACAACAGCACCATCCACTGGCATTCGTATCCACGATGTGGCGATACGAGGACCAGCACCACCAAGGCAGCAACAACAGCAACAGAGGAAGAACCAGCAACCCCCGGCGGGCTGCACTTATTGTGGGAAGGTAGGACATACTAGAGGTGAGTGTCGGACATTGAACGGGCAGTGTCTGATATGTGGAAATTCAGCCATCGGGTTACCACATGTCCCATGAATTCGAGGTCAGGAGGACCAGGGCAACAGTTTCCTGCTCTGCCAGCACCAGGGACAGGCCAGTATCGAGGACCAGCAGTGGCAGTAAGGCCGTTGGCACAGCGTCCGTTAATGCCGCAGGCTCAGATGTTTCGGCAGCAGGGGCCGCCGATGCAGCAACACCAACATAGACCACCCCAGCATCATCAAGGAAGGGGCCAGCAGCAGCACCAGGCTAGGCCGCAGCATAGAAACCAGCAAGGAGGTCGAGGGCAAGCATTCACTCTGTCCTTGGAAGAGGCATTGGCATCGGGAGATGTTGTGGCAGGTAACATTCTCGTCGCCTCATATCCCGCAGTAGCATTGTTTGATTCGGGAGCATCCCATTCATTTATATCTGCACAATTTGCGACACGACTAGAAATGGAGTTCGAGGCATTGCCAGGGAGGTTGAGTATACTCACTGGTAATGGGCTCGTAGGAGTTAGTAGAGCTATTTTAGCATGTAGCGTTGTAGTTTGCGGGCATTCTTTACCTGCCCGGTTGATAGAATTTCCTGTTGGAAATTTCGACGTTATCTTAGGCATGGACTGGCTGAAAGACAGTCATGCGACAATAGATTGTCGTAGAGGGAGTGTATCTTTTGATATTCCAGGCATGAAGCGGTTCACCTTAGTCAGATCAGAGGCAACTCAACAAGAGCAGGGAGTAATAACGGCAATGGAAGAAGTTCAGATTCCGAAGGTAGTTGAAGAATTTTTGGACGTATTTCCCGAAGAACTTCCAGGTCTACTACCAGTTAGAGATATTGAGTTCAGTATAGAATTGGCACCAGGAACTAAACCGATATCAGATCGAGTTTATAGAATGACGGATTCTGAGCAGGCCAAGGTATATCAGCACATAGAGGAACTGAAGGAGAAGAAGTTCATCCAAGCTAGCGTATTACCGTGGGCAGCACCAGTGGTACTTGTGGGGAAGAAGGGTGGGTCATCCAGATTGTGCATTGACTACAGGAAGCTTAACGCGGCAATAGTGAAGAACAAGTACCCATTACCCAGGATCGACGGCTTATTTGATCAGTTGAGCAAGGCTAGAGTTTTCTCCAAGATAGATCTTCGTTCAGGGTATCATCAAGTGAGGGTTCGGAAGGAAGATATTCCCAAGACAGAATTCAGGTCGAAGTATGGGCATTATGAATTCTTAGTAATGCCGTTTGGTTTGACCAATGCTCCAGCAATATTCATGGATTTGATGAACCGCATCTTTATGCCATACCTAGACCAGTTTGTCATTGTGTTTCTTGACGACATTCTTGTATACTCTGCTAGTAAAGAGGAGCATGAAGACCACCTCAGGAAAGTGTTACAGGTTCTGAGAGAGAACCAGTTGTATGCCAAACTCAGAAAGTGTGAGTTTTGGCCGGATCATATTTTATTTTTGTGTCACATCATATCAGGAGCTGGAGTAGCAGTAGATCCCAAGAAGGTAGAAGCAGTAGAAAGTTGGCCAGTACCCAAGACCGTAGCAGATGTGCGGAGCTTCTTGGGATTGGCAGGATATTACAGAAGGTTTGTGTCAGACTTTGCAAGGCTTTCAGCACCCATGACCCGCTTGACCCGGAAGGATGTACCATTCGTTTGGTCGGCAGAATATCAGGCATCATTCGAGACTTTGAAGCAGAAGTTGATATCAGCACCTATTCTTACATTGCCAGTTGGACCCGGAGGTTTTACAGTATATTGTGATGCGTCAGGAAAAGGACTTGGATGTGTCCTTATGCAACATGGGAAGGTGATAGCATATGCATCTAGGCAGCTTCGGGACCACGAGAAGAATTACCCAACTCATGATTTGGAATTAGCGGCAATAGTGTTTGCTCTGAAGCTATGGAGGCATTACTTATATGGTGACCGAGTGGACATGTACACAGACCATAAAAGTCTGAAGTACATCTTTACTCAGAAGGAACTAAATATGAGGCAAAGAAGATGGCTGGAGTTGATCAAGGATTATGACGTGGAGCTTCAGTATCATCCAAGCAAGGCTAATGTGGTAGCAGACGCTTTTAGCAGGAGAGGCGGCGCATTTATGTTGACAACGCAGAGGCATATCTTAGAAGACCTTCAGAAGATGGGCATCGAAGTTATACTTCCTAGTGATGTAGGAGTTCTAACAAGTCTGCAAGTTCAATTCGACTTGGTAGGCAGGATCAAGGCAGCTCAGGCACAGAACCCAAGGATTCAGAAGCTTAGGGCAGAATGTGAGTCAGGACTCAGGAAGGAGATGAGAATTCATGAAGATGGTACACTTAGGTTTGGATCGCGTCTATGTGTGCCTAGTAGAGATATCAGACAGGAGGTTATGGCAGAAGCTCACAGTTCTCAGTATTCTATTCACCCTGGAGGGACCAAGATGTACTAAGATATCAAGCAGCATTTCTGGTGGAACGGGATGAAGAGGGAGATAGCTAGATTTGTTTCCCGTTGCTTGGTATGTCAGCAAGTGAAGGCAGAACAGCAGAGGCCAGCTAGATTATTGCAACCGCTTCCTATCCCGGAATAGAAATGGGAGCATATTACAATGGACTTTGTGACCGGTTTACCGAGATCACCAAGTGGTAAGGACGCTATTTGGGTAATAGTGGACCGACTTACAAAGTTAGCACACTTTCTTCCTTTCAGAGTAGGGCAATCTACAGAAAAGTTGGCAGAGTTATATATGCAACAGATAGTCAGGCAGCATGGAGTCCCTGTCAGTATTGTGTCGGACCGAGATACCCACTTTACATCACATTTCTGGAAGAGCTTACATCATAGTCTGGGTACCAAGTTAAGATTTAGCACGGCTTATCATCCGCAGATGGATGGGCAATCAGAAAGAACGATTCAGACTTTAGAAGACATGTTGCGAGCTTGCACTTTGGATTTTGGAGGATCTTGGGAGAGTCACCTGCACTTAGTCGAGTTCTCATACAACAACAGTTATCAAGCCAGTATCCAGATGGCGCCATTCGAAGCACTATATGGTAAGAAGTGCAGGTCGCCGCTTGCATGGGATGATATCGGGGAGAGGGAAATGCTAGGCCCAGAAATGATTATTCAGACGGTTGAAGTGGTTAAAGGAATTAGAGAGCGACTTCGAGTTGCGCAGGATCGGCATCGTCATTGGACGGACCAGCATCGTAGGCCGTTAGAGTTCTCTGTTGGGGACCACGTATTCTTGCGGATCTCACCTACTCGTGGGGTCATTAGATTTGGCGTTCGCAAGAAATTGAGTCCGCGGTACGTGGGCCCATTTGTTATCCTTGATCGGATAGGCGATGTTGCTTATCGTTTATCCCTTCCACCTTCGTTACGAGAGGTGCATGACGTGTTTCATGTATCTCAATTACGTAGATATGTATCGGACCCAAGCCATATCCTCTATCATTCTGAGCTGGTTATTGGTAACAACCTGTCTTACGAGGAACAGCCTGTGTCCATTTTGGACCGATGGGAGAAGATACTTAAGAACCGAACAATTAGTCTTGTCCGTGTTGCTTGGGGTCATCACTCATTGGGAGAGTCAACGTGGGAACGTGAGGATGATACCCGATCACGGTATCCACACCTGTTTGACCCACAAGGTATATCTCTTTCTGTATACCTTGATTGTCCTGATTCCTCATGCTTATCACCTTATGGGTAGAGCTACTTGATATCGTAGATTGATGAATTTACATATATAGTACTTGATTTTGATATGGTAAAAATGATTGCTTGCTCACTGGAATTGCTTGTATTAGTTTAGCTCCGATATTTCTACCTGCTTGGATTTGAAATTCCGAGGACGGAATTTTTCTAAGGTGGGTAGAGATGTCACTCACCGTTCCCAGAATGCATATTTTTATACATGTACTATTCAAATGTATTCATTTAATATTTATCATGTATTATCCTGTATTTAAATTCCTTTAATTTCATGTTAATTAATTATCTGCTCTTTAATTTTCATGTTAATTAATTTTCTGCAATTTTATTTCTGCATTTTATTTCTGCAATTTTATTTCTGCATTTTATTTTTGCATTTTATTTTTGTATTTTATTTCTGCATTTTATTTTTGCATTTTATTTTCTGCTTTTAACTTCTCTGCTTTTAGTCTTACTATTAGGTTCTGCTTGGTTGGGTTTATTGGTGGTTCACGAGAACCGAACCCCACAAACCCCCACCTACCACCACCCTTAGCTATTTAAAGCCCCCATCTCCTTCTCTCTCTTCATAACTTTCCTTCACCATTACTTCTTCTTCTTCCTCCTCATCACTTCTCCACCTACCAGCAGTAGCAGTAGGCAAGTACATCTTGCTCTCCTTCACCCATTTTTATGGATCATTTGTCTTCCTCTCATGATCCTAAGAGAGTTTAGTACTTGGCATTTTTGATTTCTTTGGCTCGTTTCTCCCAGATCTAAGTTGTTGTATTCTCGGTTGTCCATGGGTTTTGATCTACAAAAACTGGCGTGTTTTCGAAAATGGATGGTTCATGTGGTAGAGCTTCTCGTTCTTCACCATTCTGAACCATGGGAACTTCATTTCTGGCTTGGAACGAAGGAGTTCGGGAGATGTTGTACGCACACGTCTTTACGTGTTAGCGTGGATTTTTAGTCACGCACACGTCTTTACGTGTTGGCGTGAATTTCTTGTCACGTTCACGTTCTTACGTGCCAGCGTGAGTTTTTAGTCACGCACACGTCTTTACGTGTTGGCGTGAATTTCTTGTCACGCTCACGTTCTTACGTGCCAGCGTGAGTTTTTAGTCACGCTCACGTCTCTACGTGCGTGCGTGACATTTGAGTTACGCACACGTCTTGCGTGCGTGCGTGAATTACCCTTCACGCCCACGCTGTGCGTGCGTGAATTACCTTTCACGCTCACCCTTCACGCCCACGCTGTGCGTGCGTGAATTACCTTTCACGCTCACCCTTCACGCCCACGCTGTGCGTGCGTGAATTACCTTTCACGCTCACTTTTCACGCTCACGCTGTGCGTGCCAGCGTGAACCACTTTTCACGCTCACGCTTGCCAGCGTGAATCACTCTATACGCTCACTCCTTCATGCTAAGCTTGGCGTGACTTGTTGGCCTTAGCATAGACTTGTTGGCGTGACTTGTTGGCCTTAGCATAGACTTGTTGGCGTAACTTCCTGACCTGGGTGTTTCTATTTGTTCTATAATTTATTTATTTAATGTTGGCATGATAATTCTCCTATTATATCCTTATGCCTTTTTGCATGAACTTGATAATCTTAGCATGTTAATGATTGTGTATTAGTGCCCTGTGTCTTGATTGGTTTATGGATACCCAGTAAGACTGGAACTTAACCTTGAGAGTTATAGACTCGACCCCATTTAATACTAATTGACTTTCATGCCTTGTCACCATTGATAATAATGGTTATCTTGACTAAAATTGATCATGCGTTCCTAGTTGGAACTAAGAGACTGGCTAGTCGTCTTATTGAATTAAATGAATGAGACACGTTCATGTTATGAACTATTGTAATCGACTAGCTGATCCCGAATATTGACATACATGCACACATGCAGGCTTCAAATTATTTATTTATTTATTTTCTACAAAAGAAGCATGTGTACTTTATGGTCAAGGCATGATTACTCCGTGGTTAGTTTTGATTGTTGCATTACGCTATGTAAGACCTACAACCTAACCGCACTGGTATCGTTGTAGAGTTGTGCATATCGTACCCCGTACGAAAGTACTCATTTGAATGACCATGATCCACGGCATGGGATTTCACTCAACGTAGAGACTATTAAGTTAAATAAAATAATGATTGCATGGAGAGAATGGATTCCTGAGTTCTTACATGGCAGCCCTCTTGGGACTAGTAGTTCCCGACAGGCCGGCTGGTTCCCACAGATACTGTAAACCTGCCACACGGGCAGGGAGCGGTATCTGCTTATATTATTATTTTATATTGTATATTGATGACGAGCGTCCTGCTGGGACTCGTCTAATTCATGATTGGTGCAATTGATTGACTGGATAGACTAGCCTTGCTCGCACATAGTAAGAACTGAAGAATCTTTATTGCATAATTCCAGGATAACTTGGGACTCACAATAGCAAGCCGTAGGAGTTGATTGGCCGTTCAAGATGATTTGTTTGTGCGCTGTACCTACTCTGTTGCCTAACTGGGATGATCAGAATGTCAGGACATGACGGGCCAACTTCTGTCCTTGTTTGGTTGGGAGGTTGGTTCGAAGTGTCGTGATGTTATGTGAATCCTTGTGGAAAGCAGAGATCTATTATTATATTCTCTTACTTACTGGTTAAATCCTTCATATCGTGCTTCCTTGTGGTACTTGCTATTAGAGGTCTAACCTCTCTGGTTTTGCATGGCCAGATTTAGAGCCGGTTCCCGAGGACTCAGCTTACTTCCACCTCCAAGATGGTCAATACTAGGGGAATGATCGCAGGAGGACTCGAGTAAGTTTCCTTACTTCACCGTTCGTTTTGTTATTTACTTTATACCTAGCCGTTTGCCACCGACATGTTAGTCGGATTGTCTTGTACTCACTTTTACATAATTGTAACTAAGTCAGACTGCAGCTGCTAACAATTGTGTATACTTGCTATATCATCTGGCTATGTTTTATAAAGCCAGATCTCAAGAAAATTTTGACTAAGCATTTGGGACGCCTTACTGCTTTATCTTACATGTTCTCTATTTTTGCTTCTTGTTTGAATGATTGAGACAATAGATGTGAAGTGACCATAGTAAGACTTTTATGTAGTATGCAGCCCCTCGTCTGGTTAGACAGGATTGATCGTATTATACGGTATTCTTCTACCCGTAATACGTAGCTGGCTGAGTCATTCCCCCGCTCTCCAGTATTCTGGTTCTGGGGCGTGACAATCATTCCTATATCGCAGGTTCTCAATGGTACTCTAGTCGTAAGCACCATTGGACTGACCTGCATAGGCCACCACTAAACGTGTCACGATCCGCTCCCGAATATTCGGATACGAGTCGGACATGCCTAGCCTACGTTGGTAGACACAACATAGTAAGCTGTACTAGGCATCTAATAAGTCCAATCACATCATGAAGTCACATTACAACATCTAAACACGTGCCAAAAATAATATTACATACAACATGTCCTTTTAGTACAATATCATCAATTTAAAAGTATAACATATACAATAAAGTCCTAACCCATCATTGGTCTCCTTGTAGCCTCCAGGCTAGCTAACTATCATCTCATTCTGCAGGCCATAATTGCTAAGGTAGAATACATCAGTACCTGTAACGTATCCAGTCAAGAAAGGAGCAAAGTACAATCCTACGAAATGAACATGTACAATGTAAAACTGTAACACAACGAGTATAGGAAAAGTAGAGAACATGAAGTACAGGAAAATAAATACATGAACTGAACCTGAACATTAAATATAAGAAGGAACCTGACATGTGCAATAAATTAAAATACATCTAGAATGTGTGACCGGCTTGGAAAGCACAGGGAACAAGGCACATGAATAATAGTACGACTTAGGTCCCGCGTGCACGGTACGAGGCCTAAGCTATCAACATGTATTTATTTTTGGCTTTGGTCACACACCTGTAGTATTTTCCCTCCCCGGACACATGTAAAATACAAGGAACATGAACAAGAGCACAAGACCATATCGTGTAACATTGTGTCCTGTATGAGATCAATGCAATGTAGAAATTCAAAGTAAGGTTCAATCGTAGTGTACTTGCCTTTGTCCTTACAATTCAATATGTTCCAATGTCCACCTAGAATTGGCAAGAGTAGGTTAGAATCTAACAATGACATTATCTTGCTACGTATTTGCTAACTATTCCTTAAACTAGTTAAACTACCACTATCTATCTATAAAGGCTAAAATTTTATATAGATAATACTAACAAGGAAATAATATTACAATAACTAGGATTTAAAAATAGTTTTTGTAGTTTAATAAATCAATATGTAGGAATATTACTAATAGCAAAAATAATATATATAGATACTGGCATAATAATCATAGTAAAATAGTTGTGGTAAAACATTAGCGAAAATAGTTTTTTATAAAAAATTTATAGTTAAAATATGTTTTAGTTAGATAATCATACATTAATATTTATAGGTAAAGTATATAAACATATTAAGTACACTTAATAATATTAATTAATATATTTATCAAAATAGTATGAAATATATATATATACAATGCATACACACGTACTTATTAATTATTTACACAAACTATTATAAATACCAATATTTTCCCTATATCTAACGTGGCCTTAAACCCAGGCCTACTGAAATTAACTAGTTACACATAGTAGACGCTGAACCCACAATTCACAAAATTTAAACAATGCTACTGGGCTTTAGGCCCAGGCCCATGTTTGCAAAAAAAAAAATTTTGTTTATTCCAAACTTGTAAAAGAGTACAAAGTACAATAAATTCTGGGGAAGTACGAGTTTAGGAATCTGATCAGAAGACGATCACTTTATCCCTTGGACTATGTGAACTTGAAGACTGTAGCCTCTGGAGAATGCAGCAACAATTTTGCAAGAGTTCTTGATCTTTGTCTTTGTGTCTGATAATGATTAGAAAATCTATTTATAGAGTTCTTGAAATAACTGTTTTAGCAGTTATTCTGATGGTGCACGAAGCTGGACTGCGCCACATTGAGTTGTGCCAACCTCCTGTTGTGCCAACTTTCATTCAGTTGTTTGTCGTGTACTAACTATATTTAGACGCGTGACATCATATGATTGAGATGTGCATGGTCGTGTACAGGATAGTAGACACGTCTTGAGAGATTAGTGGCATGTGCGCTATGTCATCCTGCTTTAAAATGTAAGTTGTCTCAACTTTATCAGGTTGTACGAGCTTCAGTCAACAAGTCAAACTGTGCTTGATTTGAGCTGCGCCTACACACGTGGCAGCTTCTGAGCAAAAGTAGTTCAGGTTGCGCCTAGGCGCAACTAAGGATTTTGTTTAGATTGCGCCTGGGCGCAACTCACGAAGTGTACAGGGCAGCTGTCCACCAACTTCTCTTGAGCGGCACAATTCACGGGATTCGAAGAGATTTTCTTCGTTCACTGTTGTGTCAGTTGTCAGTATTGTCAGGTAATGATGACCATTAAGTGTCAGATGCCACGTAGGTTTTGGCGCAAAGAGACTGGGCATAGTCTGATATCAGGCGCAACCTGATCAGTGGCACAATCTGTTCTCTGAGCTTCATATCAGTGGCACAACTTGATTTTTGGGGCACAACTTGATCACTGATCAGTATATTGAAGGCGCAACTTGATTTTTTGGCTATACAAGACCCCCTTCAAAGTTTTCAAAACTTAAAAACATTGTAAAGTTTTGGAATACTTCGAACTTTATAAAAGTTTTGACTAAGTCAGGCTGCGCCGGTCAATGCTCGGTCATCATGATTAAATACCTTTCTCGAAAATACTTAATCCTTTCTTCGTCTTCCGGAGTTTCATTGATTACTTTCAGTTTCCCACAAAGAAGAAGAATACGAAGAGTCAATTTATTGATATATATGTAGTAGATAATCTCTGTGCTTTATTCTTCACTTCTGTTCTTCAATAGCCCCCAAGAAAAAAGAGATGGAGTCCAATTCTGACACCACAATCAAGTCTCCTTCAATCGCCCGAGTGGCGGATCATCCTCTGCGGAGCACGTTAATTCAGAAGGATTTCCTTAACCTGATGTGCCGCTCGGGGATCCGCACCATGCAAGAATTGGATGCCGCCCTTCGTCAGACTGATGAAGGCAAGGATAAGAAATAATGTTCTGGGCAGAACAACTTTTTTATTTTTATGTCCTTGATTGTCGGGGTCCACCCGCCTTTATGCAATGAAACCTAGAATTTTTGATTTTGTGTGGTTGTGATTTCGAATGGTGCTCATGGACATATTCTTTTAGCTAATTTTTCGTTTTACTGTTTCTCCTGAAGAACACGTGGCAGTCGTTACACGATTTTAGATGTCCATTTTTAGTTTTTTTCAAAATAGGATCCTAGAACGACGCACCCACCTCATCCTTAACCACTTTAAAAAAGACATCCATAAATGAAAGAATCATTCATATTCTCTCAAAACAAACGTCTTCCCACAAGGTGTCACTTGCGCCACTTCATTCTGATATTATTTGCTTGCATGCTGTGTCTTCAAAAATTGGTAAGTCTCGTCGAAGAATCAATAGTATGAATATTCTTCTTTCGCACCACTTCTGGAGACAAGTATTGATCTGGATGTTGTAGACACTATTGATATGCGCTAACTATTTCTGAGAATAGGCGCACACTGTGGTCCAGTGTTTAGCTCTGATCAGAGGCGTGTATTGCTGTCATACACTTGTTTGATTAGTGCTTAATGATGATATGTGCCTATTTTGAGGCAAAATGCTGATGTGTGCTTGTTTGTAAGCGCATTGCTGATGTGCGCCTGTTTGTAGGCGCAATGCTGATGTGCGCCTGTTTGTAGACGCATTGCTGATGTGCGTCTGTTTATAGGCGCAATGTTGATGTGCGCCTGTTTGTTGGCGCAATGCTGATAGATTCTGCTAACTTCTCCTGTTTCATTGATATTTGCAGGGACTTGGTTAGCGAGCTTCTTCAGAACTGACATTGGTGATCTGGATGTTGCAGAGAACATTCTTCTGACACCCACATCAGACAGCTCATGTGGTTCTGACACTCAAATCAGACAGCTCAGGACTCTTCATGTTAAGAAGGGTCTTCCTCAGATGGTAGGAAGAGCCTATACACATGAGAGTTGGATGGTGAAGACGCAGAACTAGGAATTGTATCACAAGGGCGATCTCATTCCAAGTTCACCTGGCGGGCTGTCTTCTCTCCACCAGTTGTATTGACAACAGCTCATCTTTGTGCTGCTGCGCTCTGGAGTTCTCCTCTCACCTTTCTCAGAGAGAAGACCAGAGTTAATTCCATTGTATGGCTCGTTGCTTCAGGTCGAGATGACAAGGAATTGCCACCAACAAATAAGAAGATCCAAAGATGTAATAGACCTTCATTATCGATAGGAATGTAATAGACCTTCATTAGAATGAAAATCCAAGATGTAATAGATTTTTATCAAGATGTATCTATGCTTTTAAAGAAGGAATAAAGAAATAATTGTCTCATTATTCTTTTTTTTTTATAATTTGATTTTGCTATGCTGTCATAGATAACAGAATCCAGAGAGGATTATGAATGTGGCAAATTGTTTTGATGTGAATATTTGGAATTCAAATACGTAAGAGACATAACCTCTCACTATGATGAATGAATGGATGACCATTCACTTCAATTTTCGAGGAGGAAATGAATGAATGGTCGTTTAAACTTTCGAAGAAGAAAGCGAATGAATCAAGCACGTCGGTTTCGAAGAAGGAAAGATGAAGAGTCGTTTATGAATGAACCGTTAGAAATGAACAAACAGTTATGCCTCTTTCCAAAAGTCACGTTATTTCTCAAGGCTAATTAATTAATTGTTCTGCCTATAAATATTGTCAATCTTTTTTCTTTCTGTGCAAAAAATGTCTTCCAAAGATTTGATTGCTCCGAAGACTGAAGAAGAAATCGAAACTTCCTTTACTGAGCCTCCAGTGCCTTCTTAAAAAGAAAGGGGTGAAGGCTCAACTGTTCCTCCTGCACCAGGACAGGATTTGATCTCCAAGTTAGTGGAGCCTGGAAAAACTGCCGAAGAAGAGGCATTGAGGATGGCTGTTTGTGAGTTCTTGGTGTGTTCAGACAATGAGATCTTTTAACGGTTGGCAAACTTTGTATTTAATCAGGAAGGGTTAGGGCCACCTCCCCGTCCTTAATATTATGTAATTCCATTCTACTTTTGAATAAAAAAATAAACTTTTATTTACATCATGTCTCTTAAAATAAAGTATATTTTGACTTTATACATAATATTTCTTGAGAAATTTTCCATTGATGGGCATCATAGCAACTATGCCATCCATATCTATTAAATGATAGGCTCCATTAGAGAAGACTTTATTTATCACATATGGTCCTTCCCATTTTGCCTCGAACTTGTCTTTGCTCATATGTGGCATAGTCATAGGACGTCTGACTGTAAGAACCAACTCGCCTTCTTGAAATGTTCGCACTCTGACTTTGCGATTGAAAGCTTTTGAAATTTGGGCCTGATAAAGTTTGATATGCTGTTGAGCTAATAACCTTTTCTCGTCGAGCGCCTTCAATTCCTGAAGTCGAAGATGATCATTATTATCTGTAGTAAGCTCATTAGCAATGGCGATTCTCAATGATGGAATTTGAATTTCCAAAGGTAGAACAGCTTTACATCCATATAACAAAAAAAAATGGTGTACAACCTGTGGGGTTACGGACAGTAGTACGATATGCCCATAGACATTCTCCAACTTTATCACTCCAATTATATTTGTTAATAGAGACAAACTTTTTAAGGAGTTTGATAATGGTCTTGTTGAATTCTTCAGCCAACCCGTTAGCCGCAGGATTATAGGCTGCAGAGGTGACATTATTAATTCTGTTGTCATCACAGAACCTATTAAACTTCTGGCTGATGAATTGCGGCCCATTATCATGGACAATTCGGCGAGGAACACCAAATCCGTATATCACATGATGTTTGATAAAGTTGATGACACTACTCGTTTTAACTTCAGCCAAAGGTATAGCTTCTGCCCACTTGGAGAAATAATCGGTTATAGATAAGATGAACCGATGTCCTTTAGATGAAGGAGGATTGATAGGGCCAATTATATCCATGCCCCAAGCTTTAAAAGGCCATGAGGCTGCAGTTGGATGAAGAAATTCCGACGGTTGATGAATAAAATCTGCATGAATTTGACATGCACGACATTTTCATGCATAATCAATAGCATCTGATACCATAGAGGGCCAGTTGTAGCCCATACGTCGGATACGATCCTGTAATTTAGGAATGGGTTGACGTGCTCCACAAACGCCATCATGAGCTTCACGTAATATCTGCTTTGCTTCATCACCAGCGAGACACCTCAAGAGTAATCCATCAAAAGTTCTTCGATATAGTGTCTTAGTAGTATGATTATAATAGAATCGAAGTGATCGACGACGGATACTTGTAGCTTCTTTAGGATCTTCTGGCAAAATGTCAAGCACTACAAAATCAATGAAAGCTACTCTCCAATCTTCACCAAGGATATTGACTTCAGTTAGGTTGCTGAATTCAATGTTATGGTTGTTTTCGACACAGAATAATTCTCTATTAGAGATAACAACCATCTGTTGCCTTTTGACTGTAACTGCTAATACCGCAGCTAGGTTAGCTAAGGCATCATCTTCTGTATTGCATGCCCGACGTTCATGTTCGATGAAGAATCCTTTAAATGAAGATGCTATCCTGGTTGCCACTTCATGGTATGGTACTAGATCTTGATGTTGGACTTCATATATGCCTCTAACCTGATTAACAATCAGCTTAGAGTAACCATATACTTCGAGATATTCAATACTCAATTGTTTGGCTAATTGAAGTCCGATGAGCAAAGCATTGTATTCTGCCACATTGTTGGAGCATGATTCATCTAAAGAATAGACCCTTTGAATAGTTAATCCATCGGGTGAAACAAGAACAATTCCTACTCCAGCCACAAGGGTACCTCCAGGTCCAATTCTAGAAGCTCCATCAAAGAACAACCTCCGGGTAGGAAATTCTTCTGAGATCATATTTGATTCCAATGTTTCGTCCGGAATCTCATCATAGAGTTTGGATGTCTCAGGGACATGGTGAGCTGCTAAGAAATCTGCAAGTGCTTGACCTTTCATAGACTTTTGAGGAACATAAATCATATCATATTGTGCTAATATTATGGCCCACGTAGCAAGCCTAGAATTGAGTGTACTCGGCTTCTTCATTAAGACTCGAAGAGGATTGACTCGGGATATGACATGAATAGTTTGGCCTATGATGTAATGCCTTGTCTTCTGAACAGCAAACATTAAGGCTAAACATTCATTTTCTACCGTACTATAACGAGGTTCAGCTCCAATCATCATTCGACTAAAATAGTAGATGGCTTGCTCATGGCCTTCCTTGTTCTTCTGAGCCAGCAAAGCTCCCAATGAATGATCCATTACCCGAACATACATTAAAAAAGGTATTCCTGAGATCGCTGGTACAAGAACCGTTAGGCTCATTAAATACCGCTTTATGTCATCAAATGCTCGTTGACATTCTTCCGTCCAGACGAAAGATACACCTTTCTTCATTAATTGAGTAAATGGTCTGCAACGTCTAGATAAATTCGAAATGAACCGCCTGATGTACGCAAGTCGACCTTGGAATCCTCGTAGCTCTTTTAGGTTACGTGGAGGACGCATCTCTTGAATGGCTTTGATCTTCTGGGGATCAACGTGTATAACTTTAGAGGTAATGACGAAGCCGAGAAACTTACCACTAGAGACACCCAAGAAAGACTTGGTGGGGTTCATTTTGAGTTGATGCTGGCGCATTAGATTGAAGATAGTTCTTAAATCTTGAATATGATCTTCTTTGAGACGACTTTTGACAACAATATAGTCAACATAGCATTCGATAGTCTTTCGCAAATGATCTCGAAAGATAGTACTCATAGCTCGCTGGTAAGTTGCACCTGCGTTCTTAAGACCAAATGGCATGACCGTATAACAGTACACACCCCGAGGAGTACGAAACGAAGTATGTTTTTCATCTTCAGGATCCATCCGGATTTGATTATATCCAGAAAACCCATCCATAAAAGAAATTCGTTCGAATCCACATGTATTGTCGATCATAACATCAGTAATTGGGAGATGGAATTTTTCTTTAGGGCAAGCATCATTGAGATCCCGAAAGTCTATGCAAACTCGAACCTTTCCAGTGTTCTTCAGGACTGGGACGACGTTGGCCACCCAGTCAGGATGTTGTTCTTCTCTGATAAAACCACAAGATATAAACTTTTTGACTTCATCATCAATTGCATCCATCATTTTAGGCTTGAATCGTCGTTGTTGTTGTTTAACCGGCTTGGCATTCGACAAAATGTTAAGCTTGTGAGTTACAATTTGAGGATCTAATCCCGGCATATCTTCGTAACTCCAGGCGAAGACGTCAATGTTTTCACGAATAAGGTAAATTAGTTCTTGTTTATCATCCTCTGGGAGATTCTTGCTAATGAAGATTGGTCGTGATACGCCTTTCTCTCTAATATCGATTTGGACTAGTTGATCCTCAGTAGGTGGTTCTCGTTGTTCAAAACGAAGTTCCTACTGATTGTCCATCCTTTGTGCCCAAGGATCCATTTCAGTAGCTTCTTTAATGTCACTTTCATCATCTTCTGAGAATTCGTCAGACACCATGTTAGAAGATACTATCACCTTATGAACATAACCGATGCTGGTATCAGAATCCCATGAGATAGAATCAGAAGAATTTGAACGTTCTTCTTCATCAGATTCAGAAGGTTCTGGAGTTAGAAGTAGTGACGTATAACCTAGTCCTCGTTTCGTTTTACTGTGGTACTGTTGTGATTTTCCTTTTGGAACAGCAATACGAAGAGGGGTTCGCCTTCCTTTACCATTATTGAGGCATGTTATGAAATTATATCCCATTTTACGGATGATGGCTTTGGATTGTGGACTATAGCGTCGTAATTGTAGCCTTTCTGTATCATCTCTATTGTCATTATAGAGCATGATTTTTGGTTTTTCTCTTTTGTTGAAGAATATAGGCTTTTCATCTTTCTTTCGAGACAGTACTAAGAAGTACAACTCTTGTATTGAATCCAGTGATACCACATTTCGTCGAGATGATACGACTTCTATTGTAAGTGGCTTAAAGCTATCTAGTATATCCAGATAACACTGAGTATAGTAAAAGACATCTGTATACTGCAAATGAGATGCTATATTAATTTTTACATCATCATTTACAACAGGGACTTTAGCCTTAGCAGGCTTAGTCAGATTGATGACAAGAGGGGGAGAAGAAGAACGAGAAGAAGGAGGGAGTTTCTTGCGACGAAGATCGATTACAAGCGGCTCAGAAGAGGTGAGCTCCCTTTGTTCCTGACTATTACCTTTAGGTTGCTTCTCATGGGAAGGAAGATAGATAGTCAGTGGTTTGGAAGACTGAGGACAGGAGGTGCGTCCTTTAACTGGAATCACCAGAGTATCATTAGGTATACTCTTCTGTTCTTCATCTGTGTCTATTGCTAGTACCACCTTCATGAATTCCTCTTTGTATATACGAGAATCGTTGCAGTATGCTTCAACTCCTTTGAAAGGATTCAGATCTGCAACCTCTTTTTGGACTTCTCCATTACCATCCACATATTTGAAACATTGGTGGAGCGTAGAGGGTACAATATTGTGTTCATGGAGGAATGGCCTTCCCAACAAAGCATTGTATGAGCCATGATTGTCAATAACATAGAAAGTTACCTTTGTACGAAGATTACCAATTTGAAGTTTTAAGCGTATCTTCCCCAAAGGTTCACTTCTTCCTTGATTGAATCCCAGGATGGTAGTGATAGTTGTAGAAACATTATGTACTGGGATTTTCAAAGCATCCAATAAGGACTTTGGCATGATGCTAAGTGCAGACCCGGGATCAATCAGAATGTGGTCGACTTTCATGGTGTCCACATACCCCGTAAAATAGTGAGGACGATCATGACGATTGTCTTCTAATAACATGTCATCTTGTGTAAAAGTGATATTGGGCATTAATTAAAATACACTATGACAATGTGCACAGCTGACTGGCTCCTTTTCGGGCTTTTTGAGAAGAGTCAAACAAGTGTCAGCCTGCATCAAGGCTTTACTTAACGTCTCACGAGTTTCTTTTGAGAGACGTAAAAGTTTAAAGATTGACAATCTTGCTGGAGTATTAGCCAATTGAGCCAATATGTCAAAATTGTAAGGCTTTTTAAGTCCAAGAGATGATGACTTCTTCAATGCTTTATCAAAGAGAACAGGTTGCTTTCCCTTGTCTGCTGATGTTGGTTTAGGAGGAGATGGCTTGACCACTGGCAAGGATACAGAAGGTGTATCTTCAGTAGGGGAAGATGATGGAGGAAGAGCATCCGGGGATGGAGCATGGTTCTCTTGATTTTCGGAATACTCCCGAAGATAGGGTTTTTCAGATCTAGTGCCCATTAGAATTTCTTCTTTTGTTAATGGTTCAAAGGTTACCATATTACAGTTCTTGGATTTAGACTTGGGATGCTTCTTTTGCTTAGAAGAGGAAGGCGTTTCAAATTCTGCCACCAGATCTGGATAAATCCATATAATCTCTTCTCTGTCAGTTGACATCGGAACAAGACCTTCATTTTGACGAGGCAGGATATTCACAATTTTTAGAGTAGTTCTTGGAATGGAGACAGCACCATCTTGTACGAGTTGTGGCAAAAAATCATCGAATTGGAGAGAAACCACATTAGCAGTCACCGTTTTCTTGTCCTACTGTAGAGTAACTGCTCCAGAGTTGACCAACTCCTGGATTTTGCCCTTGAGCACATAACATGCTCTGGTTGGATGTCCTATGAATCTGTGATAAACACGGTATTTAGTGTGATCAGTTTTACCAACTTCTTCTGGTCGCTTTGCCTCTGGAAGCTAAAGCTTGTTGCTTTTGATTAAGCAATCGAAGATGCTTAAAGTATCATCTTCGTCGAAAGAATACTCTTCTTTTGGACAAGTTAACTTTTGCAATGGTGTCGATAGGGCGGATGCCGTCTGAGTAACATTGACAGCTGAAAACTCTTTGCCTTTGAGATTAATGGCCAGTGTTTCTTTATTCTTGCGGTTATTCTGGCGATTACTACCCCCGGGTGTAGACTATTACTGCTTAAACTTTTCGGCACTAACTTCTGCCGCCTTTGCATTAACAATGAAAGAAGGACAATCATAGAATTGTGTAGATCCTGTCCACATACTGATAATAGGCAACAAGTTTGATTTGCAAGTGTCTATTGTTACAGCAGATGGAGTACCTAAAGGCATTTTAAGTGCCTCTCAGCTGAATCTTTCAACGAATCTCTCTGTGGATTCATTGTGCCTCTGTTTAATTTTAATGAGGGCAGACATTGTCATGTCATTGACTCCCTCATAAAATTGTTCCAAGAACATTTGCTTGAAACCAGCAAAAGAAGTGATACAGCCAACAGGTAGGCTACGATACCAGTCATATGCTGTACCGGCTACACAACCAACGAACACTCTGGTAAGAAGAGCATCATTTGGCTGTAATTGATCAGTCATCACTTCAAAATAATTGATGTACTGAATTGGAGAAGTGCTACCATCAAACAGCATAATGGTTGGGAACCTATATTTAGAAGGAAATGGAACCTCCTTCCACTCTGTAGGATATGGTTGCTTTATGCCCAATCTTTGTAGGCCATCCTTCTGCTTGAAGGCCTCAAACTGAGTGCGCAGAAGTTTCACAACCTCATTTGTATCCCCTGATGTTTGGAAATTGGTAGGCTGGTTAGAAGTGTTGGGAGGAGGAACAGCGTGGTAATTACCACCCCCAGCACCAGACTGACTTGGATCAGCTTGAGTTGGCACAAAAGCAACCTGAGGGGCTGGTACCCCCAGACTAACAGGTACAAAAGATGCTATAAGCTCCAAATTTGTAGCAGGGTTTACAATCAAAGATAATGTATGTTGAGCCATCATTATGGTATGCATGCTTGCAACCATTTCTGCCATGGTTTTCAATTTGCCTTCTAATGCAACAATTCGTTGCTCTTGGCTGGTTGACGTAGAGGCATCTTGATCTTCCGTAATGGTATATGCCGTCACTTCTCTTGCTGCTATTGATGAGATAATTTGTTCAGAACTTTCACTATCTGTATCAAACTCCGAAAGAGATTCCTCTCCCATATGAGTGATGGGGAGATCTTCTTGATTAAAGACACCTTGGATCAAATGATGATTTTTTGATCTAGTGTATTGAAAGACACCTTCATTGGATGCATGGATCCGGTCTAACTATTGTTGACTGGGATTACGGGATGTATTACGTCTTGGACGTTTCCCACCCCAAGTGCCTTGAGAAGTCATGTTAACAGAAGTATATAATAGTTTATCTTTGTCTTCTATTATATGTTCAGGAGTTGAAGCATAGTTCAGACGATCGAAGACAGATCGTCGAGCCAATTAGCAACAACAGTTGATGACAAATTCATGTAGGTAGTGGCGATTTGAAGCACGATTTGGAGGTGAGGAAAACATTCCCGTAGTCTCCCGTCTTTGTGTAAGACATTGCCGGAGATCAGTTACAACCATAGGACGAGAAGAAGTCGGAGAACATATTCCTTAATGATGTTAGGAACATGTCTCCTATTCTTCAAGTGTTTAGTTCCTTGAGTGTACAAAGATGTACTCAACTCATTAGCATAGGTAGATGGGTCTTTCGTTTCAAACTTTGACTTTTGGTACAGATTGGCCTTTGGCATAGGGTTCTTGCGTTTTGCCAAAGTTGATATTGATTGACGCCTATTGAGATAAGCGCGTAAGTCTAAAAATTCTGCTCCCGGTATCTCTGTTTGTGATACTTTCAATTTTCCTTGCTTGGATCTTGAAATTTGTAAGGTAGAAAAGTCTTGGCCAAACCCCATAGGGGTAGGTAAGATACCTCTCTGATCATTATTCTTTCCGGCATCAGAGATTCGAGGGCCTCTGTTTACAGGAATAGAATCTGGTATATCTCCTCTGAGTCATAGACCAGGGAGGTTTCAGGAAAGACCAAAGGGTGCTTTCCGTTGTTTTGAACAGGGTTAGCTAAGAAGCGTTTCCCTTTGTTCTGTTGTGTGGCCATTTTAGGCATAGGATGTGCTAATTGAGAAAATGTCATAGGACTTTTTCTTTTGTTCTGTCTAGTGTTGGCACTAGGAAATGAATCCTCTAAGTTCAGAACTTGAGAATTGGAAGAGGAAATAGCCAAAAGACTAGTTCCCTTGAGTTACGTCGGAGTTGCAGATTGTTTGGGTTGCGCCGTAGTCCTACGGACTACTGGTGGCGCCTTGGCAGCAACATTGGTAGACTGTGCCTCGACAGTAGCTTGAACTGATTGCACCTTGGCAGCAAAGACCGGCTGTACTGGAGCCACTGAGGCGGATTGCTCCTTGGTCATTGAGCACTCAAGTTGCACCTGGGCAACAGCGACTGTAGGAGATTTAGGAATCCACACAGTCCTGTTCTTGGCGATAGCCACCGTGTGCTTGTTTCTCTTGGTGCTGATCATATTCTCGTAGGCTGTCTGGTTGACTTGAACAACTAGAGCCTTCTGCGTCTTGCCGATCGACGCAATGTCACATTGAGTTGTCACTTTCTCATCGGAGGAGAAAGTCGTCCCCAGCAGAGTCGCCATTTTGTTTGCAAAAAACAAAATTTGTTTATTCCAAACTTGTAAAAGAGTACAAAGTACAACGAATTCTGGAAAAGTACAACTTTAGGAATCTGATCAGAAGACGATCACTTTATCCCTTGGACTATGTGAACTTGAAGACTGTAGCCTCTGGAGAATACAGCAACAAGTTTGCAAGAGTTCTTGATCTCTGTCTGTGTGTCTGATAATGATTGGAAACTCTATTTATAGAGTTCTTGAAATAACTGTTTTAGCAGTTATTCTGATGGTGCGCGAAGCTGGACTGTGCCACATTGAGTTGCGCCAACCTCCCGTTGTGCCAACTTTTATTCAGTTGTCAGTCGTGTACTAACTGTATTTAGACGCATGGCATCATATAATTGAGATGCGCGTGGTCATGTACAGGATAGTAGACACGTCTTAAGAGATAAGTGGCATGTGCGCCATGTCATCTTGCTTTAGAATGTAAGTTGTCTCAACTTTATCAGGTTGCGCGAGCTTCAGTCAACAAGTCAAACTGCGCCTGATTTGAGCTGTGCCTACACACGTGGCAGCTTTTGAGCAAATGTCGTTCAGGTTGCGCCTAGGCGCAACTAAGGATTTTGTTTAGATTGCGCCTAGGTGCAACTCACGAAGTGTACAGGACAGTTGTCCACCAACTTCTCTTGAGCGGCACAATTCACGGGATTCGAAAAGATTTTCCTCGTTCACTGTTGTGTCAGCCGTCAGTATTATCAGGTAATGATGACCATTAAGTGTCAGATGCCATGTAGGTTTTGGCACAAAGAGACTGGGCGCAGTCTGATATCAGGCGTAACCTGATCAGTGGTGCAATATGTTCTCCGAGCTTCATATCAGTGGTGCAACTTGATTTTTGGGGCGCAACTTGATCACTGATCAGTATATTGAAGGCGCAACTTGATTTTTAGGCTCTACAGCCCAGACCTCCATTAGCTATATGAACTTATTTACTGGAAAAATAAAACAATATCTAACTCTCAGGCTTTGATGCCCAAGCCCACTTAACCTAGGGTTTTAAAACCTCAGCCCTTCTTCTCTCTCTAGGGAGAGAGATGCAGCCGATCCCCCAAATCAAAGCTCAGAATACGAGTGGGAAACTTACCGAGGTTGTCACACGGTGGCACAGCGAGACAACATGGTGACGCGATCGGTGGCACACAGGTGAGGCCGGCGGCCAAAGATGATCTGGCCGGTGTCAAACTTGGCAGAAGAGCACGGGAAAGGCTCCCCGAAGGGCGGAGGAGGCAGCAACTTCCTCGCCGCAAGGCCTCGGTGGAGCACCGGATCGGAAGGCATCAGAGGGGTGGCCACGATAACTCGGTGATAATGGGGCTCGTCCACGCGCTTGCGTCAAGACGGAGGGCGACGGACCTACGAGTATGTTGGAATAGCTCGGTGGTTTGGCAGATCTGGACTGGTAACTGGTCCAATCGGCCCTAGGCGCCGCTGAGCGGTCATATCCGGTCGAGCATCAAATCTGGCAACTCTCTTGATGGCCAAAAATTTAGTTGTGGTGGCGATCCCTAGTGGCGAGATTGGCTCAACGGTGACTCATCAAATCTCGGGACGGAGGCATGGCAGTGGATCGACGTCGGCAGCCAAGCAGAGTTCAGGTAAGTAAATCGGTTATTTGGGGATGTTAAGATAGAGTTGGCCGGAGCGCTGGAAGATGAGAGGTTCACCGGGATTGGGTCGATCGATGGAGAGGAGCTGGTGGTGGTGTCGGCGAGAAGTTGTGTCGAGATCGGGGAGACAGGAAATGATGGCGAGGATGAATCACCGAAGTTAAGGGGACGGGGGGAGGAGCGATGATGCCGGTGTGTCCTTATCGGATTTGAGAATGACGATGGTCGTAGACGGTGATCGCAGTGGTGTCTGGTGTCGAAGGAAAGGAGGGATGGCCGGAGTTGGCGAGAGCATGGAATTGGGAGTTGAGGCCAGGGAAGCTTGGCTAAATGCTTGGGACAGACCACTTTGGTCCAGTCCAGAATCTTGCAACATGCATGAGGGCTTGGTTGCAGGCAAGGGTGTGAGAGGTGAGGATCTAGAGTGTGAGGAGATTGTGAGTGAACCTGAGATTGAATTGCTTATAGTTCAATATATGTTAAGGATGTATGTGTGTTAGGATATGTGCTAAGTTGGATAGGTAACTAAGGCTATAACCATATGCACATATATAGAGTATTATTAGAGGAACTTGAGAATGGTGTGGTATGAGTGTCTAGTGTCAAAGGCCTGTGAGATAGAGAGGGGTGTGTGTCTATATATAATAAATACATGCATATAAGGTAGATGTCATGTATCTTAAGTATACGTAAATGTATGAGTATTAGTTAATACCTATAGGGATGTATATGTTATAGGAGGATAAGATAAGGGTAGACTACAATGGCAGTGGCAAGAAAGCGGTACACCGTCTAAATTGGCCGGTGAGCGGCTGTCTGACGACGGATTACGACGCAGTGCTGGTTAGCAACAAAGGAGAGAGTGAGGAAGAGTGTAGAAATAATGTAATAAAATATTGGGAATGTCCCCAATATTTTAATAGGAATAGAGTGGAGTGTTCCACAAGCCATGGATAGCAATCTATGTAAATTGTATTAGATCTATGCCTTATAGTGAAAGACCATAAGTAACCTCTAACTAACAATAACTAACTCAAACTAATTGCTAACTAATTATTAGTTAATAACTAATCACAAACAGTTAGTAATAATTGATTAACTATAGCTTAATTAGTCCAACTCCTACTCCATAATCTCTCAGTATTACAATAAACCCGGAATGAAAAGAAATAATTAATTAATTTTAGATTAATCTTTAACTATCAAGATTTAAAGACAACATAAGTTAGTTAAAACATATTCTTATAAATGGCGATTTAAGAGTTAAAATAAACAAGTTATTACTAAAAATCAAATTAAAAAAAAATTATGATATCCAAAATAGAATTTCAGAAATATAATTCTAGCAAAATTCCATAAATCCTTAAAATGATTTTAGGTAGTTATATGGAGTGTCAGTCATTGTGGACTTGGTGTATCCATATGAGTGATAAGGGAAGTGTAATGAAGAGTATTACATGTAGTTAGTAGATATGAATTAGAAGGGAAGAGTGAGTATCAATAAATTTGTGTGTGTGTTCTTTATATGAGAGTGTTAGTTAGCAAGGGTATATGGGTTGGCTAGGATCATTGTTTAGATTTTACCTTAGGCTCAGTCTACTTCCTTGTTGATTGGCTCAGTCTTTTGGTTGCTGCCTCTTGTGTCCAATTATATCTTGTGGTTCATCATGTATGCAATGTATATATATGTATGTACGTGTGTCTTTATATTTATAGCTAGATATCATATTAGTGTATAAATATGCTAGGACTGAATCTCCCTGTTTTTGAGTTTAGTGAGTGAGAAGAGGGTTGGAGATATAGGAATATTGAGTGTGTGGGTGTTTAGAGGGTTGAGTTGTGACTGGGAGTAGAGTTTAGTGTCAGTGTAAAACCCCTATTTTTTTATAATTATTTTTTTATTATTTTATTAGACATAAAAATGAATTTATATAATTTGTGGTTTTTTTTTTTTGATGACGCGGTTTGGCAATTCAGCCCGAACAGGGCCGAACAAAATTTAAGCCCATGTGAGCATGTGGGGTGACTAAGATGGCCACGTAGGAACATTTCATGTGTGTGCATATATTTTAAATAATTTTGAGACTTGATTGAATATTTATTGACTTTTGGTATAAAATTTATGTTTTATTAACAAAATAATATTTTACAAGATGGTAAAATTTTTGGACCCATACATGGGTGAGCGGTAAAGTTCACCCATTGGGACAATTTTATTAATTTATTATTATTAAAGTTATTTTGTGGAGTTTAATAAACATGAATGTTCTATAGATATATTATTATTATTGTTAGTTGATTTATTGCGATTTGAATTTTATATATATGTAGATATGTGTAAATATATTAAATAATTGGGTAGATGATATTTAATTTGGTATTTAAATTTTTAAATAAGATTTATGGATATATGCATATATATATATACATGGTTATTAAATATATAGATACGTAAATATATTTAAATATATATATATATATATATATATATATATTTTTAAATATATATATATATATTTAAATATATATATATATTTAAATATATATATATATATATATATATTTAAATATATATATATATATATATATATATATATATATATATATATATATATATATATAAAAATATATAATATATATATATATATATATATATATATATATATATATATATATATTGTTGGCCCATTTCATGGTCACACCCGATTTCGATAATCAACATATACTTAAGTCAATACACAAAATATACAAACTGCTGCTAATCATTTCAGGATATATGAAATCAATTTCAACGGACGTTGTACTGCATCAACGAAGCATCGACATCATCAAATCTGAAGATGACTCATTTTATATTTTATTCTGTATTATACATTTTATTGAGTCTAGGATTTATTTTGTAAAATCAGTTTTGGTAATACTGGCTTAGGGTTATTTCAGTCCACATTCTAAAAAGCCTACCCATTACCACTCATATATCTTTTTACACTCATATATTATTTTTTACAAAATATTCCAAAAATCTTTGAAAAACAATTTCTGATGAATTATTTCGAAAATCTCCTGACAGAACTCCTAACCGAGTTCGGACCGAACTCTGTCCGAGTTCGGTCAGTTTGTATTCAAACTTCTGTTGGCTCCAAATCTGCGAGCAACGTTTCTTTGCGAGATATATGCATCCGAACTCTGCCCGAACTCTGTCCGAGTTCGGTTTCAGAAAACACCTATAAATAGAGAAGAACTTTTCGTTTCAAATCATTCATTCACTCTTCATCTTCTCTTCTCTACTATTCAAGTATTTTCAAACGATCCAAGATTTTCAAATCATACTTATACACCTCTTAGCCAAAATCTAGTACTATCAGAGTTGATTTAGAGTCTTTTGGTACTCCAAGAGTTGTAAAGAGGTCGTTCCAAGTTCAACAACTTTTCCTGTTGTGGAGCTGGTCGTGCGTTCGTCACCAAGCACGTTGTTGTGAAGCTGGTCGTGCGCTTGTCACCAAGCACGGTGTTGTAAGAGACTGCAAGCTCTCAGTTAAAGCTTGTGCCATTAGTGGATTAACATCGAGCAAGAGTACTCGAGACTGGATTAGTCCTCTCAGAGGGATACCAGTATATATCGATGTGTCGCTGAGTTTGAATTCTCTATCTCTTGCTGCATTTATATTTACTGTCTCTTATTTCACTGCCATAGTTTAAAGTTTTAATTGGTGATTATTTTCTGCTGCACACACACACTCTAGTCACCCCCCTCTAGAGGTGCTCAACGGTTCTACAATTGGTATCAGAGCGGGTTATATTATAATATAACATACCTCAGAGAGTATATATATGGCAGCCGTGAAATCAATATTCAACAGAGAAGGGCAATCCGCAAATAGACCTCCCCTATTTGATGGAACAAATTATACCTATTGGAAAATACGAATGACTTTCTTTCTAAAGTCTCTTGACTTTGATCTTTGGTCTATAGTCATTGATGGATATAAGAAACCAGCACCCACAGTTGTTGAAGGCATTCTTATGGAAAAGCCTCATGACAAATACACTGAAGCTGAAAAAGCTAAGGCTAGTCTTGATGCTCGTGCCATCGATGCACTATTCTGTACAATTGACAAAACGGAGTTCAACAGAGTTTCAACCTGTAAGACATCTCACGAAATTTGGAAACTTCTTGAGGTAACTCATGAAGGTACTTCCCAAGTGAAGGAATCCAAAATTAGTAGACTGACACAGGAATATGAATCTTTTAAGATGAAACCCGGTGAGTCAATTACACAGATGTTTACTCGTTTCCTTGATATAACTAATCCTTTGCAATCTCTTGGTAAGGATTACATCAATCATGAGAAGATCAAAAAAGTGATGCGTGCTCTAACAAAGAACTGGAATCCAAAAGCCACAGCAATTATTGAAGGAAACGATCTCACCACTATGTCCTTGGAAACACTGATGGGGAAGCTGATGATCCATGAACTTGATTTACAAGAGTTTGAGGAAGCAACACCAAAGGAAAAATCTATTGCCTTCAAAGCTCAAGCAAGAAAATCAACATGCAATGACTCCGATGAAGAATCATCAAGTGGTGATGAACAAGCCCTACTTGTGAAGAACTTCAGGAAATACCTAAAGTTTACAAGCAGAAAGAAGAAAGATATCCAAGAAAGCAATGAAGATGAAACCATATGCTTTGGATGCAAGAAGTCAGGGCACATGAAGAAGGACTGTCCAACCACCAAGAAAAGCAGTCCATATGACAGATCAAGATCAAGCAGAAAAGCAACATCTGGTCGAAAGTATGCCAACACAAGTATCTGGCATGAAAGTGATGCTAGTGATTCAGAAGAAGAGGATAGACCCTGCGGCAATGCAAATGTCTGTCTTATGGCATTTGATAAGGTATCGTCAAACCCTCTATATGATGATTTTACTTTCGATGAGTTAGAAAATGCCTTTAGCGATTTACTTGAAGAACACAAAAATGTGCTTGACAAGTATAAGCAATCTCGAAAAGAGATTAAGGCATACACAACTGAGTTAGCTAGACTGTCCAATCTTATTCAAGATATTAAAGAGACGTCTACTACCGGTAACACGGAAGAGATAGCCAAGCTCAAAGTAGACTATCATGAGGCTATCCTCAATGTTGAAAAGAAAGAAAGAGATTATGTTAAGATGCAAAAGCTGTATGACACAGAGAAGAAGATGCACTTAGTAACAGAACAAAGACTCTCAGTTATGACTGCTAAATATGAAGAGTCTATTGCGATTTCTAAAAAGTTAGAAATCAAGTTAGGCAAACAGGCAATACCTGTAACACAGCCTAATTTTAGTCCTAATGCTAAGCGTACACCTAAGAGGACTAAAAACAAGAAAGCACAGAAGAAACACGAATATCATCATGCTTTCACTTATAGGTTCTCCAAACCAAATAAGCATGTAAACACAGTTTCAACCACATCTGGTTCTAAACTGACTTGCACTTATTGTGGTACGCACGGACACATATCACAGTATTATTTTGCAAGGAAACTTGTTGACAAACACACTTTAATCTGGAGACCTAAAGCTAATCAGAATGGACCCTTCAGTAAATGGGTACCAAAGGATTCATCTACTTGTCTTGTAGGTGGACCCTCAATCCTCTCATGCTAGAAGCAAATGGATCCTCGATAGCGGATATTCGCGACATGTGACTGGTGATGCATCTTTGGTCGCTACGCTATCGATGAAGAAAGAAGGATATGTCTCCTTCGGAAATAATTTGAGAGGTGATATAATTGGTAATGGTACTATAGGTATTTCTTCCTATCCAGTAATAAAGGATGTTTGTCTAGTAACATAATTGAAACATAACCTATTAAGCATAAGTCATTTGGCAGATAATGGTTATGGTATCAATTTTATGAAAGATAAATGTACCATATATGATATGTCATCTGGTGATCCCATATATAAAGGGATTAGAGAAGACAATATTTATGTTTTCTTTTTGGAGAATACTAATAATGCAGGTAGGTGCCTAGTAGCCAATCAAGATGAAAGCTGGCTATGGCACATGAGACTAGAACATGCAAATATGGATACTATCTCACGACTAAGTACAAAGAAATTGGTAAGAGGACTCCCTGAGATTCCATTCAAGAGAGATATGGTATGTGCTGATTGTGAAAAGAACAAAGCACATAGGTCTACTTTTAAATCCATCAACGATGTAAGTACTTCTAGACCTTTACAGTTAATTCACATGGATTTATTTGGTCCTAGTAGAGTCGCTAGTCTTGGCGGTAAGCTCTATGCTTTTGTTATTGTTGATGATTTCTCTCGTTTTACTTGGGTTTATTTCTTACCAAACAAAAGTGATGCAATTTTTAAATTTTAAATATTTTACAAAAAGGTACAGAACGAAAAAGGCTTCATGATTACTCGTATCCGAAGTGATCATGGTGGCGAATTCGAAAATTCTGATTTCAAAAAGTTTTGTGATGATAGTAGATATTACCACGAATTTTCTTGTCCTAGAACTCCCCAACAGAATGGTGTTGTGGAGCGGAAGAATCGTACTCAAGGCGAAATGGCTAGAGTCATGCTGAATCAGTATAATCTTCCTAAATATTTTTGGACAGAAGCTGTTAGTACAGCCTGTCATGTTTTGAATAGGGTGTTAATTCGACCAATCTCGAAGAAAACACCATATGAGCTTTGGTTTGGAAGGATTTCAAACATTTCTTACTTTAAAGTTTTTGGATGTCGCTGTTTTATCCTGAACACCAAGGATAACTTGGGAAAGTTCAACTCCAAAGCAGATGACGGGATATTTCTCGGATATGCTGCTAAGAGTAAGGGATATAGAATTTTCAATAAAAGATCTATGATTGTTGAAGAAACTATTAATGCTACTTTTGATGAGTTAAATAGTCACAGATCTAGCGACAGTGATGATGAAGATACACACGCAAGGACTGAGAAGAGTTCTGTGAAAGATCTGACCCAAAGTGCAAGGACTGAGAAGGGTGTTGTGAAAGATCTAACCCAAAAGTTTGAATTATTTAAATTCAAGCCAGATCATCCAGAAACACTCATTATAGGTGATGTATCTAAAGGTGTAAGTACACGTTCATCTCTTAAAGATTCTGATATAGCAGCAAATGTAGCATTCATTTCTCAAATAGAACCTAAGAATGTAGATGATGCTTTTACTGATGAGTTTTGGATTTCTTCCATGCAAGAGGAACTTAATCAATTTGAGAGAAACCAAGTTTGGGAACTCGTTCCTAAACCTATTGGTCAATCGATAATTGGTACCAAATGGGTGTTCCGAAATAAACTCAGTGAAGATGGACAAGTTCTACGCAACAAAGCACGTCTAGTGGCACAAGGTTATAATCAAGAAGAAGGAATTGATTATGATGAGACCTATGCTCCTGTTGCTAGACTAGAAGCCATCCGCATGTTTTGTGCATTTGCATGCTTTAATGATTTTAAATTATTTCAAATGGACGTGAAAAGCGTATTTTTAAATGGATTTTTAAAGGAGGAAGTTTTTGTGAAACAACCCCCTGGTTTTGAAGATTTTCAAAAACCTGATCACGTCTTCAAGCTTAAGAAAGCTCTTTATGGACTCAAACATGCACCTCGTGCTTGGTATAAACGCCTAAGTGCCTTCTTACTTGATAATGGATTTTCAAAAGGAAAGGTTGATACTACTTTATTTATCAAATCCTTGAATGATGATATCCTACTTGTGCAAATTTATGTAGATGACATAATATTTGGTCCTACTAACGAAAAACTCTGTCAAGATTTTGCTAAGTGTATGCAGAGTAAATTTGAGATGAGTATGATGGGAGAGCTAAACTTCTTCCTAGGACTTCAAATCAAACAGCACTCAAATGGAACATTCATCAACCAAGCTAAGTACACGAAGGACATACTGAAAAAGTACGACTTCGAGAATGTAAAGCCAATCAGGACTCCTATGGCTACATCTACAAAGCTTGATATTGATGAAAGTGGCAAACCTGTCGATCAGCGTAAGTATCGAGGTATGATTGGTAGTTTATTATATCTAACTGCTAGTCGTCCTGATATAATGTTTAGTGTTTGCATTTGTGCACATTATCAGGCAAATCCTAAGGAATCACATCTTAGTGCCGTTAAGCGTATCTTCCGATACCATAAAGGAACTTCTACAGTCGGCTTATGGTATCCTAAAACCAAATCCTTTGACCTGATAGGTTACTCGGATGCGGATTTTGCAGGATGCAAAGTGGACCGTAAAAGTACCAGCGGCACATGTCATTTCCTAGGAAAGGCCTTAGTCTCTTGGTTTAGCAAGAAACAAAATTCAGTAGCATTATCAACAACTAAGGCTGAGTATATCGCCATAGGACGTTGTTGTGCTCAGATTTTGTGGATGAAGCAAACCTTAGAGGACTACAATCTGCACTACACTAAGATTCCTATTTATCATGACAACACTAGCACTATTAATCTGACTAAGAACCCTATCTGTCATTTACGCACAAAGCACATAGAGATAAGACATCATTTTCTTCGTGATCATCAACAACATGGGGATATCTGCTTAGAATTTATTGACACAGATCATCAACTAGCAGACATATTCACAAAACCATTGGCTGAAGACCGTTTTAACATAATGAGGCGTGAGCTCGGTATACTTGAATTTTCAGATTCATAATGTAATATGGTAATTAAAATTAATGTTATGACTTGCAACTTTGGAATTTATTTAACGAAAATTATTTTTGGGTACAAACCTAAAAAAGGGTATGTCTGTCACCACGACTACGGTCGAAGCGAAACGGTACTTAAGAGTTCCCCGGTGAACCTCTGTTAGCTGGGACAACCCCTACAGTTAACCCATAAATAAAGTACGTTATTAATTACTAGAGTCAAAAGTCATAAAGCTACTTTTAACCAACCAGAACTGCATTTACTGCATCGGGAATACAAGTGACCGAACTCGGGCCGAACTCTGACCGAGTTCGGACCGAATTCGGACCGTGTTCGGTCGGCGCTGTTATGTTTCCAGAACCGAATAGCCGGCCCTAACCCCTTTAAATACCCCTCTTCCTCTACTCTTTTCACTCACAAACTCGAGATTACTCCTCCTTTCACCTAGAAATTTCTTCCTCCTCCATCCTAGCAAGGAATCGAAGAGATCTGGTGGGCGTTTCAAAAATTCTCATCTTTCTCCCTTTTCTCAAAAAGGTATTCCTTTTCTCTTCTACTTTCTCAATGGCTCCTAAACGTCAAAGGGCTACTACTTCCCAAGGCGGATCCTCCTCTTCGGGTTATATGCCAACTAGCTTATTTAGTCCAGCACGACCAATGGATGCAGAAGACTATGACTCTACTTTTTTTTCCGGACAAAGAGTTTTCTGATCTTTGGTTCGATTCTTTTTCTGGCCATAGGATTTGCAATGGAGCTTTTGTTAATTTTACCATATTTTCTGAATATGCTCCTACTTTTGATCACTTAGGATACCGAGATTTTTTCGAGGTATCAGAAAACATTTTTGA